>JACDOX010000058.1:3402556-3787488 GCA_014549065.1 Cardinalis cardinalis | reverse complement strand
CAAAAAGGAAGCAAAAAGGAAGCAAAAAGGAAGCAAAAAGGAAGCAAAAAGGAAGCAAAAAGGAAGCAAAAAGGAAGCAAAAAGGAAGCAAAAAGCAAAGAAAAAGCAAAAGAAAGAAAAAAGAAAGAAAAAAGAAAGAAAAAAGAAAGAAAAAAGAAAGAAAAAAGAAAGAAAAAAGAAAGAAAAAAGAAAGAAACCACACATTTCTATTCTTGGTAGACTGGCAAAATAGGAAAATACCTAAAAGGCTTGAGGCATATATTTAATTTTACAGCAAATGCAGGATCAAGTCCCAGAATTAAGTTTGATCCTTCAGGCTGGATCACAACAGCATGTTCCCACAGCACCAGTTAACACCTCCATACCCTCTACCAGGCAGTGACATTCTTGGGTATCTTTGTCTTCAATGAAAGCCACTTCACCAGCTCAGGCTTTACACAACCCACTGAATCACCTTTTACCCATTTCACAAAACCTCTCAACTTCCTGTCTGAGTAGGACAGCTGATAAAAACTAGCCAGTGTATTTCCTTCTTATTATTTCCAGCTGTCTTTCTTCCTTAGCTTGACATTCCCTACAGCTCACTTTCTCTTCAATCCAAGCAAGCTTCATGTTGCATAGAAAATCTCACCTTGAAACACATCTGCTCTTTTTGATGCATAAAGCTCACTAAATGTACTGCTTACAGTCAAAATGTGGGGATCCTCTCAAACTGCCTCCTAGACACATTCTTAAAAGAAGTCAATTGCAACTCAAAACACAGCCATTCCTATGTACAGGATCCACAAAGCAACAAATAAACAATCCAGTCTCTTGGTATCTTCTTTTTAAAGATAATTACAACTGGCCTTCCTTTAGCTTTGACCAGTACACTGATAATTTCTTCTGATCAATTCACCAAGCTAATACAGATAGTTCTCCTATTTAACTGCTTTAATACATTAATAAAGAAGGCTGGAGGGGAAAGGAAAAGCTGTTGTTGCTACAACAAATATAAGTTTATCTCTACTTTTAAGCTTTTGTCTAGCTTTCCATTTTCTGCATGTAAATACTCCTTCAATACTAAAGGTTCATTTCCATTTTCCCATTCTCACACGTCCCATCACATTTTGGCATTATTTCAGCTACATTTTTTACAAAAAGCACAAACACTGCCGACTTTGCTTATGAAGAGTTGTCCAAAACCAGCTGCAAATCATTCTCGCTTTTCTTTGAGGAACCACTTCTCTGTCAGGATGCTCAAGAAAGCTTGATAAAAATCTATTATTTTATCAGGTGTATTTTATAATCCCAACACTCAAGTTGCTTACACTTTCAAGCAAGGGAACATGGCAGTTGGTGCATTACACAAATGCAACATGACCACATTTAGGTTTACAGGTACCTTGACAGAAATGAGCAAATGTACAGCAACCCCTCTGGGGCCACTATTCTAGTGCTGGTTTTACCTGCCACACCATCAAATGGATGCTGCAAGCAGGGAGGACACTTTGCTAGGAACTGAAGAACCCATTTACACTTTCTGAGTCACTTAAATAAAATTTATGGGAAAAGACTGAGTTCCATGAAAAATTAGTGAGTAGCTTACAAAGTACTCTAAAAATCCTCTGAGATACCCAACTTCTAGGAACATAAAAACCCAGCAGAGAAAACATGCTTGTGTTTTAACAGAGTCAGTTCATTAAACTGAATACTTGAAAGGCTGAGGTACTGTAAAAATCAAAACACCAGAATGATTTTTAGAAAACTGTTTCAGCATATACTTAAAAACAAAACCAAACCAAAACAAACAAAACACTCAGGGATACAGGCCCCTCCATCTCACCAGAACACTGCATGCAATTACCGCTTAAAATGTGCTCAAACAAAGAACTCATGAGAGGTTTTGCAAAAAATCAGACTGCAWCAGCTAAAGCACAGGAAAAACTTGATTAAAAGCATGTACCTTATTGTAAACCAAATGTGTTACCCTTGAAGTTTATACATTGAAAGTAGTTCTGTGTCTAGTAAAATGGAAGATATCTCACCTTATCATCTCTTTACTTGCATATTTCTGTGAGAGTGTAACATAGAACTGCCTTATAAACTTGGAATGAAAAACTATCATCTCCTCCAGTAAATACTTTCAACATTTAACAGGTTGAAACRTTTAAATTTGGGTTTTACCATTTGTTGCTTAATTCTGATCACTGCTGTGCTTTTTTTACGGTCAGATTACAGGTACCTTCTCATCCTAGGGTGAAATGTCAATTGAGATTTCCCCTGCCACCAAATCTGCTACTCTCTGAGAGAGAGAGCGTAAATTTACAATTTTATAAATGCAAAGTAAGCCTAAGGAGATTTGTTTCAATAGAATAAATCCAGCCTTTGAAATATTGTTAAGGGACATTCCCAAGCTTCTACCCCACCCTTCCTCCACCTTTGTAAACTGCTCCCTTTGTCTGCAATAGCCCCACACTTCCACAGCAGCTACCAAGAAACTAAAAAAAAATAGAAGAAACAAAAAAATCTGCATGTTACCTTCATGTTATTTAAAACAGCCAAAAAAAGCATCTGAAAAATGGTAGATTCCTTGTGCCTGTAATGTTAGGTATTAAGTGGAACTAGATGATGGTCAACTCAATTTGTCATTGTCTTTTTCCTCAATTACGTGAGACTAGTGGAATTTTCAGAACCAGGTAAGTAGCTGGCTTATTCTGCTTATCCTGCTTTAATCTGTCCATTGCATGGAACAGTGGAATTGTATAAAAAAGTAACTGAAAATCTGTTTGGCTGGTTTGAATTTTTTTCCCATTGGTAATAATTGACTTATACAAATCAGACAGGAAAAAAATTAGGAGCCATTAATTAATTATACTTAGAAAAACAACATGTTAAAATATTTCTAAAGATTTTACTTTTTCCAGCAAGAACCACAAGCTTTATTTATTTTGGAATGACTTACAATCCATTTTTGTCTAGCTGGTTATAATATTGTGCAGTCTTCTAATGGATGTGAAGTATTCTTTTTTCAGTAACAAATTACACAATCTACTAGCAAGTCAGTGATTTCTCTTTCTTTTTCAACTACCATGAAGGCCATCCAGCTATAGTAATTTACTGAAATATATTTTCTTTTTACTCCTAAAGAAAACAATATACCTACGACAAGCAGCAGACAGAGCAGACCTCAAATACTGTGACTCTTGTAACTGTTCAGGTCTTCTTCCCCACTTGGTTTTACAATGACACATTTTAAAAATCTCAAGGAAAATTTTTAGAAGGAATGTTTCTGTTGGGGAGGAAGGAGAGCACTATTTACATGCCCAGTTTTCAGATAAATTATGTTTAAAATAAAATCTAGCCTGAAACATCAGAATACTAGTAAGCATGGTATGCCAAAAACATATACCACCATCTGACAGCACCTCAAACAGATTCTAGTCATTAACTTCATACGTGTCCTGAAGTGACAATATTTTGTATAAACAGCTCACTTTGCTTAAGAAAATAAACTTGTTTTCTTTGAGTATGTTTGAAGCAAACATCTTTCCTGGTATGCAGACAGATCACCTTCCAGAATATCTACAGAGCACACTAAGTTTTTGTAATATGTCTTTTATATGTGGTTTTTGTGAAATACTGTCTACCATGATGGAATACACAATGATAAAGTACTTCTAGCAATTTTTAAAAAGCATACAAAGCATATTCCTCTGACAAAAAGGGAGCAGAGTGATATGGTTTGGCCCTCCACATGAAGATCTACCTAAAGCTCAAGTAATTATACATTTCATATCCAGTTCCTTCATTTTTAGAAAAGGAAAGCCATAGTTTCATATGTAGAGGATTAGTCCATGGAAGCCTGGGGAAAGGAAAAGCTTCAAAATCTTCCTCGAACAGAAGACAAACTAAAAGTAGAAATTACTATTAAAAAAGAAAACACCACGTGTTCTAGAACAGATGCCCATATTTTCATTTTGTAGTGTTTTGTAGTGTTATCAGATTAGGTGGCACAATGCAAAGATTACTATCCTCTTTTCATACAAAACACAGCTTATTACCAATTTATGGTGAAATATACTCTTTGCCGTCACATGTTCATCAATTATGTGCCTAGAGTCACAGAAAAGCCTACGTGAAACATCATGTCTACATTTCTGCATGACTAAAGGAACGTATATTAGGTTTCCATATGGAAGTTCTCTCTTAGGTTAACAGCAGGAGTTATTTTAAAAAATTACACATTTCCCTCAGTGTCAAAAACTTGCAGGTCTCAGGGTCTCTTGTGGAGGTAAAATAATCACTTAGCACACAGTTCATCMAATTTCTCAAATGCTGGTTTTTATGCATTGAATCAAATCCTTTRATTTTTACAATGCAGAAATTAAATTTACCCATTTTAGCCTTATCTTTACAGAAAGAGACTRTACTAGAAAAACAACACTCTGCCTTTTAACTTCTACTTTCCATGACCACTTCACTCCAAGCAACACAGAATTACAACTCCCATTACAGTAAATATACTCTTTCCTCATGTACAAATTCTCTTCTCTCTCCTTCCATTCTTAGCCAATTTAATGTCCATATTTCTTTCCACTGTCCCTGCTTCTTAAGCTTTGCCTGCTTACTTATGCAACTCTCACTGACTAAATACCAAACTAGTAAATTACCATCTTATAAAAGTGGTACACTATTATCTTCTGCATTTCTCACTGATATGTTTTTTGCCAATCCTTCTTTGCCCATTTACCTCTGGGGACTATGGCTAATTCATCTGATCTTTTTCTCAAAAAACATGATAAAGACATTCTTTCCCCAGTTAAAACTGTAAGTAAACATTATCTTGTAGTCCATTTACTACTTAAATTTAGTAACCCACTTGGCTTGTTCAAGTTTCAGGATGTAACTGGCACATCTCTATCCTCACCAGAATGGACCTATAATACTAATTCACTGTTATGATATAAATTAATTACTACATAGTTTCCACTACACAGAATCTCATGATATCCATTACATTTGTAAAAAATACTTATTATCGACAAATATAAGGACACCTTTTACACAGCAAAGTTTCTTAAATGATGAAAATGTATTCATTTTTAAAATGTAAAATTAATAAAATGTAATCTTCAAATCAATATTGACCTGCAGTGAGATTACTAGTGTTTTACCCTTCTTGGGAGTAAGGTCTAATTAACTTGCACTAAGAGTAGTCAATTCAATTTAAAAAATAAAAATAAAATCTCTTCCTTCGGGGCTGAATCATTAAATCCTAAAAACTCCATTTCCAGCCCACTGTGAAGGGAAACAGTAAATAGGTGTTTTAAATAGGTCAGCTGGATTATTTTCTGTAAAGACAATAACACTGCATGTAAGAGCTATGTTTTCTTGGGCATTATTATTTTACAAACTGCTTTGTAGAAGAGGCAAACAAAATAAATGTATCTTTCAATGAAACACCAAGCTTTTAAAAGAAGTGTCTTCATATTTCTGGAGTCTTCTGCATATCTTAAAAATAATTGTGCAAAGCAACCAGGAGGCCCTACTACTTAGCAGGATGCCAATTTAAAAGAAGGAAACAACATGTTCCTTTGCCAGATTCCAAATGAACTTGATGTCCAGGCCAGGAACAAAGAACCACTATGCTCTGAGACAATAATTTGATAAAATTTGTGGCATCTGAAGTAGCAATCTTTACCTCAGCATGATATTYGCAGGCATCAAATTTAATAAAATGGCCCCAATAAAAGTTAATCAAAAGTGTTTAAATGTATTGGCAATAAAACAAATTTTACGGCAGCAGAGTCAGTTCTCTTCTGTGTGACAAATGAACTGAGCACTGAAAATGGGTGATGCATCAATACCATTTCAACAATGAAAAACGCATGCATGTCTGGGAGGAGAGAAACTCCATGCAGGAAGAGCACAGAAATTAGTAAAACACCCATAACACCATGCATTTTGTACTACATAGAAGAGAAAAACAACCAAAGGGATTTGCTTTTCTCCAGCACGACCATAACTTTACCCAGGCCACAGCAACAGGTATTGTCTGCTCTTTAATTAAATGGGCAAATGCAGAACAAGTACCAAACACTAGAAAAGTCACCATCAGGAAGTYTGCAGTTATTCTTACAGGAGATTAATTCTGCTCCGCTCCCCACCACGCCAGTTTGAACACTCACTAGTATGAACTTCTGAAAGTTGTAGCACACAAATTGTGACCCTAATTAACTTTCTTGGAGCTGGATAATGAATTGGAATGAGTTGGTTAATGCTACCTGTATGCATACATTACAGCAGTTTGACARAATCATTTTCCACAGCAGAGGGACTAGGTGATCTTTAAGGACCTTTCCAACCCAGACCATTTTGTGATTCTAGAATTTTTAGAAACAGCATCAGCAACTGCACTTTGCTCAAAACCTCTCAACTTGTCATTTGAACTTAAAACTGCTAAATTCTTTTCACTGGCAACAAGCAWCAGGACAAGAGGAAATGKCCTCAAGCTGTGTCTCAGACAGTTCAGGTTTGACATCARGATKAATTTCTTCACTGAAAGGGTAGTCACGCATTGGAAAAGGCTTCTCAGGAAAGTGGTGGAGTCACYATCACCAGAASGGTTCAAGGATTGCCTRGACATGACACTACAGGCTATGGTGTTCAGTAAAAGGCTGGACTCAAATAATCTTGGAAGTCTTTTCCAACCTTAATGATTTTGAGTTTTCTCCCTGGAAACCATCCATTACCCTTCTCATCACAGAAATCACCTTGTGCCACCTAAAAAGTTTCTAAGATTGTCTTCTGTAACAAAGACAAGCTTTGTACACCTGCTTCAAAATATTTCTCTAAGAAACTAGTTAAATAATGTTCGGCCCTAGTCACTCTTATTTTAAGGAAGAAACACTGTATGGCCTTCCTAAATGAGATACAGATCAGAAAYAAAAGAAAAATTGCAGGTTTAGGGTAAAAAAAAAATAAGTWAAAAAAAATTTCATCTATCTTGAATACTTCACGATTTTGCCTTGCAGCATGAGATGCACTGTGGCATATAAGAAGTAGAAAAAAACCCTACTTCATCCTGTGAGGCAAAGTAGCTGAAATTAAAGATTAAAACCAATTACCAGTTCTGTCAAGTCCACAGTACTTTACAGAAAATCCTGTTTACTTTTTTCTTTTTCCTCTACAAAGCTGAGGTCAAAAATGTGTTCTACTTACTGAGCACACGATTATTATTATTATATTTTCCTCACTACCTTTGACTCTCCAGTGTCTTAAAACCAAAAGGAAGTCACTATTAATAACTGGTACAGGTAATATAGAAATCAAGTTTCACYATGTGGGGAGGTATGTAAGCAGTGTCCATTTTTATCCTTGCATACTTTAAATCAGCATATATATTGTCATAGTTCAAAAAAAATTCTGAAGTACACTTCTACCTTAAGAATTACTACTTTGAGTCACCTTTCTGAAGATAGCTTTTCACATACACTACTACAAAGGATGCAGCCTGTAGCACTGTTTCCCCTAATAYACAAATTTCATTTTCATGTGCCTCTTTAACCAATGACTTGAGGCATCCTTTCCCAGRACATACTTAACTTCCAGGTACTCCTGTTCTCCTAAACAGGATGGACAAGCAGGAATTTTACACCAACATGGTTAAAACAGTAAAAAAATAGCTCTGGTTATTTTATGCATAACATGAAAAAAAAAAGATGAATAGGGAAAAACTAACTGGAAGTTTACTTTGGGTGACAGAGAGGTGTGTCCATACACTAAAAGGGAAATGCAATTTTATTTAATGCTTGTAAATTCTAACAGAGACAAAGCTTTCACGGGAGTATTGTTAGTTGCTTTTTAGTTCATCCAGAATTGCCCAGCC
Organism: Cardinalis cardinalis; assembly: GCA_014549065.1. Lineage (NCBI taxonomy): Eukaryota > Metazoa > Chordata > Aves > Passeriformes > Cardinalidae > Cardinalis > Cardinalis cardinalis. The sequence continues at coordinate 3,779,618 of JACDOX010000058.1, read as the reverse complement.
ACCACGAGCAAAATACATATTTAGCTTCAAGCATGGCAACTCAGGTAGTACAGGATTACTAGTTTATGATTTCTTTAAGTGACAAGAACAAAAGGGAACATACGAAGAATGTATTTTGACACCTGTATTTTGAGAAGAGTGGGAAGAAAGTCAAGACTTAACTATTTCCATGGCAATACTCTGCTCTTCAGTTTTTAAAAGAGACAGACAATTTGCATTGCTCTAACTCAGTTAAAAGAACTTTATTTCCCTTTTCAACAGCTGTCACCTGTAAGACCACAGTTCAAAGGACCACGGGAAAAAAAGCACAGGGAAGGAGCTCACACAGCTGAAGAGCTGGAGGAACAAAAAGAGCTAGAATCAATTACTGCCTTTTGTGTAGGGAAATTAAGTGTTGTGATGCTAGACACTCCAAAATTAGCATGAGACAAACTTCAAATATTTCTGCCACAACTACCCAGGCATCCCAAGGAAGTTATTTCAATTCTTCTATGCATCAGCTTCTTTAACCATAAACTAGTGATAGTTTTTACCTCACAGAGAGGTTATGAGGCAATTAACTGATCATAAAGCACGCCAAGATCGTCAAATGAAAGGTGCTACGCAAGTGCAGGGTATTAATCTCACACTCCAGGTACAAATCATTCTCTTATTCAACCTTTTACCTAGTGTTGGCAGCTTTACAACCATTAAAACTCTCTACTACACACGCTGGCTCGATTCCCTGCAGCAGACATCTTAGACACAGTGCACTTTTGTGGTTCAGCTACCTACACTTTCCTACATAAAACAGGGCATTTGGTTCAAGGCATCTGCAGCTTCAGGTAGACTGCCCAAACACCCAGCCTGCAAGCTGGACACAGACTGTGTTTTTGGCTGCAGTACTACAAGATCCATGAAACTTCTGACAGCTGCATGTAATGTATGTTGCTAGATACCGTCTAATGAGCATGAAAGCTGTGAAGTAGAAGCAGCAAAAGGACCACCGGCCACCCTTGCGAATTTAACTCTTAATTGCATATTTTTCAAAATATGCATTGGTTCTATTACCAGTTTGAATGCTTACACTTCATTCATCATAATGTTACTTAAATATATTAGATGGAGACTTCCCTCTAAATTAATAACACAATTTTAATTTTGGACCAGGCAGTAACATAATCACTGGTGATACAGATACAGCAGAGGTAGCAAAAAGGACAGTGCAGCAAAGAGATAGTGCTTTTATCAGCCTGGTCTGCAGGTCAGAAGATCAAGTAGAAAAAAGGTTTCCAAGCAGGAAGTGCAGGGGAAAAAGAGCAGCAGTGCAAGCAAGGGCAGTTCTGTTCTATGTTAACAGGACAAGCTGGGGGAAGGAAAGAAAAAGGTCAAGGCAAGAGACAAGAGAACTATAAATCAAATGTAACCCTAATGCCATAATCTGGAAAGGGAATGGGAGAGACTTTAAAAAAGAGAGACTTCCTAAAAAAGAGGTGACAGTAAAAATTGATTTATCATAGAGTGATATTCCATACAAAAAGATGGAATAAGACACGAAACACTTCAGAAAGCTAAAGAAAACACAGCATTTGCAAGGTTCCAGATAGGACAGAAGAGCAGTTTCGGAGTCTGCACGTGTGGACGACATGATGACAACAAAGCCATTTCAAAGACAGCCTGGGACACTATGAAGGAAATGCAAAACAAACCATAATGATGATCAAAGTTACACAGCACTGGCTAAATCCACTTTAGTCCTACATTCACTATAGCTTCAAGTTATGATTTACTAGCATAAACAAAGTCTTTTTTTTTTTTCTTCCACAGCTCAGAAGTGCTTTGCAGTTCCCCAAGCCTGAAAGCTACGTCCCTTTCCATTATTTTCTTCCAAGTCTCTTTTGAGTAATTTTCCCTTCTCACAGAGCCAACAGCAATAGCATTTTATAGATGTTCAGTGCACTAGACACCTCTCTTCTACACAGAGACAGAAAAAAGCACACATATACCTTTACACTAGTTCTGACACGAGAAAAGCATTTTGGGAAGAAAAATATTAACAGGACTTCTAAACAGCTAATACTTTTTAAATTAAAATTTTAAATTAAAAAACTACTGATGTAACTAATGTTTAAAAACACCTGATCAAGTATGTTCTTCATGTCATGCGATATTAATTCTGTACCTACATTAAAAAAATGGGGGGCCAGAGTGGTCTTAAGTTGTAAGAGTTTGAATGCATATATATGAAAAAACATATTTAGCATTAGTAAATAAATTTTATGAAACTTGTAGTTATTCATCCAAGTCTTCAATTCTTTTAYCACTTTTAGCCACAACTTGATAAAATGAGAATGATGACCTTGTGTTAATCAAGATATGACACTGATCTCTGATGACACTGGAGGGTGTATTATTTCACCACTTTACAGAACAAGCTGAGTAGGAAGGGACGGATCCACAAGGATCATCCAGTCAAACTCCTGGCCCGGTACAGCACATCACCAAGAGCCCCACCATGTGCCTCAGAGTATTGTCCAAACATTTCTCAAACTCTGTCAGTCCTGTCACCACTTCCCTGGGGAGCCTGTTCTGGTGCCCCAACACCCTCTGGGTGAACAATTTTTTTCCTGATATCCAACCTAAGCCTCCCCTGACACAACTTCAGGCTGTTCTCTTGGGTCCTGTCACTGGTCRCCACAGAGAAGAGATCAGTGTCTGGCCCTCCTCCTCCCCTCATGAGGAACTCTTCATGCACTCCTCATATGGCTTCCCCTCAAGGCCCTTCAACACTTTCTTTGCCCTCCTTTGGATGCCCTCTAATAGTTAGAATCTTTCTCATTGTGGCACTCAAAACTGCACACAGGATTCAAGGTGAGGTCATCGCAGTGCAGAGCAGAGCAGGACAATCCCCTCCCTTGCCAAGCTGGTGATGCTGCCCCCCRATGCCCCCAGGACAGGGTTGGCCCTCCTGGCTGCCAGGGCACTGCTGGCTCATGTYCAKCTTKCYATYRACCAGGAYCCCCAGGTCTCTTTCCACGGCTCTGCTCTCCAGCCTCTCATTCCCCAGTCTTTCCATACATTCATGGATGCCCAATCCCAGGTGCAGAATCTGACACTTTCCCTTACTGAACTTCACATTGTTTGGGATTGGCCAGTCCTCTATTTGTCAAGATCTCTCTGCAGGACCTCCCTGCCTCTGAGGGAGTCAGCAGCTCCTCCCAGTTTTGTATCATCTGGGAACTTGCTCAGTGTCCCTTGCAGTCCCGTGTCCAAGTCATTCATGAAGATGCTGAAGAGCCCAGAGCCCGAGATGAAGCCCTGCAGAACCCCAGGAGTGACAGGTTGCCAGTCTGATGTCACCTCATTCACTACAACCTTTTGTGCCTGACCCATCAGCAATTGCTCACCCATCCCATGACGTCTTTACCCAGCTGTGGACTGGACATTCTGTAAGAGACAGGAATGCTGAAGCTTTACTGGAATCCAAAAAGATAACAACAATTGGCTTCACTTAATCAACTAGGTGAGTTACCTGACATGAAAGGAAATCAGGTTTGATACCAGGGCTTTCCTCCCATGAAGCCATGCTGGATGTGACTTCTGACTGCATTGTCTTCCTGGTGTTTTCAGTACCTCTCAGAATAATATTTTCCTTAATTTTGGCAGGCACTGAAGTAAGACTGACAGTTCTGTMGTTTCTGGGCTCCTCCTTCTTGCCCTTCTTGAAACCCGGCATAATGTYTGCCAGCTTCCAGTTAGCTGGKACCTCTCTGGATTCACAGGACAGCTCAAAAATCAAGAGAGGTTCTGCAATGACATCAGCCAGCTCCTTGGGGATCCTCGGATGAATCTCAGCAGGCACCAGAGATTTSTAAGGATACAGCTGGAGCAGTAAATCCTGCTCAGTTTCAGGGTCAGCTAGGAGTTAGTCATGGTCCTCCAGCTCAGGGCAACCCTTGGAGCCTCCTCCGTGTTGAGGAAAGAGGCAAAGAATGCATTAAACACCTCTGCCTTGTGTCTGCCCCTGTTTGTGAGGTGACCATCCTCATCCTGCAACAGAACAATTTTATTTCTACACTGCCTTTTGCCACTAACAGATTTGAAAAAATCTTTTTATTGCGTCCCACAGTTCTGCCCAGAATTAACTCCAACTGAGTTTTGACCACATAAATCCCACCCTTACAGAAGCAATCAGCATCTCTGTAGTCCTCTCAGGTGCTTTCAGTGGGCATGCACCTTCCTTTTTTACCTTATTTCCAAGAGAAGATCCCTGCTCAGCCAAGTTGGCCTTCTGCCTCCCCTGTCTGACTCCCAACATTTGAGAATTGCCTGCTCCTGTGCCCTTAGGAGGTAATGTTTAAAATGTGACCAGCAGTGATGGACCCCAGCATCTGCAAAAACATTTTCCCAGGGGACTTTACTCACTAATTCCCTGAGCAGCCCAGAGTCTGCTCTCCTCAAGTCCAGAGCTGGGGTCTTGCTGGCACTTTTCTTCCAACAGAGATTTTAAACTTTATCACTTTGTTGACAATGTGGCCAAGACAGCCACCAATCTCGACTTTGCTCATGAGATCCACTCTGTTAAAAAGCAGCRAATCAAGGAGGGAACCTCTCCCTGYCAGCTCCCGTAGGACCTCTTCCATAAAGCTGTCATCCAGGTATTTGAGGAATCTTCTGGTGCAGGTTGTACCAGCTGTGTGATGCTCCCAGTTAATTTCTGGCAAGTTAAAGCCCTCCATAAGGACAAGGGCAGTTGACTTGGAAGTATCCCTTAGCTCCTCAAAGAATAAATTCATCAGCATCATTGTCCTGGCTGGGAGGTCTACAGCAGACTCYTACAATGCATTATTTGTTTGCCCCTTGATTCTCCCACAGAGACTCTAAATTGTGCCACTGCCAACTGTGAGCTCCATACATTTGAACATTTTTATTACATACAGTGACAACCCTCAGCCTCTTCTGCCCTGCCTGTCCCTCCTGAAGAGCCTGTAACCATCCAACACGGCACTCCAAACACAGGACTCATCCCATCAGGTTCCACTTATACCAGTAGTGTCAAATCTCTGGGACTGGGACAAAGCCTGAAGCTCCTCTTGTTTGTTCCTCACATTGCATGCATTAGTGTAGAAACATTCTGAGTGTGGTAGATTGTATCCAGTAACTGGTAAAGCAGATTGGGGGACTCACTAGTATTCCCTTCCTCAAGTTTTGGCACACGGTCCCATCACCCATCACTGGTGAGCCTTGTTTGTTCCTTTCTCCCTTCCAAGCTGGTTTAAAGCTCTAACAATGAGCCCCATTAGCTCCTGTCCTAGAGCTCTTTTTCCCCTTTGAGACAGATGCATCCTGTCAGRCGTTAGAATGGGTGTTCAGCATACCATCCTGCAGTCAAAAATCGCAAAGTTTTTCCACTGACACCAACCTCAGAGCCATACATTGACCTGATGGACCTCCCTATTCTTATTAATATTATTCCTTGTTACCAGAAGGATCAAGGAAATCACTACCCACACTCCTGATCCTTCTACCAATCACCCCAAGGCCCTGAAGTCTCTTTTGATTGCCCTGAGATTTCTGTTACTTCATCACCACCAGCTTGAACAACCAAAGTGGATAGTAATCAGAGGGCTTTACTGACTTGAGAGTTTTTTCAGTAATGTCTCTTACCTGAGCCCCTGGGAGACAGTAGACTCTCCTGGGAGTGGGGTCCACTCTGCATATTGGGCCCTTTGTACCCCTTAGAAGGGAGTCTCCTATTGCAACTACCCCACTTCTTCTGTTAACAGAGGAGGTCGTGATACAGGGTAGAGGTGGCATGGCTTCAGAAGGCCCCACTATCCCAGAAAGACCTTCACTCACCTCATCAGTTGTCTGGCTTTCTAGTTCCAGAGCCTCACACCTTTGCAGAAGGTGCCAGTCCTACTTGTCAAATTCCAAGGAGGAACCTTCCTCCTGCTATGTGCAGTGACCTGCTTCCAGCCTTCATTGTGAACAGACCCTTGGCTAACAGTCCTTAGACTAATTAATTACCCTGCAGGGCTCTGAATCCACCTGCTTTTCCTCTGCAATGGAGGTTTAAGACTCCCGAGAGTCTGAGACCGTGGTACCTCTGAAAAGAACCGGTCAATCTCCTGCTCCTTGGCTGAAGTACTAYGTAACCTATGCATTTCCTCCTGTAGCTCCTTCACCTGGTGACACAGCTCTTAAACCACAGCACACCTTCTGCAAAAGAACWGTTGGCTCCAGCCTCAGGGAGCAGTATCAGGCACTTCTGCAACCTGTGACCTGGAGAGCTGCAGTAACAGTAACTGTTACCTGTAATCTTCAAAAACACAGAGACAGGCCTTTACCTGAGCCAAAGATCTCMAATATGTTACAAGGAAATAAAACCAAATAAGTCTACTTGAGCTGAAGGCCCAGAACATTAGCAACACCTTTCCTAAAAATGGCCTATCCAAAAATGTGCTCTTAGAAGTGGCAATGACTATTTTTATCCAAATTTACAATAAACAAATAATTTTATCAATGTATTTCCATATTTAAAACACATATTTGGCTGCAAGACTTACAAGTATGGTGGAAGTAACTTAATGAGTTAATGGGGATTGGGAGTGCACGTTAATATCATGCTTTGACATTTGAATATAAAAATTGACCACTAACATTTGCTTCTTTCTGCCAATACCTTTTTAACCTTAAGAAAAGGATGACATCTGAGACCCGATCCAGACAGAAATAAACCCATTGAAGASAGAGAACTGAAAGTCTCTTAAACACACCGGCTAGGTCCAGATAAGCCCAGGCAGCGACCATCTGCCCCCATTCATATGGCGCTTTCCAGTTCACACCGGTACAAGCAAGGGCYTGGCTACAGGTCTGGCTGGAAGTGCAGCTGGGTGAAGCGGAGCAGGACCAGRGACACACCAGCTGGGCACCAGGAGGAGTGACGGGACCTCAGCCCACCAAGGCAGTCCAGCATCTCCTGTGGACACGTTTAGAGGTTCACTTAAGCTTTGAAAGTGAGTAAAAGTGTAGTGACATAAGGATGAGAACTTCTGAAGCAAGGAAAAGTGAAATAAGCAGGAGGGTTACAGACAGAGTGCATGAGCATGGCCTGAAAATACAGACCTGCTGCCATTTCAACTAAGATTGTAGCACTTCCTTGAATGCAAAAAAGTCAGTGGTAAAAGTTATTTAAAATTTAGTTAATTATTAAACATTATTTGTTCTGAAAGAGAAAATGTGGACTAATGAAACAGTTACTTGCACATATTTAATGAATTTTAATATTAACACTACAATTGCTAAAAATATCAAGAAAAAAACAGATTTTCCAATAAAAAATATATATGGAAGCTTCAACTTTTGTATGCAATTGGAAAACAGAAAAAACACCAAAATAAGACATTTAAGAATGGGGAGGATTTGGCCTATTTCCCCCAAATTTGCCCTATTTCCTACTAAAATTACCTGTTCTTATTTTATAAAGTAACAGATCTTACATTTGGCCATTACTCCATGTTTACCATGTTCACATCAACTACTTTCCTTTATGTTAAAAAGGAAAAACCAGCAACATCTACAACTGAGTAAAACGACAAATAATTAAAAGTAAAATATTATTTCTTCTTTATACTTCTCTGACARACTTAAACTACATCAGATGAGATGTTTTCATGCAAATGTTGGGTTTCCATTTCATAACTGTACATATTTCCAACTCAATCAAACACCTTCACATCAGCCCCCGCACAAATGAAGACTTCCACATACAGGAGGGTGTATGGAAAATATTACTTAACTAGTTGATCAAATTACATAGTTGAAATGCATCAGTTTCAGTAATTTTAAAGTCTCTTTCAAATTCAGAATAAATAGGATATCAAAATCATAGGGACAGRGCTAAAAGTCATCTGATAGCCGTTTCCTCCCATTACACACTGTTTGCMGCAAACATCTGGCTAACGTATCCTTCACGACCTCCCCAGACTTCCACCCAACCTGCCCTACTGTACCRCTACTCTTACAGGGTTTCTCCTCATGACTCACCCTTAACACAAGTTGAACCTTCTGCTTCTTCTTGCAACCACCCTGGACACAGGAAAAAATCAAGCAAAACCATTTTTCTTWAGAGAGATTTCATCAAATGTCCCTTCAGCCTCTCTACACTGAAGAAAGCAAAAGCACACAACAGAATCAATCCCAATTAAGAACTCCTGTCACCACGACTGTAAAACACTAGCTGTTACACAGCTGTAATACTGAAAAGGGGGGAAGGCAGGGGAGAGGGCATTTTCAGCATCAGGTAACTCGGCAAGAAAAGCARTGTCGTACGAGGCTCAATACTATGCTCAAGCATCCACGACCAAACCAATACCCAGAYACCACCAAACATGCAGCTCTCCTACCTCTGTCAATCAGCAAAGCCTCAAAGAGATAACCTATACAACTTGTATATAGTGATGGCTTTATTTCATAGCTGCAGAACCGTATCAAAATTTTAGCAATAGAAACAATAAAAACAGATCCTTCCCTTATTCAAGTTATTAAGATGGATCAGATTTTACTAATTGGTTAGCAAGTATGAGCAGGATCAGAGGCTGGACCCAAGTGCTCCTTAGTTCATGTTAAAATGCCACTTAAATGCAAGAAGAGAAAGCAAAGGGAAATCTTAAGGAGTGTGTCTGCATTGTGCAAAGGGCTGTGCTGGGAACTCAAGGCTGGACCAGAAGTGCATTGCAGAGCTGCGCACCARGCCTACAGCTGTGCCTCCTTGTGACACCAGTTCCTAAGGGACACAGCTGCACCAAACCAACACASACATGGCCTTACTGACATCTACCCTGATCCCTCCATCCAAGATGACAGCACCCCATTCCATGTAAAGTCCTCTGTCTGCTGCCAGCAAGCCTGAGTTATTASCACAGAATGATGTGTCCCACATCTCCTGAAAAGTCACCTACTGCTCTTTCAGATTCCAGGTCTTGTTTAAACAGGTGCCTCTTCCCAGGTTGGCACACTGAACTAGCATCTCTCTCATACCAGTTTCCCATTTGAGTACTGTCTTGMTTTTTGCAATTCCTCTTTGTATTGTGTCAGATTAAAATCTAAATCACAGTGATGACAAGGAACACTGATGTTGTAAACAGACACCTCTTTAAATAAAGTTGTGATCAAAGCATCGAGTAGCCCAATAAAACCCAGGTGGCTCTAGCTTATCATATGCCATACTCATTATCTAAAGTGTCCCATTTAATAGATTTCCAGGTGTCAATAAAAGGTTTGTACCAGTTGTTTCGGTTTTGTTCTGTTTATATATCTGGTGCCTTTTGATAAGAAGGTCTAATATTAAAAAATAAAAAAGTGTAAAAATACTAATTTTAAAATCAGGCATCTCACCACAGTTGGCAAAACCACAGAAACCAGTGTGTCTTTGTATTATTCACCATCTACATAAAGCATAGCTAATTACAGAGGAATATCAAATGACTCATGTTTGCCATAGTTTTCTGTGGGCCAATATGTTTATCCAAAAAAGTCCAAAAAATTAAAAAATTTAATGTCAACTTCAAGAGATTTAATCTGGAAGTTTCATGTAAAAACACAGTCAAAATTTTTACCTACTTATGGAAGTCATTACCTTTAAAATTACTATAAGCTCTGACAGCAAGCAGATAAAGAAGGAAAAAAAGCTGATTTGACATTTATTCTTCATTTAACTCTCTGCTTTATGTGTTCGAATACATCAATTAATTTTTCACTTGAAACATCGTTACAAGAAAAATGCCTTGGAAGATTTGGTCAAGCATCATACAATGGAGCACTGTGAATAGCAGGAACCTTTTTCAAATGTCATTTTCAAATAAGTAAAACCAAGAGCTCAAATTTCTACATTTGAGGATAGAGGGATGTTTTGTTTTTAATTCTACATCATTGCATCAAAGTAGAATTTTACAAGGCGCTTCCTCATCCCTCACCCTGTCATTCATCATTTCAAGTAGTGTCTTGCTTCCTCTCCAAGCGCATGTTATTTTCTGACCCACTATTTCAATTTCTTTTCATACAAAAGAGACAGTTTTTGTATGAAAATAATGTTTAGAGGTCTAATCTTTCTAAAATGCTATGGTATTTCACCTTCCAAACCCCCACTTGCCTTTCAGCTATAACTGAAATTTCAGTTTCCAAATTAGCCAGATAGAGATGCCAACAATATTCTACTGAAAGCCATTAAGAACTGGACACCTAAACTCCTGCGCTGTTTCTAAAATGTTTGACCAAGTATGTGTTTGTATAATGTTCAGGACACCCAGAGCCAGCTGACGCCTCTGGGCATGAGCACAGTAAAGCATAAATCGGGTCACGCTTCCTAGTTTGAGAGCTACACAGCTTTCAGGGTGGAAGCACTAACCTCATTCCAATTTACATCTAAACATTTCTTACTCCCACTCCTTATTCCATCTCCTCAGCATTCCTCATATCTTCAACACTTAGTGCCTATTGGAAACCATCACTGCCTCCAAGTCCAGTAAACTGACCAATCCCAAACCCATCCTCAACTGTCCTTTCCTCTGGTCTTCCACCAGTAATGCACCACCAAATGAATCTGACACTGAAGTGATCTAAAAAGAAAGCACATGGCAGAACGAAACTATATATAAAAAATACATACATACATACATATACATATATGTATATATGTGTGTATATATATGTATATATATGCATGCTTGCAGGCAGACATTTCATTAACATTTTTTAGTTTTGCAATTATTTTTTCTATTTCTGAGGAGAATTGTAATATTTGGTCTAGTTCCTGAACAGTTGGTGTTGCACTCTTATCTCTCTTACACATGATGGGAGGTATGGAACTAGACAGCAACATACCAAGTCTAGAAAACCATTCTCAGTAGAACTGAAAAAAAAAAWAWCCTGCCCTGTATCTTTAGTAACTCCTGGCAGGACTGAGGACAATGTYTCTCAGCTACAAGAACCATTAGGCTCAGAGGACGAAGACCTTCAGAATTTCCTGAGTATACAAAGACCTCCATTTTTACAAGTGCCTGCTGTTCCACGGTGTGAGAAAGTCTTTCAGGCTCAGTGTGTACCAGGAGTGGCACCCAGTGTCCAAACTGCATCCTTACAACAGCCTCTCACGTTCCCTCCTCAGTCTCTCCTTGTTCCTTTCTCCCAGGCTGCAGTTACAGAAAATCAGCAGTTCTCTGCTTAAACTGTATATATACTCTAAGCAAAGTAGTTTACACACACTTTTTGCCAAACTGTTTAAATCAACTGTGCACACATGAATGAAATTTTTAACTATTCAATGTGGACAAGAACTATTAAGTCCCGTAAAATACYTCAATTAAGCCACAGAGATACAGATTTAAACTCTGAATGAAATCAACACTTGTGTAGACTATGGTCTTTTAACTACACTCAACAACCGACTTCACAGTCCCAGGCTGATGTATCTCGATCATTGGCACTGCTTTAATAGTCCACACCAGTCTTCCTAAACACATTTTGTTAGAACAAAAGTAAAAAAAATCACTAAAAGAATTAGAAAAAAACCCAAAACAACAAAGCTCCAACAAACAATTTTCCTGTTTTGCAGCTATGCAGGATTTTATAGACCATCTACCGTGCTTGGCAAAAACAACTGAGTAAAAATGAGAGTAACAAATCTAGAAAATAAAATTGTTTTGTTCTTTCCAAAACTGATCAGAGGRATAACACTTAATTTTAAACAAGAATCAACACCGAGAGTAAGTTATWAAGAAAGCTTCCCCCAAACTGCTGTAAAAGCTACAATTTCTAGCTTTTTTTTTTCCTTTCATTATCACAGAGTAGCAGAAAACAGATCAAGATAAAACACTTAATTATTATAACAATTATCCTAAAGCATTAAACAGCTATTATTCTATCCGTAGGTAAGAGCATAGTATGGAACAGTGGAGCAATACAAATTGGTAAAAATTAAAAGAAAAAATATASAAAAAAAATATTTCCATCTACAGTCAAATTGCAAACATCCCTTAAAGTAGTTTTGTCAAACTTTACCTGGTCAGTTTTCCTTTTTCACTAATATCAAAACTTAACCCCCACCATAACATCTCTCCCCTCAAGCAATGAAGCCCAGCACTATTTGCCTCACAAGTGCAAGCTGCAAGAACATTACATGCACCTCTTCAAGAGTCAAATGCCTTGCAGCTAAGTGAAATTCTGAGTTGATTAAAACCTAAAAGATTAGATCTCAGCTCTACTGCAAATATCTCTAAAGAAGCCTTTGTTTCTCAACCAAAGACACAAAACTGGCACAATTCAACAGTTTATCAAGAACTTCAAAATCATGATGTTCAGAGTCTGCAGTTCCTCCCTGACCACTCCAATTTCTCTGCTGCATAAAAGAGCACTACAAACCCTGCAATACAGCCCACATGGATCAGGTTTTTATATATAAATACATATACACACACACAGACACTGAACAGCGTGTTCAAATCCTTGAATTACTTCCCTGGTAAGATTTATTTTGTTTCAACGAGACTTCTACTTGCAAAAACACGCACACATTGCACAGCAAATACATCTCTTGTTAGGTGCCTAATATGGCCAGGGAAACCATTTTGATTATTCTGTGCCCRCTTATGCATTGTCCTACAAAACAATAAGATAGAACAGCAAGAAACTAGCAATTAAGGGAGTCTAAATGCACATCGGGAATCACTAAAATCCACGCTAGCCAAGTCAGGAACAATATGACTGATGAATAGCCCATATTATATTAGGATTGTTAGCAAGTGTTAGAAAATTATCCTTAGCAGATGTCCCTTATGACCTATATATATCACACAAAGAATATGCCTGTCTTGTTTTCTAAAAAAGTTTCAAGAAATCTTTCCATTTTTATTTCTGACTAGAACTCCACATGTCTGCATGCTGGCTATAAATATGTAGAGAGGATTTATCACACTAACTTACAAAAACATGTAAGTATTTTACAGTAAACAACCTATTTTCACATATATCTTTCTACTGCATGAATTTACACTGTACTGAAGCATGTAACCCAATAAAAGAAATCAAACTGTGTATTCAGCACAGTCAAACAAAAGGCAAACTACATAATAGTACTGCAACTTATCAACCAACACACCACAAACAGAAACAGAGTGAATTTCTTCAGTCAGATGGGTGAGAGCCATATCTGCAATAAAAACACTTTGTGGATGCAGTGAATAAGGAATTAWTTAAATTTAAGTTACTGTACGCTATTACATGTGCAACTATGCACACCCTGCTCATCTTTACTAGAGCTTTAAAGTAGTTTTAACTTTCTTAAATTTTGCTGATATTAAGATTCTATACACTGGATTACCTTCAAACTACAGAGATAAGCAAGGTATGCTCAGTTTGAACTTTCTCAGTTTCTCCATATATTTTTGACTGYACCACTGGATTTCACAATACACATTAATCATAAACAACAAATGCTAAAAGAAAGATACAAACATAAACTTTACTAAGATTTTTCTGTTTTCTATCAAAGACTAGTATTTTTAAAACACCTTTAAGTTCTATAATTTTTTATGAAAAAAATTCTTATATCTCTTTAACTCTACTRCTGCAGTGTGTTTCCTGCCAGCAGAATGGTTTTCGAGTCTGTTCCTCAACTACTTAATTCCAAATTCAGTCCTGAAYCTTGGGCCAGCTTCTTGTCTCTGCCTTTCCATAAAAAAAATAAATGTGAACACTATGAACAAAAGAGGTGTAACTTAGCTTTCATGTGTACTGTATCTTGAGTATGGAAAATTTTCTTAGAGAATAATGCCATGTAATTTTTCCACATTATGCAGTTGATAAGTCCATAGAATATTATTGAACAAGAAATAAGAATGAAAATGATTTTTCATCATTTACTACTACTATTTATTTCAATCAGTTTCTATTACCTCTCACACAGATRTATTGATTTGAACTGCTTTTCAATAGAACTATAGGCATTTCCTTAATTTTGGCTCTCAGAAAAAAAAATAGGGGATCTGCTCATTTTGCTGTGCTTGCCTTCAGCTCTCTCAAGTTTATTACAGCTTTCTTTGGGAAAGGAAATGGCTAAATACTTGCATTAGCAAAAAAGGAAAGGAGGGGGAATGGAAAGAGGTAATAAGAAGGTGTTGAAAGAACTCTCTCTTCCTCTTGGTCCAGTCTCACTGGGAAAAGAACAGATGAGCGTAGAGTCCAAATGTATGGCCAAGGCTGAGGGGAACCACAAGGTCCACAAATAATTGGTCCCTTAAGAAAGGACATCCTACAGACCCAAGCAAGACATGCAAAAGCACAGAGAGTGAGATCCAGGCAGTCCTACTTAAATAGCCACTCCTGTACCACACTGTCCAAGACCAAGGAATAATCATCAAGGATGAAGAAGCTGAAAGTTTTTAGCAGAACTGACAATGTTMTCTTCACTACACTGGGCTTCCTTCTGGATGAAGCTTTAGTTCCTGTAAACAGAGGCAGACACCAAGAGCTGATATTAAGTTTGTGTGTGTATATAAATATATATATACATACACACACATGYACTTTCATTATTTAATTGGTTATCTGCTTCTGTGCTCTTTTATGTCTTTACTCAATGCTGAGCTGATTACATTAGCRCCAAAAAAATTAAATTCAGAATAGCTCCTTTGTAATATTTTACCAAAACTGAAGGTAAAAGAAACTGGGTTTTCATATTGCTGACCATATAAAAATTAATGACTTTCTGCAAGTCTTACAAAATTATATTAAATATCCATATAACTAAATTATTGTATTTCATTATTATAAATAAAGAATATAGAACACAAGCTACAAAGTAACAACTCCTGGCTTCAAGATGAAGTCTTCCATATAACRAAATGTTTAAATAGCTGAGTTGGATACAATCTCCCAGCTCATTTTAATACTGCCGAAAATCAGTTATATACATCTAACTACCTATCTCTTAAAGCAGACGCTTTTCTAACTTCATTTTCAGGCTAAGTAAGTGAATATTCTTAAACACAATTTTAAGTAAAGTACAGAATGGAAGTTTATTAAGTATGATAATAATATCCCTGCAATTGCGAATTATAGAGAAAAAAAAATCAAGCAATCTACAACAGATTTTAGGCTAGGTTTTTCTGTCAAAAATTGCTCAAGGAAAAATGTCATTAAATATGTTTTCTTAAAAAAAGCCAAAAAACCAAGAGCCTAGTAGAACAATTTTTTGCATTTTAAATCAAATTACACTAACTTATTTTGCAGCAAAATTTCAATGGAAACTGATTTAAATAAAACTTTAATATGCACGGTACTTTAAAGAGGAAAATAATTTCTCTTTTTTTGATATAAAATTAGATGTTGAACAAAAAGATTAACCTACCACTTTAAAGTACTGCCCTTACAGTAAAAATAAACTTAAAAATCCAAACATGCAGTAAACAAAGCATTTCAGGCAGTTTGTGCAATTCTGTCAGAAGAGGAATAGTTGATGTGCAATTTTTATGTCTGCACAGTCCAGTAGTGTAAATCCCTTTAGATAAACCAAGGAGTTCCATCACAATTGCTGCCTCCTCTTTCTTAGTTAGCGTGGTAGAATTGGGAAGCAAAGAAGCAAATCCGCAGAGCAAGCAAGCTCCGTCCTGCTTTTAGGATACACACATATTAGTCTGAATCAAATTCTCCACATCTACACCGAGCCTCAGAGCACACAGCACATTTAGGCTGATTTAAGATCACAAAAWCACCGAGCCAGTATAGTCAATGCACTTTCTAACATATTTTCTGAATTCGTTTGTGCAAAAGATTACACGCACCGTGTCAGAGAAGGCACCGTGCRGGACCCGGGACACTCGGCCGGGAGGGCGGCGCGGGCTGGGCCGAGCGCTGGCCACGGGCGCCCTCTGCCGGCGGCTCCCGGCCACGGGGAGATGCACGGAGGACACGGGGGGACACGCGGCCATCGTGGGGGGAACACGCGGCCATCGTGGGGGGAACACGCGGCCATCGTGGGGGGAACACGCGGCCATCGTGGGGGGAACACGCGGGGGGCCATGGCGGGGACACCCGGACAATTCACTTGCCTCGGGCACGAGCAGTAAAAAAAACAGCAGCGTTTCTTAGCACTCCTGAAGCGCCCTGTAAATTGGCCTTTTACTGGGATTCCTTCTTTCTTACCCATTGAAGACAAAAACCTCCAGTCGTTACAGGTAAGTCTGCACAGTATGAAAACTTAGGCAAAACATTTAACAGGCTACACGCCTGCTACTCCACTGAACCATCACAATTACACAAACCGTGTCAATATTAGCTTCCTTTCAGGAAACAAATGAARGGATTGCACTACGGACAGGTAAAGTACAAAATAATTCAGGTGTGATTAGCAGTTTTATTAAAGAACCTTGAATATGTGATACATCTTATTGGATGACAATTAAGCACATAATAAATAACGTTTTCGTCCATCATTATATTGCAATATCAGTCCTGGTAAACCACAAAAAAAAAAAAAAAATCGACATTCAGATGACATTATTTTGAATGCTTAACAACTGACCATCCATCCTTTGTCATAATCATCTAAATTTCTTATATGAATTAAACCTTACTGAGCGTACGGACTATTTTACATATTCATTATACCCAAATGATAAAGAAAGAAACAAAAACAAACAAACAAGCATAAAATTCTATATCCTTTTTACATAGAGAACAAAGTGTAACTTCATAAATGCATGGACAAATCTGACAAGCTTTCACCAGCACTCAGTAATTGAAAAGTCAACATTTAGACAGTATGGCTTTCTTCCTAAATTACAACAGGCCTTACAAAAAACACAGACGAGGAATTTACATACACGACTACAACTGGAACCAGAACCAAGGCTGTGATTAAGGAGCTTTTGGGTTATCTGTTCCTGCCCTTAGTGAAATAAAACTCAAATATCATGTAACCTGATTTTGTCATTTCATAAACATTCAATTTTCTTAAAGTAAACAACAAAAGACATGAGCTAAAACTGTTATATCTAAAGAGAATAAACCTATACAAACAAAAAAAAGAACAAAAAAAATTGTATCTGCCTATTCAGAACATAGTTACAGTCACTGCATTTTCAAGGTCTGTCACACAATACAAGAGAAATACAAGATGATAAATCCAATGATAAAACCTTTGATTTAAAATGGGAATAAAACAAGAAAAACTGACTAAATCTAACCTGGACAGAAGCCTTTAAARAAAGCAGATGAACCAACACTGCTGGGGGGGCAGTGATTTAATGACACCAGGACTCCTCCAGCAATACTAACAAAAGAAATCAACCYTCACAGAGTCCATTTGGACCCTACTGCAACAAGGCTTATGAAAGGCTTGTTCAGTCTTGAGTAGGGGAGGCTCAGGAGGGACCTCACTGCCCTCTACAACCATCTGAAAGGAGGGTGTAGTGAGGTGGAGGCCAGTCTATTCTGCTGYGCCTGCAGTGGGGAGCAGAGGAAATGGCCTTAAACTGAGACAGGGAAGATGCAGATTAGGTATTAGAATTTCTTTTTCCAGTGTTGGGGTAGTCAGGCATTGGAATAGGTTGCCCAGGGAGGTGGCAGATTCACCAGCCCTGGAAGTATTTAAGGGGTGTCTGGATCTGGTCCTGGGTGATGTGGTTCAGGGGTTACAGTGATAGTATTGGGCAACAGTGGGACTTGATAATCTTCTCGTTTTCTTCCAACCTGCATGATTCTGTGATTCTACCTGAAGCCCTCTGCTTCTGCAAGGACCACACGTCACAGGTGAGCAAACGGGSAGCACTGCAGCTAAGGCTCAGCAGCTCAAACTGCTGCTGCCCCTGGCTAAGTAAAACCCTGAATAAGCACTTTTTATGAGCTATGACAACTTTGTCCACATGAAACTGCACCCATCTGAGGCTAAAAAAATGGTGGGTTTGTGGAAATGTCGTACTATGTTATTCTAGTTGTTATTGAATGATTACACAGCTAAATACAACCTAAAGCACAGAAAACCACAGGTAATTGAATATTTAATCATCCAGCTAATTCTAACCTGAAAACAGRAAATAATCTTCCTAAGTAACAAAGTAAAAATCATGTTGCGGGATAGGGGGAGAAGGCATCAGCTTTCCTTCTGGAGCATTTCAGAGGGAGTCTAATAAAGGAAGAAAAGGTTACAACCATATAGAACTTATTTGATATATAATTATATAACTGTCTCAAAGTTCCAAYTGGCATATTTACCACAGGACCCGGTTTATCATCTTAGCATTGTAACTAAGTTACTAAAATACATCAGACTGAAATAAATGTTTCAAAATAATGTCTCACAACATCTATAATGAGTGACAAGAGGTATGCTTCATTTTTAGATGTTGTACTTCCAAGAAGGGAATATAAATTTCCTTTAAATCGGGAAAAAAGCTACTCAGTGAAAAGGACTGAAGATAAAGTCAAAGTGCAAAGGGTTGAACTTAACATGTTGCTTAGAAATATACAGACATGAAAAGTACATTTATTTATCAGGAAGAAGATAGAGAAAATAAGGTTTACTAAAAACCTTAACTGAAAGACAGCAAAACTATGCTCAGACAAAGGCTTGGAWGCACCCTAAAGTGAAAGCACTTCTCAGAAAACTACCCTCAGTAAGACAAGCTGGAATACTACAACTTTTCACAGAAGTACCTAAGCCAAAAATCCTTACAGCASAAATCTGATTTTCCCTAAACAAGAGTTGAATCTGTGGGGTGGAGGATGTGGGGAAGGGGAGACAAGGGGCACAGGAATAGGGGTTGTATGTGTAAATCACTGAAAGTATCCTTATGAAATTTAAGATCAGTGCTTTGAAAAATAAAGCCAATGCCTATGAGGATTTAAGTGCACCAGCAATAAAGAAACACAATTATGTGAAAAGTAAATGCCTAACCAAAAGCCCAAAGTGCAGCCCTAAAATACTGAACACTCACATTGAAGCATCTTTTGCTGAGGACTCAACAACAATTCTGCAATTTTCCTCTATTAGCTCACACATCATCAACCAAACTTCACCTACAGATTTCTAACAGAGAGCTGGGTTGAACCCTCTCCCCCCCACTAAAAATCTCACGCTGCAGCAGGTCAGCCTAAGTGTTTAAGACTTCTCTGACAGGAAATCTTACCAAAAAAATTGCACTTWGCAAAAAGAATCATAGGAAGACAACACTTCAGGAGAAACTTTCTATGATGAAAAACACCTGCAGATTCATACATGGTGGACAGTCTGCCCACATTTGAAATAAGAATTACCTGAAAAAACCTCTCTCTGTTTTCTGTAGTTTCAGAAGTAGTCCAATTCAAACTGCATTAAAAACTGTTCTTGCAGTAAAAGTTCAGATATATGGGGTTTTTTTAAAATTAATTTTTGAAGGAATTCTGTAACAGCAAATAGTCAAAATTTGATATTATCTCAAGCATTAGAAGCAAGAGACAAAATGGCACCATAACAAAAGCATAACTAAACATATCTAGAGAAATGGTTGCTGTAAGCAAGTTTAAATACATCTTTATCAAACTGATTCTTAAATGTCATACATACGTATTTCAAGTTCAATTTAAGGATATTTTCTTAGCACCCTCAAAAATGTGTTTTGTATTAGGTTTGCACAGCTTAAAAGAGGAAAACATTCACATAAATGTGTCTTACCAATTACCCAACAGTTTATTTGCTCAAATATCACCCTCCTGTACAAAAGCTCAAATTCTCTTAACAGCAGTCACCTTGAGACCACTAAGGCCTACACTAAGGCAGCAGATGATGCAACATCATCCTGACAAAAGAGCACAACGTTAAGTATTATTCTGTGTGACAGCAGCACTGAAGTGCCAAGGCCTTTGTATTTTCCCTCCATATCTGTGGGCCTGAATTTGTGCAAATATGTAAAGCCAGGTAGGGTACTGAATTAACACACAAGTCGTAGGGGGAAGAAGGTGCCTTGTTTTCTTTGGTTTTTAGCATCCTCAATTTTAGCATCCTCAATTTTAGTATCTGGCACATAACAAGAGATTTCTCTATTTGAATTATCTGCATCTAGAAGAAAAAGAATCTTTTGAAAATCTGGCAGGATGCTTGCACAGGGAAACACAGCTCCAGGAAAAACAAACAGGAGGCATTTATAAAACATTATTGTTTTTCACATTGGCAAGACAGAGGACAACTCTGAAGAGCCTAAAAAGATACCAAAGGCTCAAGCTAGCAACCCTAACAGCCATTTCGTTTACGTTTTCATCTTCCCTAGGCTCTACTACATAGATTAAAGAGCTCAACAGACTCCTAGTAAAGGGAATGCAGAATGAACATGAGCACTTTGCATTTTCTAAGTGATTCAGTCTACTTAACTGCATTTCACTGAGAAGAATACAGAGGCAACATCTCTGAGATCCATGAAATACAGGCTAGGGAAGATGGAAACCCATAGGAAATTCTCCTGCATTAGCTTACAGGGTTTAGCGCAGGCAAGGTCCCCAGCCTGGCTGCAGATTCCCCACCACTGCCAGAGGCAGCATCAGCCTCACTGCCACAGGCTCACTTCCCTCTCTGGCCAGAGTTTGCTCTGCTTTCTGTGCCACAGCATGGGAACAGAAAGCTGAAAAGCTAAGGGGTCCAGGGGAGGGAAGCTTTGCCTTTGGACCTTACTTAATGTCAGGATTACTGCCTACTTGCTAAAAAAGGAAAGACTTGCATCAAAAATCACTTTCCTGGAAGGAAGTTTCTCTCAAACACAGAGAGCTGAACCTTGCATACCAGATCACAGGCTTACAGCTCAGCATGGGARCCATCCTACAGTGAGCTGAATCGATCTCTGACACTGAGAAATTCCTTTCAATACTTGCTCTCCTATCAGCTACATGGAAATAATTCAGCCATTTTCTACAGAAGAAAATGAAGCATGGGGTCCAATTAAGAATTTTGATTACTTCAATCCTTTGAAGAGCTCCAGAAGAGAAGGAGCTTAGAAGGAGCTAAAATATTTCTTAAGCTTTAGTAAAATATAGTTCTGACTCAAGCACCATGTTATTGTAGGACAATTAAGATTCGTTTTTGTTTTTGCACTCTTATTTTCTTTGACCTAACTGTATAATCCCACAAAGGAGACAATTAACAGCGATGAAACCTTACCAAGTTGCAAAGAATTCTTAAAACTATCTCKGCTACAAAAGCAGAGTCCAAGATTCTTTTAAGATAAAATATTAATTTAATAATACCTAATCTCATTATAAGCAAGAAAAAGCAGTTTATACGTACAGATTAAGTGATCTTGCGCAAACTGAGTTATCAAAACAGAAGCAACTGCAACTATTTTGACTATATTGCCTCTTTAGTTATTCTTGAAGTTAAACTGACTCTTTATGCCCTAATAAATTTTCTCTAATAGTATCCTTAAATACAYACATGCATACTTATAATATCAAGATTACAGCTGTAAACCTTTTAAGTTTGCTTTATAAATTTGATGYCATTCTGTGCCAAGCCAATCATACTAACTTACAGTCTCACTAACATCACTRGGACCAGCAAAAGACACTGAGACAGACAGAAACCACCCACACTACATTTTAGCTCATTTAGAAAGCAAAATGATCACCCAGACTTCAAGTTAGCCAAAGCCTCTCAAAACTCACAAAGCTCTGCTCTCCAGATTTCCAAGCAGTACTTAATGCATACAATTAAATCCACAGAGAGGCAATCTATGTGCCAAGCTACATCCAGATGTGTATGTATGCACACACATACACACAGCCATTTCCATAAAAAGCTTTAAAGTGATTATGAATTACAGACAGGAAACTAGGTTAACTTCCTGTGTGGAGTCTCATCCCAAAATAAATGTCCATATCATACAGTATTCATCCCCTATAACTTCCCTTATACAGACAAGCTTTAACTTGGATATTCAGGACAGCACTCCAATTAACCCATCGACACCTCAACCCAGAGTAAAAAATCTGAGTACATACAAGCTTCTGCTCACTGTGAGGGAAAAAAGGCCTTTATAGCCCACAGAGATCCTATTTTTAGTCAAAGTTTTACAAAACTGTAACTATTACCTTCATCAAAGTCTGCATCATCCTCTGTATGTTGAGGGAAAGGGAAGCAATTTGTGATTTCCAGTCTGTCATCCACCACAAGACCCAGCAGCACACCTTGGACCACTTCATTCCCCTGTCCTTCTTCTTGGTAATGTTTAATGATCTTTAACACAACCTAGAACACAAAACAATAAAATCATAATATGCAATGCATTATTTTTGTCCTCAAACTTATGTATCTGGAATTTTAAATTTGTTGCATGGTTTAGAGCTGCAAACCAAGTTAGCTTAAGCACCAGCAATTTTAATACAGGTTGAAGAGCAGACAGCCATCCTAGTATTACAGGGAAAAAACAAGACCATTAAATAAACCATCAAAATGCAGTTCTAAACCAATTTTCTGAAACACCATTCTAAAATGAAATATTGATCGTTTTTACTTTAGCTTGCTGCTTTAACTGTGAGCTTTTAACAGTATCTTGCAGGTCCAATAAGCCCCCTCTTGAGGGAAATAGTGCACAAAGAACTAACAAAACATCTTTAAAAACTATGCAGAAACTGCTAGGATTTTTTTAAAGGTGCAGATCCCATCAAATTTCAATTGCATTAATTTTCTAAAGTACATCTCACTGAAGTTTTACTTCAGATAATAGTTCAAGTTATATAATGTGAATGGCATGTCATAGGGTATTTAAGGAAAATAAATGATAAAAGAAAAAAAATATGCACAAATTACTCATAATATTTTTAACAACTTAATTTCCACTTCCTTCCTTAAATTTGAACTCTACAATGAATAATTCTCATTAGATGATACTGTAAATTGGAACAGTATGAACAAAACCACTCAAAAATAGTCAGTCATTTGCTARCAACACTTCATACTTTAATAACATTTTGTACTTGACAAGAACTACAGTAAGGTAARACACTAACCACAAACCTTGACTTGAAAGAACTTATGCTTTCTCCAGTGTAAGAGGTTTATTCTACTAAACCCTAATCCATCCATTCAAAATCCAACAGAGAATGTCTGATGATTATTGTTTTCATTAAAGCAATACTACTTTAACATCTGCTGGCAAACAAACTAGTTTAGTAGATTTCAGCTCAACTGCCCTTAGAACAGGCTTTGTACAAGTACTGGCTTTTAGAGAACATTGGGGGGTGGGGGGGGAAAGAAAGTTAAGCTCATACTTACACATCAGGAACATATATTTGTCCCTAGCTTTCTCCTTTGTTGTTTAGCAGATGTCACTCTTTGTAAAACACCATTAATGTACTGAAGTACCATAATACAGATTAAATGAAAGAAAAAAGGAGAGTAGAATAGAAGGTATTTGCAAATAYACTGCCTTCTTGGGCTAAAATGGGAAAACAAGCTTCATACTTGGAGGCAGGGCAGAGAGGGTAAAACTGAAAAGAAATACCGATTTCCAACTAAGTTGGATTTCAGTATCAAACTAGACTAACACTCACTGACTCCTTGTTTATTTACAGTATCACTCATTTGTGCTTCCTCTTTAATCTAGATATACTTGCATTGAAGCTTCTCAATCACAGACAGAAAACAACACTTCACTCCAATACTCATTCACATCTGTCACTCAAATCCTTTGCAGCCACACCTTTTTATTCAATTTGCTAAAATAGGTCTACAGAGCAGAGACACAAAGAGATACTTTGGTTATATACATCTTATTTCATGGGAAAACAGTAAGGAAATTAGGATCAGTGGGCAGTGAAGCAGTATTTAACAGTGATGGAAATAATACACCAACCACCAATTTGAGATCACCTAGACATAGCAGATGAATGTACCAGAGTCAGCACATAAATAATATTCAGCTTGCATTTACTGTAAAGCTAAGGTTTATCATACAYGTGTCATAAGCTCTGTGTTCCACAGCCATGGCATCCCTAACTACCCTGCCAGAATACAGCACAGAGTGTACTCAGTTGTCTACAATTATTCTCAGTATCTTGACAGTCTTGGAAGCTTCACCTTTTCCAGTATTTTTCTCATTTTCTCTTGAGCTCTCTATGCCCACTGACTGTCCCTGTTAATGTGAGTATTATTTGCCTGTTTGACTTCATTCCAGGAGCATCTGTGATACAATACCAATTTACTGCAGCGGTTCTGATGATAATTGCTCACAGAAAGCAGTCACAAATGAAACAAGCATGGGCTGTCACAGAGTATCAATGATTTTTCAGAGGAAGAAAACTAGGAGTTCAAAGCTCTTAAATGTTAACCAAATACGCCAAAACACAATGAAGTTATTACACAAGCCTGCACTTTTCAATCTCCAGCCTGAAGACCAGAGCAGACATTATTCAGGGARACAAAGACCCCAGGGATTTAAGCCTACCTGCAACCTTGTTTTCCAACAGTCTGAGAAAGGGAGCAGACAAGTTCATGAACTCAATACTCCAAATTTCACAACCATTAGGACACTGCAGAAGTTTGTGTTTATGACTRCACTGGAAAATACATTAGCTACCGAAATCACTTCTAAAAAGATGCATCCAATGACACAGGATTTTTGTTTTCATTTTGTKCTTTGTTCTGGACAGTTTTATTTAGCACTTAAGACACCAGTCTTTTGTACAGCAGACTCTTCAGCTCAGATTGAAAAACCTGCCACCAAAACACTACCATATGACCAAGCAGGAAATGTGCTCTGAAACTTGTGTTTCAGTACTAAAAACAGATCTGCAGGTGTGAAGCAGAACTACTTCACTAGTAATAACATCAGCTACAACACTAAAAATGTAATTTCCATTTGTTTGCTAGTCTAGATACAGCAGAAAGCGCTGACCACTATGCAAACACCAATGCCAAAACATTTCAATACTTCATACTGAATAAACCACATATWCTCAAGAAAAATGAGCACTAATTTGTATCTAGACATTTCCTAAAAGAAAAATATGTTATGTTTGTGAAGCATGGGAACAGAATCAGAGTAGTTGTATTGGTCTGAAAATAAATGTAGTAAGTGTTAATATAAATAATGCATGTAATGCAGCACACTGAAATCTATCAGTTTTTCCAAATAACATTTAAAAAAAAACCCAAAGAAATCTAAATGAACACCAGTACAAGCATCTTTCAGGCAATGCTGATTCACCTTCCAAACACTATTTATAATTCCCATCCAATTATTCCCCTAATAGGAGATTTTGCTCCTTTATACAAGCTACAAATTGTTTTAAATACCCATAGACCCTTCACTGCTATGCCATAGCTACACAAAATCAACAGTATCCAAACCAAACCATTTGAACTGCTGCTGTTACTAAAGTAATGCAGCTGGCCAGCCAGGAAAGGTTATGTTTTTAAGGAGAAAATGTATCCAATAACAAAAAAGCCCTCAGATTTCTAAACTCTAATACCCTGAACACAAGTCAATAATCATATGCAGTACAATTTAGTAAATCAGCATGTAAGAAAYATTCAGGTACATAATGACTCTTTAGAAAAGGATATACAAGTAAYTCCTAAATAAAACTCAAGAGTCCCCTAGCCTTGTAAATTTAGTGTTCAAAACACCAAAGTAATTTAATCACTTGGAGCAGCCACTTGTCAGATTTTAATGACCATTAATCCTCAATTTAAAAAAAAACTTTGCAATTCTGCAGTGCTTATGATCTCCAAATCTTCAAAGCACTGCTCAAACATTAAGAATGAAGTTAAATTTAAAAAAAAAAAGTAAAAGCCATTCTGAAACTATTAAGAAYATGAAAGATACATAATTTAACTGCACACTGCCAAATTTTAAATTGGGCTACATCCCAACATCATAGTTGCTAATTTCAAAAGTTTGTACTTCACTACAGAAATACATGTAACAGGAACCCACAGCTGAAGTATCATGAGCCTTTGGGGGAAAATTCTGTGAAGATCCCACTGTAGGGACATGAGTATACAAAGATGCACACTTCTGCATTTATCTAAAGAGAAACAACAGCAAATCAAAGCACTGAGGATCCATGTACAGCAGTGTTCCAGAGAGCTGAATGTCACCACGTTGAAACCAGATTGCAGTACCTGTGCCATGCCTTGCACATGCGAAATCAAACAAGAGAGAGCTTCTGTTAGCCAAAAGAATACATGATATAGCACGTTGATCTACAGTCTTAAATTAAGTACTTATATCTTTTTAAATGCTTAACATTTTTTGGCCACCCAAGAAAGCTTTGTGGTCACAACCACTAGCATTAATTGCCAGCATCTGGGGAAGAGGATGGGGAGAGAGTCTAAGTAACTCTGGGCGACGTAGCCGGTGTCAGCACTGACGAGGAAGCGCCACAATGCTCACATCCTCTCAGTGCTTAACACCACTGTGACCAACAGTTAGCTTGGCAAAAGGGTCTCCAAAGCTGTGACTGCTAATAATGTGTGACACACTTTGAATACATCCATATCACACATGTAGCCTTCTCCATACAAACTCTTAAAACTCAAACCATGAACTTTTATATATCAGTGTTTCAGCATGAGCCATTTTACTYAAACTCCTAGCATAAACCAGATTCAAGAGAGAACTGATAATGCAGCTTTGTAAATGGACAGATCACAATGTCATTACTAACAATGACTCAGGCAATTGTGTTAACCTCAGAGTTGCCTGGAATCAACATCTTCTTGATACACATAAATGGTGTGTATATGTATGGCATATATGCCACCTCTGAATAAAGAGTTGAACTGTTTAGCAATTAATATCCACATGAAGACATACCACATTTTACTCTAATTTAGTGGCCATGTCTCCTTCTCCAGGTAGYCCTACACCAAAAGCAAATCTACAACTGCTGGTGTGCTGAAACAGCCAATTAGCTATGCAAAAATGAAATTTAATTAAACAGTTCTGAAATAACCAAGTAAGCATGGAATGGCTTTGTTTTTAAACAAAGACTTGGAAAAAAATACAAAAAACCTAGATATCATGAAACATGAGCAATGTTAACATTTTAATAGCTCCAGATGAGGTTTWTACACACTACAGATAAGTGCTTATCCTACAGTTACAAAAGACACGTTCTGGAAGCTGACCAAAAAAACTTGCCTTGAGCTGATTTGTCTCCTGGCTACAGCACCATTTGATAAGACAGTAACAGAGACTCTCAACTTTCCTGCCAGGAGAAAAGGAACTCTGAAGTAAATTAAAGATATTATTTCAACGATTACCATTAAGAGAACATATGTCTGATACACATGACACACTCTTCCAGATGATTAAGGAGACAGATGTTTATAGACACACATTGAAAATTCCACCTTAATCAGTGCAGYGCACAGAAATGGGTTCTAGAAAGCACTGTGACAGGTAACATGTCAGAAGTACAGAGTCAACAGGCTGATACCCTGGTCTCATAGTTGTTGCATCTGAACCTTCGTGGCACACGACTCACCACCACATAAAGTCACGGCATGAGTCCCACACCAAGCTGAGTTGTGTGGCTGACAGTCCTGAAGGACAGAATGCCATCCAGAGGGACCTGGACAAACTCAAGAAGTAGGCCACAGGAACTGCACGAGATTTTGTRAGAGCAAGGGCAGGGTGCTGCATCTGGGTCAGAGCAACCCCCAGCAGCAGCACAGGCTGGGGGATGAACGCATGGAGAGCAGCCCTGCCCAGCAGGACTGGGGGTGCTGCTGGATGTGAGGCTGGACAYGAGCTGGCAATGGGCACCCCCAGGTCACAAAGCCAAACAGGTCCTGGGCTGCACCCAAGGCAGAGTGGGCAGCAGGTCGAGCAGGTGACTCTGTCCCTTCTGCTCCRCTCTCATGAGATCCCACCTGCACTCCTGTGTCCAGCTCTGGACTCCCCAGTGCAGGAAGGCCACAGACCTCTTGGAGTGAATCCAGAGGAAGCCACCATCCCATCAGAGGGATGGGATATCTCTCCTATGAGGAAAAGCTGAGAGATTTGGCCTTGTACAGCCTGGAAAAAAAAGGCCTTGGGTTGACCTGACTGTGGTCTTCCAGCACCTGCAGGGAGCCTACAAGGATAATAGAGAAGATTTACAAGAGCATGCTGTGACAGGACAAGGGAGAATGGCTTTAAACTTAAAGAGAGTGGTTCAAAATCAGATATTAGAAAAAAATCCTTAACTGTGAGGATGGGGAGGCACTGGCACAGGTTGCCCAGAGAAGCTGTGGGTGCCCCATCYCTGAAGGTGTTCAAGGCCAGGTTGGATGGAGCTCTGAGCAACSTGGTCTTGTGAAAGGTTTCCCTGCCCATGACAGCGGGGCTGGAACCAGATGATTCTTAAGGTCCCTTCCAACCCAAACCATTGTATGAAACTAAAGATTAGAGGTGACACTGAACTTTGCATGTATACTCATCTCAATAAATATGACAATTTCTACTGATAAACACTGAATTCACTTAAATGCATATTCTAGCTTATTTGCAGAGATCTTTGAATTTTTCTAGATTCTCTTATTGAAGAGGACTGCATTTTTGACCATTCCTGACATGACGGATGTCTAGACATTTTTTCTTTTCTTCTTCATACTTAACTTTAGAATAAAAGTTCTTAAAGCTCTTAGACCAATTTTATCTCAGAGGAAGTAAAAGAAAAAAATTTTTWAAATAATTTAAAATTTAATTCCTTGAGAAGTAATCAAAAGCTACTTAAGCTAAACATTCTGTTGAAAAACCTAAGGACAAGACTGAGTAGACTTAAAAGCAAGGTAACTTCAGAAGAATGTAGTTCTGAACAGCAACTTCAGAAATAACAAGCCTTAGCCCTCACTGTTCTTTCTAGTAAGTGTAGCAGTCATCCTTTGGACAGAAGACCTCAAACGCCTCGCAATAACTTACCTTTATCTTGACTTGCTAGAGTCAAAACAGCAACATTTATGAAGTCTTTGTAAATACAGTTCTTGGAATAGTAAGCTTACATTTTATGTCACTCAACACCTAATTCAACACCAGATGTTAAAATCTTATTTCTGAACTTGACAAATATTTGGGGCTTAAAAACAATAATATAGGAGCATAACAGAATGATGCATGCAATTTCATACCATCTCAATTGAGTGCAAATAGCRAAATATCCTTTTGACATGAGCAGAGGTTTTCTTGGAGCTGAGCCTAAATTCACCACCAGTGAACAATGTGCACTGATCTCAGGTGGGCCTCAAGCAATATATTTTCACACTGAAATTATAAATTATAGGAGTCTGTCAACTTTGTCTCATGTAGGTGCCCAGCACCAAACCATTCTGGAAATCCACATTACATAGAACAGAAAATTGTCCATCTTGAACGATGGGGGGATGATGTTACATGCTTCTGTACTATATTAATATTTTTGAGTATTAGGAAGCACATGAGAAGCATCCAAAGCTTTTTGTTCCCTGGGTGTCTTATGACATCACTTAGTACCATAATACTTGTTTAGTTTGTAAACCTCAAGACTTCAAATGATTTAACTGCAAGAGGGAATATCAGTAACCTTTCTGCTCCACAATATCTACATGAGGCTAGAAAACTACCCAAATCATATCAGATCATTGATGTAACAAGTCTTTTCTGTCACTTCCGCTTGGTTTAGGAACCATTTCCCCCTGTAATGATAGGAAACTAGATGGTTTTCCAGACTACCTCTTGCTTATAGCCATCTCACTTTTCTTCAGCATTTGGTTAGGGCTTCTTTCCAACAGGACAAAGAAGGTGATGATATCCATATACAGCAATAAGCCAGATATAACATCCCTTGTCACTTTATTTCAGTAAGTGGCTGACTCAAAGCACAATTTTTAGTCAGTGACTGGCCAAGATATCATTCTTCCTGGACATTAACTGCTTATGTGCACTCTTTGGAACGTGGCTGAAAAAGCTGCACCTTGCTTATCCTAAAGCTTAGTCTAGAAAAAACAGACATTCTGTTAGTTTTTCACTTTCTGAACACTCTTGCATAGATTATCCGTAGCTCAGCAGCATGCTCAACACAAACTGCAAGCAAAGCTTCAACCGCCACTGAAATACCCCACAGAAAACACTTTAAAAGTACCTGCTCTTTCAGTTGCTTTATTTCTCTTTTTAAGAAGAATTACTTCCAAACTGCTGTGACTCGAGAGCTCTACAATTTCCCTAATAGCAGGAGGGAAAACCATTCTAACAAGAAGGGGGCCTCCCTAGAGCAACACAGCCTGGCTGCACCTTTAAACAGCACCCCACTTCCAGTCAGCGTGGCTGTTCCCACAGTGCAAGCCCAGATTCCTACAGACACTGCCAAGTGATTGACACACAGGATATTCACTCACTGGAAGCAAGCTTAGTTGCAGCAAACATGGGTTAGCTGCTCCCTCATTCTATTTACTGGGACACTTTCAAAGTCACATAGATTTTTTAAAAAATCATAACCTACAAAAAAAGCTACTTCRAATTACAAAAATCACTGATTTCATGTAAAACCAGACACAGAACATGAAACATTTCTCAGTACCTAGAACTAAAACTGGTTAATATCCAAAATATAAAATTGAATAGAAAAACTGAGACAAGACTCCACAGGTAGGTGGAGAACTGAAGAACTGAAATAGTACAGACACCAAGCCTGTTTCTGCAAAAGTTCAACATTAGAAGGGAAGATTACTGGGTTTTGGCTAGAGGCGTGTTGGGTTTTCATAGGTTGTGGTTTTCCTTGACTCTGCCAGGAATTTACATTCATCAGCTAATGTCTTGTAGGTACCATGAAATASCTGTTTAAGTCATTTATTTACTCATGTCCAAGTGAGCTGCTTGTTCTTGCAAAAGGAAGCAGTTAAACACAAACTGCAGCACACCAAAGGAAAAACTAATTAAATAGTGGAGAAAAGCAAAGGTTATTAAAACAGAAAAATACTGAATGGTAATCAAGGTGTGTGTTACCAAATAGACCAATCTCTTCTTCATTTTTGTCCCACTACATTTGAGTTTTACAGTAGTTCAGGCTAACAACCATCTCCAGGGTCAATSACAAGCCATTAGCATACTTTAATATTGCCTGAATGTAAGTAAAAATGCAGCATTACATGTGCATTGAAATTCCCCATTGCTGTGCTCACACGCTGGTAAAACACAGTTCTCTGCAATGCAATGTCTCGTAACACATTTCACAGCACATGGATTCATGCACATTCCCATGGAAACCATCAAGGCCACGGGCACTGTACAATCATTTCCTTACAGAAACACTTCCACAGGACAGCCCCGGACCTCATGGTGCAAGGGCAGGGCATTAGACGTTATTAGCACACTGACAGGAGGCAGAGATAGGGATGGGATGAGATTAGCATCCAAAATTCTGCTGGTTGCAAGAGAGATGGAGCATTTACCCAGGACTACTTAGTATATTATTTCTTCTATTTCCCAAATCTCACTGAACAAAAAACACTTTTGAAAACATTCAGTATTTCAGGCAGTTTTTGCAAACTGCCAATACAATTCATACTTATTATTCTTCATGAATTCAATATCTAGCCATCATTTCAAGAATGAAAGCTAAGGAATATACTCCTTCAGAGCACAGCATATGGAAATTGTATACAAGTGGTACAGACAGGCACAGTTTCAACATTTTCTGCTCGAAACACCAGAACTTTGCATTTATCCTTCAACACACAGTCGATTAAATGTTCTGGGTATTAGTGGATCACCAGTGTTCACATTCATGGTGCACAAGGAGTGTATTGCAAGTATAAGGTTTTCTTCAGCATCAACTTCTAGCAGCTTCCTACAAAAAGATTTAAAGATGACAGCCTTTTCTTTAATCAATTGCGCCAGACTGCTACCATTTTGAAGTTGAAGAAAAACTGCAAGACAGTTACTCTGACCTATTTGCCCTTCAAAAATTAGCAAAGTAAGGCAGACCTAGATGGGGATGAGAGAGTAGGAGTTCATCTGAGACTACTGATCTTTTCCAAAAAACATACCCTGCACAACGAAACTGGAATATGCTATTTAAGGGTGTGTCTTTAAAGCATGACTTCCATATGCATTCAACAGATGCTTCCAAGTAACCAGTAAAATCCCTACTGGAATGACTTCCATATCGTTTTAATAATTTATAACTTTTTGCACAATGATTTTTTCCACACTGAAACACTCAGCCTTTYTGGCAAACACTTGGTTATGTGCTAAGGGGCTGCAACAGACAGATCCTCCCAGTAACAGCTAGTGCAATCCAGAGAACCAAGCCTGCATGGAGTCTCAGTTTTCCTGCTGACTTAAAAGTATAAAATTGAGGGGGGGGGGGGAAAGCCCAAACCATGAACGTCAGTTATTGCTTCAGCYTTCCCATCTTTCAAACAGAGATTTGCCTTTGTATCATCATCTGAACACTGCCACATGAAAATCACTTCCAGCAGAGTTCCATTTCTAATAACAGCTACTGTGACAAAGAGATTAAAAACAACCATTCTGAATTTTATCACTGAGAGTGCCAATGGAGAAGACAGTATGGCTTTCAAATTGCTTCCAAAGAGTGATGACAGCTGCAGTAAATCAGTAAATATCCTACATCTCATCTAAAGTTTAAAAAGCTTTAAAACAGCCTTTTTTTTCTTGCATTGATAATAATGTAATAGTAAAAAACCCCAGGACTTAAGTGCTCAAAACTCAGCCCTACACTGAAGAAGCATTTTGTCAGACTCCATACTTTCCTCAGGTATGCACAAAAAAACCCCCAAATAATGATAAGTGATTTACACCTCCACATTCCTAAACACCAAAGAACTTGCTAAACAGGAAGGGGTATGAACACTGCTTCTTGCACAGATATGGGCTCCAAGGAACAGGAAGGATGTGCAGCAAACACACTGCAAAGCAGGATACAACGCCTGAGCAGAACAAAGGCAAAGACCAACAAGACTGASATGCTCAAAGCAACATCCACACACTCTTTCCAGAAAAAACTCCAAATATTTACAAAAGAAAATTAGCCTGTTATTGCATGCACAAAGCAAAATTCAGGCATATCTTCAAACTCCAATGAGTAAATAAGCCTGTCTATTAACTTTAAAATTTGATAAAGCCAAAAGAAATTAATAGAATGCTTATCTGAAATAAACATCCATACACAAGTCATTCAAAAATATTCCCACACTTATGCTGAAGTAACTTTGTGTATGCACATTAAAAAGACATTATCAAAGTTAAGCTCTATTGTCTTGGTTTTAGATTATTGAATAATCATACAAAATACTAACAAGAATATTTATTATATGAGTCTAATTTTTTTCCATTTGGTACATTAACAATTAATTTACTTTCCATTAAGCTGATATGATTTTGTTACGTRGTAACATAATTAAACTGTTATACACTGTTGGTAAAGCCAGTATCAYATCTCTGCAATCTTAATGCTGCTAGAAGATTAAAAATAATATGAAAGAAAAGTATGCTCAAATCTATACCATTACTGAGAAGGTATTTTGAGCTTGTGCCTAAATACGGAAAAACAACATCCAAAAGGAACCATATCCAGAAAATATCTGTGGCAAAGAAAGATTATCAATAAAATACTAAAGCAACAATAAGTTGAAGATACACGATCCTTTTTCAAAGATTAGGGGACCAAAAAAAAAAAGTTTGGTCCTCTTCCTACAAGGCCTTTCATAGAGTCTATAAGATTTATTTAAAAGGTGGAAGAAAAAGTCCAAAGACTGAAYAGGGTCCGGGAGGTGTTCATTTCATACACACCACCAAGGGCCTTTCAGTATCTGTACCTGCTGCGTCTCTCCCTGGGGCCCGCAGTTCTGTGTACACTTCTGTCACCCACACCACATTCARTGTCAGCTGCAAAGCTCTAATTTTTTTACAATAAACTGAAAACAAAAGGAGAACATTTAACAATGTTCAGTGTGCAAGTAGACATAATGCATTGATTGCACTGAGCAACAAAACCATCACTGGTCACCTCCCAACACAAAGAGTCAAAGCTAACACCAACCAGCACAAAAGGTAATGATTATTACCTGCTGCATTTCAGATGTAACATTTTAATCACTAAAAGGTAGGAAAGATATTTATTTGAAAGATATCTGGTGGAAATACTCTTGTCCTCAGTATCAACACAAACAGGAACCACAAAAGTTTTCACAGGAGCTAAGAATTCACAATTACTACGCCAGAGACCAGTTTGATATGCACATAAGAGGGCCAAAAGCCAGGGAATTTTAACTGCTAGTGACAGCAGTGTAGAGGGCAACACATTATTCCTCCCTGCATGCAGYAAAAGAAAGGCCTGTTCTGAACTAAGATTTTCCTCTTGAAGTCTTGAAGTGTAACACTGCTCAACACATTTAAGGCACCTCCACATTCAGAGTAACTCCTTTTGTCAGCACACAAGTTTCATGGCATGAAGCAATACCAGATGTTCCAGTTCTAAATGTCTCACTMGGGTACACTTACCATGACACTTAGGAGATGCTGAGTGCACCACTGCACTCCTACAAATCATTTAAAGTTTGTGCTCTGCTAGCAAATATCCACTCCTATCCACTGACAAAACACACTGAAATCTGCATTCTCAGAACATCATGATATGGGTACTTTACCCACTGCAGTTTAAGAAATTTCACTAAGCCTGAAAACTGTTATATTCCAAGGAAGCTCTTGCCCTTTCAACTTACCAGCACACATTAATGCTTTCTCTTCTGAATTTAAGCACAGATTATATGTCAGAAGTTCCCTTCTGGGTTAGATTCATGCAATTCATTGTTAATACATGAAGATTAATAGAATATAAAACAAAGCTCTTCTGTCTTCTCCATGGTTCA
Source organism: Cardinalis cardinalis (assembly GCA_014549065.1). Taxonomy (NCBI): domain Eukaryota; kingdom Metazoa; phylum Chordata; class Aves; order Passeriformes; family Cardinalidae; genus Cardinalis; species Cardinalis cardinalis. Next base: position 3,744,763 of record JACDOX010000058.1, on the reverse strand, counting down.
AGGTATCCATGAATACATCAAGCCAGTACTCAATCCACACACCAACTCCCAGAGCCAGCATAATGTCATCTAACTCTTTAGGGAAACAGGTCAAGGAAAAGTCAACAAGATTAAACTTCAAATTAAAATTCCATTTTAACTCCTTTGGAAGAAACACAAAATACAATACAGCCTGAAGGATGTTATATACTAAAATACTCCTTTACAGGTCTGCAATGTCARAAACACTACAAATGACAGCAGGCAGAACCCACCACTGTGCATTCTTGCAAAGTCTTCAGAAAGGGTAAAGAAGGAAAAAAAGAAACACAAGAAATGCTATGGAAAGCAAAATATTCACAATTCAAGAAATGTCAGAGATTTCAGCCAGTTCAATACAGGCTTCACCAGTACGACAAAATCACAAAATTTACTATGGAAATTGACTGCTTTCTTTCCATAGCATCAAAAGTTGTCATTTTAAAAAGTCCTTACACAAACATTTACAAGAAAAGTCCTAGAAATTGATTTTCAGTAATCATGGTACCTTATTTCATTTACTGTGGTCAAAYATATCATCCTGAAGGTCTTCTCCCTACAAACAGCTGAGGATACAGTCCAACGTATCCAACCCCTTTATGGCAAAAATGGATGGTAATTTAAAAAAAAGGCACAAGTGTGACGGTGTTCACAGGGGTCTTAGGATGAGGGAAGAGACGAGCATCCGACTCCATGTTTCAGAAGGCTTGATTTATTATTTTWTKATATATATTAYAYTAAAAYTATACTAAAAGAATAGAAGAAAGGATTTCATCAGAAGGCTAGCTAAGAATAGAGAAGAAAGAATGATAACAAAAGCTTGTGTCCCAGACAGAGTCCGAGCCAGCTGACCGTGATTGGCCATTAACTAGAAACAACCACATGAGACCTATCACAGATCTACCTGTTACATTCCACAGGAGCAGATAACCATTGTTTACATTATGTTCCTGAGGCCTCTCAGCTTCTCAGAAGAAAAAATCCTAAGGAAAGGAGTTTTCATAAAAAGTGCCTGTGACACACAAGCAACTTAAATATCACAATTATGAATAGAGCAACTACTGAAAAAAATTCAATTATTATGTGAGAGGTTTTTAAACGTGTAGACTCATATATTCTTATCTGTGTTATAGTAAATAAGTAAATAAATCCTCTATATATACTTACCATAGATAAGAATACAAAGCAATAGGCACACTACAGCATCACCAAATCAGGGATGATGTAATGAAGCTTGAAGCAACAATCTTTGATTAAATCCCTCATATCTGACACAAGAGAAYGTGGCACTATAGCCCCACTGGTGATGGTGGTGCACAAATGCACACAAGGCCTACAACTTCTAACCATCCTCCTGACATATCTATGTTTTGGCCGATGTATGTTTGTATTTACTCCAAACAAACTTGCAAAGATATCTTAAGGTGTAGTGGCAATTTGTTATTAGTATTAAGGGTTTTGCACATCAGCAGTTATGAAGATATAAGAATAGAAACCTACAGGCATTTTGAAAAGCCTACATAACTTTTGCTACTTCCTACAATATGTAAAAATTGTGTGCAATGGACATATGTGTAAAAAGAAATCGTATGCAGTGGCTGAGTAAAAAAKGAACCATCATTCCCATTAGTGAAATGATAAAAGCAATGCACATATTAATGGTTTAGCATGAGCTAAGGATCTAGTTATATTACTTTGCAAGAGCCAYGTATAAGCAAACCTTTTTCAGTCAGCTGACACTGTTCTTCAGAACCATTTCTGGGTGTGTAATTTTTTGAATGTGGAAATGAATGCAAGGGTAAGATTTAAAAAGAAAAAATAATTTTGGAGCTTAAGAATTTAGTTAGATGAATTTAGCCAATTTTAACTTCCTTCCTAGAATAACCTCATGCAGAAGACTTGCAAAGAATGAAACACCTTCCCAGTAAAAACACAGTCCCTTGTAACTACTCTGAAGGCAAATGTGATCAATAATAACATTTATCTGGCCTAGCAGCACACTTGCCTTGCTAAGAGTTCCCCATCTCCCACCCCACAGCTGCTATTTTCCAGAAGAGTTTCCATATATCCATCACCGACATATTAGTGGTCTGACACAACCCACAATCCACCACACGGAGTATCTGGTTTTGGATATTAGTTCAGTTTCTGAATGACACAGACTTTGATGCTCATCATGTAAAAATGCTACTTACTTACCCTACCAGATCTTATATCTTTGAATGACAAACCAGTTCACTTCTGCCTTCACAGTTTTCTGTGTTGCCTGATATCACTACTAGAAACATCAGAAATGCATAAATATGCCAAGGATGTCCTCCATAGGTGCAATTTTAGACAGTGTAGTAGGGTTAGAAGTTTCACTAGGGAAGTATTTTAGAGAAGTCTCCAAGACTTGATGGAAATCTACAATCTTCTGTTAACTAAAAATCATTCAAAGGAATAATTATTTCTTATGTCTTAAAATACATCAGCTTATGGTTTGAAATTTATTGCACCTTACTGAAAGAAAATACTGTAATATCAGTGAACCAAATCTGATTATAAAATTTTAGCAGCTGAATTACCAAATATTTGGTTCCCATTGAAAAATTTCTAGAATAGAACAAACCAGAGTCCATCAACACCTCTTGCAAAAAGAAAGGGGTAAGCAAATTACAGCATTTCTGTACAATTATTTCTGACAGCTTGCAATAATCACAGAATCAGAGAACTGTTTAGGCTGGAAAAGACCTCTAAGATCATCAAGTCTCACCATCAACCCAACCCCACAGTATTCATCATGAAACCACATATTTAAGTGCCACATCTACATGTATTTTCAAACACTTTTGAGGAATGGTGATTCCACCACCCTGGGCTGCCTGTTACAATACTTAACCACCCTTTCAGTAAACAAATTTTTCCTAATATCCAATTTAAACCTCCCCTGTACCAACCAGAGGCCACTTCCTCAGGTTGGTAGAGGGATTGTCCTATCACTGGTTACCTTGGAGAAGAGACCAACCCCACCTGGCTCCAGCCTCCTTTCAGGGAGCTGTAGAGAGGGCCAAGGTCTCCCCTGGGCCTCCTTTTCTCCAGGCTGAACAGCCCCAGCTCCCTCARGTGCTCCTCATCTGAGTTGTGCTCCCGCCCCTTCCCCAGAAATGCTCCAGGCTCTCAAGGACTTCCTTGTAGCAAAGAGCCCAAAACTGAACATGGGATTTGAGGTGGAGGCTCACCAGTGCTGTGTCCAGGGGCACAATCATTCCCCTGCTCCTGCTGGCCACACCACTCCTGCCCCAGGCCAGGATGCCATTGCTCTTTCCGGACACCTGGGCWCACGCTGGCTCACGTTTGGTTGCTGTCAACCAGCACCCCCAGGCTCTTTCCCACCAGCCACTCTTCCCCAAGCCTGTGCATTGCTGTAAACAAAAGCTCTCTCTGGGCTCCTTGACTGGAGAAAACATGATGGAATATCCATTCAAATTTCAACAACAGGAAGCAAAGACAACAGGATATCATACAGGGCACTTAATCTGATCTTTTTGTCAGGATGGTCAAAAACAAATGCGTGAATTCTTACATCTCACCTGAAGGAAAAAGCACATTTTATAACGTGCTTCTGCAGGCTAATTTTTTACCCTGCATTTTCTAATTTCTTAGAAAAACCAGACCACCTATACTGGAATCCATTTTCAATTTAAGTTTATTTATTAAGAAATTGAACAGATTAAAACCAGATTTTAAAAAGAGGCCTGAGAAGCAGACACTGCTGCACCATTACATATTAAGGTAACATCCYGACATTTAGAACTTCTTCTTTTCATTACAAATACTAGGTTTTTTTTTTTTTTACTTTATTATTCCTCTGAAACACCAAGCTTTCTAAACATACTTCCACATTCTCACATAGAGAGAAGACTGTTGCATCTTCTATTCTGCACTCACAGACTCCAAAGCAACCCACAAACATGCTTTTGCTTTCACAGCAGCCCCACATGAAGGGTTAATTGTGACACTGCCAGGAGATGGGACACGACTGAAGAGAAAGAGATCACCAACTCCCCTGATGCCCACCTGAATTCAGAACTCTTGGTGTGTAATCACCCTGGCCATCATCACAATGACTGATGAAGCCCTGCTACTTTGTGAAAGCAGACAAGACATTTAAACCAGTGAGGCATCAGGAACACTTCAGAAGAGTTTCAATATGATATTACAACAGAATTTACGCTGTTTGCATAGCAAGCAAATTTACGCCAACATTTCTCTCCATCACAGATGTCACAGAAGTTTATGAACCTGTGCCAATGTCCTGAGAACCCTTTCTTTGTCTAGGAGACATCTTCAGGAGGTGGAAAGTTGAAAGCTTTTACAGTTTYCAGTAAATCACCTCCCTCTGTACTGACTCCATGTGAGAGGCACCACTGTGCTGGACCAGAAGAAAATACAAGGAGAAGGGAAAAAAGTATGAAATAAAAAAATTAAAAACAAACAAAAAAAATCATAAGCATTTGCTGGACTGTCAGAAGCAGAGCGTCAGGTCACAGCTGATCGGAATCAACAGCAGCTCACAAAGCAGATTATAGSCTTGACAGAGAACAACCAGGAGCAAAATGAATCAAATTTACCAGTTGTTACCAAAGTGTATGGCACCAGCCTGCAGCAGGAGCAGCCTGCTATCCACTGCTGGGTTTTTTTGGAACATTTCACAACTGGTCAGTTTTCACTACTCCTTGAAAATGCTCCATGCACCAAAGCCACAGGCACACAGACAGCTGGACAGAACAGGGCAGAAAAAATGTGATTCAGATTTCCTCTTTCACAAGACCTACTACACACAAATAAATTATTTTTTGTCTTCCCAAATGCTTACTACACTGTAAATCTCCAGGATAAGAGCAGAGGACGACCACTAAAAGTGCCAAGCAGGCATCAAAGCTTGTCTCAAAACTATGATCTTCTTTCTCAAAACCAAGGTACCAACTCTCTCCTTCACACTCCAGCTGTCCAGTGTTCTGTTGACACTTGGCAAAGATGATGAAGTAAAAAACAATGTTTCTATCCTTAAGAAGCAACTTTTTCTCCGTGTGTCACTAACAGTATTACCAACTCCCTAAGCCTGAACCAACACAAAAAGAACCAACAGCAAAGCCAAGAACCAACTTTAACAGATGCTTTTCCACTTTAGGCCTGCACGGATTGTCTGTATTAGGATGGCTCTGCTCTCTGCTAAGCCATTTCACCCCGTCTGTTTATTTTATTTCTCACTAAGCAAAGGCAGGAGATCCTGGCAGCTCTGACAGAAACGGCAAAAAGCACAAAAGGTGAGGGAAAAACCCACTGTGCTTCTCAGCTCTCACACCTGCGGCATTTTCCGTGTATCTGRTACAAGTATGAGGTATCAAAGCTGCAAACAGCAACTCCGGGCACAGGGGCGGCGAACTGAATGGTGGAACGGGACATTTAAGGACAAATCACGCTGCGCTGGCCCGGCCTTTGCTGACACACTAGGGACGAGCACGGGGAGCCCGGGCAGGGTTAGGAAGCCGGGCAGGGGCAGGGTTAGGAAGCCGGGCAAGGGCAGGGGTAGGAAGCCAGGCAGGGGTAGGAAGCCGGGCAGGGGTTAGGAAGCCAGGCAGGGGTAGGAAGCCGGGCAGGGGCAGGGTTAGGAAGCCGGGCAGGGGCAGGGTTAGGAAGCCGGGCAGGGGTTAGGAAGCCGGGCAGGGGCAGGAAGCTGCGCAGGGGCAGGAAGCCGTTCCTGCCCCTCGAGAAGCGCCGCTCCCGGCAGGACACGAGGCTCCGCCGCGGCACCGCCCCACGCACGGGCCCCGCCGGCGGCTCCACGCGGCCACCCCGCCCACCTCCCGCCCGCGGAGGCCTCGGCCCCCTCTGCTCACCAGCCCRTCGATCTGCACTTGCTTGACGGCCGAGTCTCCCGCGGCGGCGGCTTTGCCTTTGCCCTTGGAGGCGCCGAAGCCGCCGCCGGCAGCGCCCGAGCCTTCCTTGCGCGACGCCATGGCTGCCCCGCACGGCCGGAAAGGGAAACRCGCCACACCGGAAGCGGCGGCGCGGCCGGGGCGCTGCGCGGCCAAAAGGCCCCGGGCGGGAACGCGGAGCGGTGAGCGCGGGGTCCGACGTGGCGGCGGTGCCGGCTCAGGGCTGCGGGCCCGGCCCGGCCCGGTCCGGGTGTGCCCGCACAGACTGGGCCTGGGGCCTTGTGCCAGCTCATCCGGCATGCGACAGCCGAGACAGTCTTCCCTGCCGGCTTTCCTCTCCGCAGAATCATTTACCTTGGAAAAAACTGCCAGGATCATCGAGTCCAACCTATGAGCAAACACCAGCCTGTCCCCTACAGCATGGCACTGAGTGCCCGTCCAGGTGTCTCTTAACACTCCATCGATGCCGACTCCACTCCCTGGGCAGCCCATTCCAGTGGTTAATGGCCCTTTCTGGGAAGAAATTCTTCCTGATGCCCAACCCAAACCTCGCCTGGTACCGCTTGAGGCCATGTCCTCTGTTCCTGTCGCTACTTACCTGGGAGATGAGGCCAACCTCGGTAGCCACATTTCTCCTCACAGAGAAAAGCAAAGCAATCTTCCCAAGAATATTTCTGGGATTCACATTCTCTGAACCTCAGAGAATGATCATAACAATTCTTATCTCATGTGCTGTGCCTGTGTTGTGCCAAAGTAGAATGCAATATGGAGATTGTTTACCCAAAGTGAGTGTGTGTGTGTTGGGACTGTCGGCTGACAGTCACGAGATTCTGTGCAGCTGGGGTGCAGAGTGGAGTGCTTGGCAGATTCAGTTTAGATGTAAGGTAATATACTGTAATATAATACAGAATAATACGGTACAATAAAGTAATTAGTTAGCCTTCTGATAAGATGGAGTCCTCATCATCATTTCTCCCTGCCATGGCGGTTGACCTGTTTCAATAGACCTCCATCTGGCTACAACCTTCTTTGGTTTCAAAATGTGGAATATGTAAAAATTAATTTTAAGAAAGGATATTCTTTGACATTTGTTCTTTGTATACCTYCAAGCCTAATCAACAAAAAAGGAGATTTAATCTTTGAATTAGATAGCAACTAACAAGGGCTAAGTGATGTCCAAGCATTAGAAAGAAAAAATACTTGTTGCCTTGTTAAGGTTTAGTGCTGGATATTCTTCAATGATCTCAGACCTAGGGGGAGGTTAACAGAGAGCTTGGGAAGAAGGRTGTGCCACTGGAAGTGGACACAAAGAATGTGGAATTTATGGGCCACAAGGACATTTGGCAGGGGCCACAAGATAAGGAAGAAACTAATAAGGACAACTCAGCAACTATGCTGCATCAGCTCCCATGGGGTAAAAAGTAATTCCAGCAGTGGAAATCATGACTCAGGAAAGCCACCAACTCAAAGGAAGAGAAGGACTTAGCATRCAGACTAATTAACATGGGAAGCAAGAGAATCATTAACCAATAGAAGATAGAACACTAATTAATAAGAGGACTAAGTAACTTCTAATGAATGAACATTAGTGCCTTTACTAAAATGCATAAATAGTATAAATCGTGTATAAAAGTTTTGGTAGTCATTGTGCTGGCTTTGTGGATTTRCCACCCAGCACCTTTTTCTCCATAGAACTGCAAATAAATCAAATACCTGAACTCTGTGTGAATTGGCCTCTTGCACACTGGCTGAAAGAACCTGTTTGGGCAACACTTTGAAGGAGATGTAGAGAGCARTAAGGTATTCCTTGAGCCTCCTTTTCCCCAGGCCAAACACCCCCAGGTCTCTCAGCTGCTGTGTTCCAGACCCTTCCCCAGCTCCACTGCCCAGCTCTGGACTCTCTCCAGCCTCTCAATGTCCTTCTTGTAGTGAGRGGCCTAAAACTGAGCTCAGGGTTTGAGGTGTGGCCTCACCAGTGCTGAGGGGAGGGGAAGGGTCACTCTCCTGGTCCAGCTGCCAGCTGGGCCCTGGAAAACCATTTCTGKCAGCCCAGGAGGCTCCATCTGTGCATTTCCATGGCCACCTCGGGCAGCTCTGATGCCACAGGGACCTGAATTCCCAGCCCTGGGCTGCAGTGAGGGCTCCCCAGCATGGTTGAGGAGACTCTGGTCTTGGGGGAGATTTACACCTAATAAACCTACAAGTGTTGAGGGAGATGTACTTCTAATAGATTTGAAAGCTTTGTGCATTATTTTACAAAAAGCAAACTGCTGTGGAGTGATGTGAATCTCTGTCCTGAGCATGAATAACAAGGCATCACTGTAAACTCTTAACAGTACACAAATCCCTGAACTATCAGCTTCTCATGCAGTTCTCAGGTATGAGTTTGTTTTGCATTAAAGCAGTTGGTTTTGCTGCTCTATTTTGTCTGAGGTAGGGGGGGGTTGTGTGGTTTKTTTTTTTTAATTWAATTTCAAACTCYACTCTTCAAATTCCTTCTGAAAAATGCAACGTGCTGTGAAAGGCAGCCCTACCAAACCCCCCRAATCTGTTCAGACACTTTGCCAAATATGTGACTTCATAAAAATTTATCTTTTCAACAATGTAGTTAACAGTCATTTCTAATTAAGGATGAGGAACATATTTATCAATGCCAATATTAAAATGTATGAGTATTTGCCTGCAGCCACAGACCCAACATTTGCCTGTTCCTATAAAACAATTCTAACATCACTTAGAATAGTCCCTATCAGTTACTAGCATTGGTGCTGGAACAAATTCAAGCGAAGAATCCAGTATAATAATCATCCCAGGAAGGCAAATTGTATCCTAAAGGCCACTGATWTCACTGACTAGAACTGCATTGACCCTAGCAAGAAATCTGGACACCCAGCTCTACTAAGTACACCTTGTGATAGATGTCTAAAGGAGGGTATGATGAATCCCACTTCACATTTTCCATTGGGAAAATAATTCTTAAATGGAGATWGAAGGGGAAGTTCACAATGGCAGCATCACTGAGGTCAAATGAGCCCTGTGCTCCAAAGAGACTGAAGTGCATGTGCAGTGGCATTAGGGGGTTTTTCTACAAGSAGTTTGTAGAGAGGCTGATGCAACAACAACCCTGAGCTTCAGGGCAGTGTGCTGTGGCCAGCAAGCTCAGCCATCATGAAAATTTGAAAATTTTGAAAATTTGAAAAGTTGAAAATTTGAGTCCTGCCCTTAGGTTTCCATGCCTGAAGGCTGCACTCCCACTGGCATTGTCTTTTGAAGTTTTTCTAGAGAATGAAGTTGTTTAATTCAATATTATTATTTCACTTAGCTGTTATATTAACATGAATATCTAGTTTTAACTCACAATATAATRCAGTCAGAGAATCATTGAATATGCTGAGTTGGAAGGGACCCATCAGGATCATTGAGTGCACCTCTGGCTGCACAGGACATCCCCAAGACTCACACCAGATGTTTGAAAGTGTTGTCCCAATGCCTCTTGAGCTCTGTCAGGTTTCATGCCGTGACCGCTTCCCTGGGGGGCTGTTCCAGTGCCCAACCACCCTCTGGGTGAAGAACCTTTTCCTGACATCCAACCTAAGCCTCCCCTKACTCAGCTTCATGCTGAGTGCTGTCACTGGTCATGAGGGTGAAGAGATCTGTACCTGCCCCTCCACTTCCCGCCCTGAGGAAGCTGTAAACTGTGTGAGGTCTCTCCTCAGTGTTCTCCAGGCTGAGCASACCAAGTGACCTCAGCTGCTCCTCGCACAGCATCTCCTCAAGGCCCTGCATCACCTTGGCTGTCCTCCTTTGGATGCTCTTTAATGGTYTARTATCTTTTTTATATTGTGGTGACCAAAACTGTCCCCAGCTCTCAAGGTGAGGCTGCCCCAGTGCAGAGCAGAGCAGGACAATCCCCTCCCTTGCCCAGCTGGTGATGCTGCCCCTGATGTCTCCCAGGACAGGGTTGGCCCTCCTGGCTGCCAGRGCACTGYTGGCTCATGTCCMACTTGCCATKGACCAGGACCCCCAGGTCCCTTTCCATGGCTCTGCTCTCCAGCCTCTCATTCCCCAGTCTATACACAGCCAGGGTTGCCCTGTCCWGGGTGCAGAATCTGGCACTTGCCCTTGTTAAACTAAATCTGGTCAAATARTTTTAATTAAAGAAAACAAAGAGTAGGAAGCAGTACTGTGGTAATACAGTGATTTTCAACTCCTATCCAGAGACTGCTGGAGATGTGTGGAGTAGTTCAAAGATGTTGTTGAAGGGTATTTAAATAGGAAAACATACCTTCTGAAATGCACAGTGCTTTACCACTGGCAAATTCTTAGGGATCTGAAAAAGAATGAAAACTCCTGGARTAATACAAATGTGATTGTGATATATTATCCTGGCTATGAAATTTCTAAACAGAAAGTCAATGTAATAAAAAAAAAACCCAACAACAAAAAAACCGAACAAAAATAAACAACAAACAAAATCAAACAAAACAAAACAAAAAACCAACCAAAAAACCCCTGCAAAGCCAAAAAAACCCACCTAAAAACCCCAACGAGTAGCTACAGCATGAAACATCACCATGTTCAGAGATATTGCTGTGGGCACCCAAAATACCCCTGTTCAAGGGACTGGCATAGAGCTCACTACTTAATGCACTGCCAGAATAATTGAGTCAATTTTGTTAATTATGATTAACATGAAAAATGAAAAACAAATATCAACTTTCTACCTTACAAAACTCACCAAATCACTGGGGGCAAGAGCCATAAAAAATTTCACCATTGAAAATTATGAATTCTTGAAAAGGAGGCCACAAAAAGGATGTCAGTGTGAAGAATTTAGAAACGTTGCCCAAGCTACTCAGGAAAACCACAAAACAGAAGACTTTCATCACAAAATACTTTAGAAAATTCAAGYAGTGCACAATCTCCATTAATCATTTTTAAATTATACTCTTAAATCAAAAGACAGCTGGAACTAACCAAAAACCCTTTAATTCCCCAGTCCTGTTTAAGTTAAAACCTTGGTGAAACTGAGATGTGTCATATCCCCCAAAGCACCTCTGCACCATATCAGGGCTATGAGCAGAACTAGAGTTGCTAAATAGAAATTATCTGATTAGGGTTCAAAGATATAATCCCTTCCAGATCGTCAGACTGACTTTACCTTAAGGGCTAAACCAACTTAAGTTTCATTTGTGTATGCTGCAGGCTAAGACCATGCACCAGAGATGGGCTAGCCTGCAATGACTTGTTACCACTTGGTAAATAGGTCATGTCTGAATTCTGTGTTTTTCTTCCCTRCCCTCTCAGCAATTCCAAGCATTTCTAAGCATAATGAATACTTTAATTTCATTATCACAAAGTGTAGAGGAATAGGGAAGAATCACTTAGGATACACATAGGAGTCTGTACTTGCACTGAGACATAACAACACCCAAATAAAGACTTGCACAAATAACTAGAGTTGCCTAAACCAACATTAATTATGTTAAAAAATAAATAATTGCTTCCAGTAAAATAACCTCCAAAACTAGGTGGCAAAACTAACACAAACTTAAAATCACCTTGTAATGTCTTGCAGTTTACAGAAGTTTCAAGTTCAGAAAATCTCGGTATTCTGAGAGAGGTGATGTATTCAGGCTCAAGCTTTCAAACACGGGGAAACACAGGCTTGTGGCACATCTCTGTATGAATCTATTGGTGACCTTTTTCAGTGTGCCACCAAGGGAATGAGCTCTTACACTGCCTCAGCAGGCCAGTGCACTGCTCACAAATGAAGAAAGTATCCAACACCTTTCCCATGTAAAGCAAGGCTTCTATTTGGGAGGAGTGTAGTGATTTTAAAGCTGTACTTAATCCTCACATTCAAGTATAAAGCTATTCTACAATAATTCTAGGCTTGGCATGGCTTCTGCTCCTTTTGAAATCCCTTTCTTATTTACYTTTTGATAGGAGCCTCTCCTTTACATGCCACTGTCCCATCCCTTTGGGAGAGTGAAAATCCTAATGAGAAGAGGTCCCTCTGTGTATCTGTCAGGATATCTGTGGTGGGTTAACCCTGGCCAACAGCCAAACACCTACTCAGCTCTCATCCCCCAGTATGGGGGTAGAACAGAACGATGGTAAGAAGACCTGTGAGTAACATTTCCAAAGCCATGGAACAGACAAGATCTCTTAAATCCTCATTCTTTTCTTACTTTTGTTTCCCCCCAAAAAAAGATGTAACAGGRACCCTCATGTCTCACCAGCAGATGAAGTTTAGCCAGGTGCATGCCTCTGTAACAGTACAGAACCTGTAACTGCAGTAAAGTTCAGCAGCCACATGCAGGACAATTCCAAATCCCAGCCCCAGCCTCAGGAAGCAGCTTTGTGTATAACCCTTGTGAAATTCAGGAGTCTCAGCTATTTGTGTCCCGCTGACCACAGCAATTTAAGCCTCAAAGAAATAAAATATCCCCAGGCATACCAACCCATGTTAAGGTAAGTTCCCCCGGATAAATGAGGCAGCACCCCATTCCAAATTTGTTCAGATATCACTGATCACCAGCTGCAACTCACTGAAGTCAGGACCTTTGAATACTTATTTCTACAGCATCTACAACATTCTGTTTCACTGATAAATAATCATCTCTGAAGTGTCAGGTATTCATCTAATGTTTACTACTTTCCACAAAGGAGCTCAGTAGGAAAATTCAAGATCAGGCTGCATAAATGCATGGGCATTTTGTGCAGATGGATTTTTAATTACTATTATTTCTCAAGAGGCTAGTTGAGATTTTAGAAGTTAATGATACCAATGCTCAGATCTATCCCACTTTTTTTTTCTAATTTTCTTCAAGACAATAAAAGTGAAGGAATTGGCTTTATTGTTGTTGTTTGTTTGGGTTTTTTTAATTTGAAGTAGGAAATGGAAAGTAATAAGGTGTAGGAGAGAGAGAAAAATTGTAAAAGTGGGAGCTGCAAGAGCACAGAAACCCCCAGGGACAAACATCAAATGCAATAAGGAACTACGGGACTAGAATATAAACTTGGAAAATTCAATTTCTTTTCTGTAAGAATAGAGGTTTCAGAGGCCATGGAAGGTTTCAGCCATCCTGTTACAYAGGCAACCTTTTAGCAGTTACTGGACTAGAAATATAAGCATTATATTTAAAAAAAAAAATGGGCAGTAGCATAATAAGGTATTTCTTCATGTGAAGGAATATTAAAAAATATAAGCTCTTTCCGGGAAAGTCTGGGGGTTTTCCACCACTGAACCTTTTTTGCTGTGCTTTTTTCAATAGATGTTTTCCAATAAGTTTTTTTAGTTACCTTCTATTCTTACTAACTTTTATGTTTCAAGTGTTTATRGCTATTTTTTATTATTAATGGATCATTTATTACTGAATCTCAAACCCATTAGCATACAGCTAAGAGGAACAAAAAATGACAAAGGAATTAACRATAAAATTGCCTAATTGAAAATGCATTTGATAAAACAAACTCAGACATTTTAAGTGCTAATTTTAGCCTGTAAAACAAAGAMAAGGTATTTCACATAGTTACCGTATGTTTCTAAGCAGAGCTAAACTCTTTTCTAGAGTATCAAGTTTGAAAATTATGTAAGTGTAGGGAGCATGTATGATTTATTACCACACTGTAAAAATTCTACTTCTCTGTTCCCAGTAAACTGATTTCTCCCTGAAATCAATGAAAAGGTGAAAAGATACATATGGTATCTTAGGCAACTGAAGTGAGTTCTCTGGCATAAATCAGAACTTTGGCGATAAGTTAATTTCTTGTTGGAGAATTCTTCTCACATAATTTCTCTTTTGATGTCAATTTGTTCAGCCTTCTCTTCATAATCAGTTAATTAATCAATCAAGTAATTGACCCTTCTAATTCTTGATGACACAGAAGCCCTACCATGATGAATATAACAACCTTCTCTAAGGAGAACAAGAACTGAGGAAATGGAAGTGAGCATACCAAAAATCAAAAATGTTTTATGTCTTCTGAGCTTCCTGTCATCTCCAAGGTAAGACCATGTAGGTGTTTAAGAGATCTAAAATGGACTCATATTCACTTTGTATCAGAAATAGTAAAAGGGGGAGAGGGATGTTCTGCTCAAAATGAAGGCACAATAGGAGATGAGGTTTAAAGCATCACTCTGTTATTCCCCTCCACCTACCTTTMATATCAGGTGTTGGATAGTCAGGGTTTGGCAAGTGTTCTTCACAATTCACAAACTGAAGTTACAATTCCAGTCCTGGGTACTCCATTAAGACTTCCTATTTTCCTACATTATGACACTTTTGCATCCTTCAAGGGTTTCTACCAGTGAGTACAGAGGGAGCAGTACTGCAGAATGTCACACGTGGTGCAGAATGGCAGCTAACTGGTGCAGATCTTGAGGAAGAGTGCAGGGAGGGAAGGCTGCTCCAAAACAATGTCCTTGTGTGTCCTTACAGGAGTATGAAACCAGTTGTTTAACATGTACATCATAAAGAGCTGCATCAACCAAAAMTGCTGCATAAACTAAATGATGTGAATCAGAGATGTGTCTCTATTCAGAAAGTTTAGTTATATTGGATAAGATCTGATTCTGTTCTGGTCTTTTATGTGAATTTAGCTCAAGGTCAAAAAAGACAGCAAAGCTGGTTTAACATTTGAGAAACTGTCAAGAATCCCACTGGTTATTTTCATTTCYGTAATTTCTTTCAGCTCTAGTAAGAAAGGTAAAGTTGCCTGCAAAATCTTTGGTCTCCAGAGTATTCTCAAAATATATGTTACTATAAGCAGTWACTTAAAACCTGCACTGGTATTCTCTGTATTTTATTTCTTACCCTTGTGAAACTAAATATGCTGATCTCTACATTAAATGTGTGCTTCCTATGATACACAATTTAAAAGACAGTTAATGTGGGACATACAGTGAAAGGCCGTTATGGCAGAAAAAAATTTCTAGCTATGGTAATGGTAGAGCCAGAAAAGCAGAAAGCTTTGTCAWACACAAAATTCTCATCTGCTGAAATCATACCAACCCATGAAGGAAAAACAGAACTTGTCACAGCCATGGTTACTATAAATCCATATACTGCATTCCCATGAAATATCAGAAAAATAGGCACTGTAAAAGAAGAATGCACATGATAAAGACTAAAATTCAAAAGCTCAATACCAGCTCAAGGTAATGAAAGGTGGGGTCAGCAATGAATAATATACATTCTGACAGATACAATTTAACAGTAAATGAACGCGAATCTTCTATGGCCTATACATAGCTCAGAAAAATTAATAACAAATACACCTTGGAAAGTATTTTCAGATACCTTCTAACAATGATTTATGGGCTGTGTTTATTACAGTTTTGTTTATTTTTAAATGTTGAAATTGAAAACCTTATCCTATTTTTTTTTTTGGAAATCAGTTAATTTCTCATATTTAAGCATGATGCTAAGACTTACTGCAGATAACCATTCAGCACATTTGCCCAAAGCAACATATTCAGATTWAAAAGGTCTGACACAAGACAACTTTGGGAGAATCAGAAGCTATTTTCTCAACAAGCTACAAGCATTTAACAACTGCCAGCTATTAGGGGAAATCCTTGTTACTAGGCCTACATCAAAGCTCCTTTGATAAAGAACAGCTTTCATTTCAAGTAATCCATGTCACAGCAATTTTGTTACTTAATTCTACTACTGCATTACCTAGCACTCAAAACCAGAGCTGAACTCATTTATGCCAAGAGATAGTCTGCTCTGCAGAGGGCTAATTTTCTGCTGGAGCAGATTTTGTGTGCAGTGTGCCTGGTGAAGCCTAGCTTCCTGTGATGCCTGGTTTTCACCTCGTCACAGGCTTGGGAAGTTCAGCATGAACATCTCCTCCCACTTTGGATACAGAGAAAGGTCTTCTTCTTCAGTGACACCTTTTTTCATAAATACTGTCTATTTACCTTCAAGGTATTAATGTTATTGATAAAGACACAGACACTGTTATGTCAGATCAGAACTKTACCCAGAAACCTGTATTGTGTCTGGCAGCAAACAAGGACTTGTATTTCAGAAAAAAAAGTTCCCCATTTCAAGTTCTGTTTCCTGTCTTTGGACAAAGCAAGTTACATTAATAAAGGCAATGTTTAAACAACGTCCACGTTCCTTCTCAGGCTCACTTCCACAATGGCACTGCTGGTAGGCAGCCTACTGAAGATGCAAGTGGTTTGTTAGTGCTTCAATGAAATGCTCATGTAAAAAAAAAAAAAAAAGCCAAAAACCAAAACCAAACCCCCCAAAACACTAGAACACGCAAAACCCCAAACTCAGAGTCTTTTGGTGGTGCAGCCAGATAATTGATGAAACTTCTTAATAAAATACAAGGGCTAGAAATCTCTAAAACATAACTTTCCCCTCAGCTTTATGACAAGCTTTGCTGTGCTACTGACAGTCTTTGTAAGGGTATGTGGAATKCAAAAGCAGCTGGTTCGTTGCATTTGTTCAGTGTAAAAGAAGACAAGAGGGCAAGTGATCTATGAAATACACACAGGTGCACAAAATTTGCTGAGTAAGTAGGTGGTAACAAAGACAAGAGTGGGGAGCAGAAGCTTGGAGGCCATTAAAKGAGCTGCCCAGGAAGACATCTTGAAGAGGGTTTGTCTGAGCTTTGTCTCTGGAAAGAATAGGAAAACCTGATTATCCATGAGTACCACAAGATATCTGAAGGGGTGTATAGCACTGTGCAAAATATCTTATGGTGTATCAGCAGGAGTCTGSAAAATTTTCTATGGGATGTTCACAGAACTGGCCAAAGCCAGGGAAAGAGAGGATCTAGGAACACTCATGGGAAAATGAGATGTAAGGGGACTCACATGTGAGCTGGCAGCGTTCAGCACATTTGTCTTACTGAGCTCTCTRCCTGACTACAGCAATTAGTCCTACCTTTTTATGAAGCTTGTTTCTAACTTTTCTTTTACACCTAAACATGCAACTAACTCACCTTTTGCACCTCTTCCTTGCCCCAGTGAATTTAATTCTGTGGATGTGTAATCTGCTATCAGATTTGAACTGGACTAGGCAGTGAGCAGGAGACACACATACATGCCTGGGAGGGCCAGGGTCCAGGCAAGGGCACGGGATGGACCGAGGGGCCGTGGGGATTTGTGAATGAGGTGGTTCTGCAGAGTACAGGCAGTGAGGGTGTGTGAGGATCACCTGGGCATTTCAGTCCTGCTCTGCTGGACAGGGGGAGCAGCACTTCACTCCCTGAATGTGCATCATGTGTCATTTCTGGCAGAGTTCTGTGTGCTGTGCTAGTCTGACTGGCTGGCTCTGTTAGTGCCCTCTGTGTGTGCCACGCTTGTCCAGGAGCCTTGGGAGCATAAGAATCCTGCTGGGTCCAGAGATTGCACATGGATGGACTTCAGCTGCCAGAAGCAACAAACCCCAGGTACCAGAGAAGTCTGGATTCAACACCTCTCATAAGATCCCTAGGCTTACTTTTTAAAAAAATCCCCTTTACAGATGRCTCATGGGAATAGTAAAAGATTTGAACTTGAAAGGTATATGGTGAATTTTAGTTTATGAAAAATACTGTCAAAATATGAAAGAAAATGCTGAAAGAACTGTACTTCTCTGCTATAGTAGTCTTATAGACCTTATTTTTAATATTTTAAATTTATTAAAAATAATTTTAAGATAATTGCATACATATGAAAYAATAGTACTGAAAGTAGTTTATCATCCAATTAATGCCATCTTCTGAGGAATAAGAAGGAGAAATCTGTGCTGTGTTTTGCCTGCAAGCCAGCSTTCTGAACATATTCCACATATACCAACTACTTGTCTGTGATGATACTATTTACCAGGAACACAGTATCTCATCACAATGGTATTTAACACCCTACTCTGGTTTATATCTTACTTTGCCCTTCGTTCAAAAACTAGTTCAAGCTCTTATTTCCTTTTTTWAAAATTTTTATCTCCATTCTGTAATAGCTGTAATAGCAGGTGATATCACTGGAGATTCCTCATTCTAAGGTAAGGTGTGGAAAGTGTTCTTATCGTGGAAAAAGTGGCTGTCTTTGGGCAGTTACTTAGTTGTCATCACACAGAACACAAAAACAAACAAGCAAAAACCTACTTGAAGAAAAAATAATTTCTCCAGTAAGGTTTTACTTTGGAGTCTTGCTGAGTGTTTTTGTCTAATATCTTAAATAATTAAACTGTGCAGTTAGATAGGAAAACTGAATCATCATGGCATTATGGAAACACATCAGCTACAGGACTGAAGTTTAATGAAGACTTTTATATATAGGACTATGTCTAATAATGAATTCAACATGTCACTTAGCTCATAACAAGGCATATATCCATGTATGTCCATGATACTCAGGAGTATGCACAACTGTCCCCTGAAGACAGCTGGAAAGAAGGATTTAATGGCAGAAAAATACTGTCAACAGCACAAYTGGATCCATGGAAAATATTCTCAATCACCTGTTCTTTGCACTTTTCATCCTAAGTGCTTTAAAATACTTTTCCATGTAAACATTTGAATTTCTAGAATAGTAATCAAATCCTTTATTTTTAACTTGGAAGCACTTATTTTCCATGTCTATTTGCTAGCAAAAAGGCCAATATGACAGCTAAATATTTGCTTAAATGATCTTAGAGCAGCCTGACTGATTACAACAAACTGGCAGGTGCTTGCCACGGTTTTGCTTGCAGTACAGTTGTCCCAGGCAGAAAGAYGTCTCCTGTGGAACCTGCATAGCAAGACAGATGTCTCCAATTATCATTTTCATGGTGTTAAGGTATCACATCCTCTTGTCTGCCTAAAACAGGGGCATTAGGTTTGGTTTCTTAATGCCAGATGTCTGGTGTGTTCACGTTTTGCGTTGTACAGGGAGGAGTTTGTGCACTTTCACAATGACAGCTGTGTCCCCAGATTGCTGTGCATTTAATTGTCTTGGGAAAAAAAATTAAAATGTAGAATATGCTCTTTTCAACTTCGTTTTTGTGGACATTGAACTTAAGACTGATGTAGCCAATACAGGCAAACAATATAAATGGGCACTGACTAAGCCTTCCTAAGCCTTCCAGGTAACAAGAGTCAGGATGAGAGGATGTAGTGTTAAGCTGTGCCAGTACAGGTTTAGATTGGCCATTAGGTGAAATTGCGGAACACAAAGAGCGACTAGACATTGGGACTGCCCAGGGAGGCGGTGCAATCACCGTCTCTGGAGATGCTTGAGACTGAACATGGCACTCAGTGCCGTGGTCTGGTTGGCAAAGTGGTGCTGGATCCTGAGTTGGACAAGGTGACCTCAGAGGGGTTTTCCAACCAAATGAATTCTGTGATTCTGTATGCTGAGGTCTGATTAAACTGCAGTCTCTGCGACAGCATCTGTAATTTTATCAGTACAGTGAACTAGCAAAAAAAAAACCAAACAAAAAACTCAGCATTTCTTATCTTAGCAAACGGCAGGAGCAGCACAGCACCGCAGAACGAGGGGCAATGAACCAACACTGAGGTTACTCGTGCGCAGGGCGGGACGGGCAGGCGGGACCCTCCGGGGACGGGGCAGCTGCACCGGCCGGTCCCGGCTCTCGGGGAGGCCCCGGTGCTGACCTGGGCACGGCCCGGCCGGCCCCGGCTCTGGGGGGAAGATTTCAGCACAGCYCGGCCKGCCCCGGCTCTCGGGGGAAGATTTCGGCACAGCCCGGCCGGCCCCGGCTCTCCGGGGAGGCCCCGCCCGGGCCTGGCGCAGCTTCCGGGGCAGCCGCGGCCGTTCCGGGCGGCGCGGGCGCCATGGGGGTGACGAGACAGAAGCACGCGAAGAAGATCATGGGCTTCTACAAGCACAACTTCCAGTTCCGCGAGCCCTTCCAGGTGCTGCTGGATGGCACTTTCTGCCAGGCCGCGCTTCGCAACAAGATCCAGATCCGCGAGCAGCTGCCCGGGTACCTGGGCGGCGCCGCGGAGCTCTGCACCACGCGGTACGGCGGGGAGCAAAGGCGCCCCGGGGCCGGAGGGGGGCTGAGGGTGACCTGCGGGAGGCTGGGAGCGTCCTCGGACCCAGCTGCCGTTCCGAAAGCGGCACGGACTGSGGAGCCGGCGGTAACCCCGCTGTGTAAGGGAGGGCCGGGTCGGTCTCTTCCCACCCGCAGCCTCTGCTTGGCGGGGTGGTAACAACAGGGACAAGCGGGGATCTGGGCCGGGAGGGAGCTCCTGCCCGGCCGGAGCTGCAGCCTGCCAGTGCTGGGTTGTTTCCGAAGCAGCTGTTCGCAAGGGAGGACAAGGATGAGCTAGACAAAGATATGGTAGTAAAACATGCACACTACATACTGAAGTTGCCTCCAAGTYGCCTTTGTTATTACTTGATTAGGTATATTGTATACATTAAAATACARAAATACAGTTACATTGTATGTCTGCAATAACAGAATAGCCAACTGCCCGCTATGGAGGCATGTAGTGAAAGTACCAGGAACAGGTATACCCTAGGCTCAAAAAACACACTGAACCTTCTTGCACAGTGTATGGAACTGGCCTGCGCTTCTAAACAATATAAAGTATTGAGTCATGTCGTTAGCTGTGAAAGGTTTGGGAATTGCAGTGATCCAAACTATTCCTGTCTTGTTGAAACATCACTTGCTTCTTTTGTCAGCAGTATCTGTTGGTCATTTTGACCAGCTTCCACTGAGGCCCGCTGAATGGACATGTTTTCTCTGCTGTCAGAATACTGAGTTGCTGAGACAGCACCTCAATGTTATGAAAAGAGCCTCACAGGGGAAATGAGCTGGCTTGCTGTGACCCCAGGTGGGGTGTCACTAGTGTGGAGTAAGGGGGGAGAATCCCCTGCCTCACACTGCTTTTGATGAAGYCCAGACACAGTTGGCTTTCACACTGCCAGCTCATGTTGAGCTTCTTGTCCACCAACACACCCCCCTGGTCACTCTTGTCAGGGTTGCTTTCAATCCATTCTCTTCCATCTCAATCCATTTGTGCTTGGGTTGCACTGACCCATATACGGGACCTTGCACTTGGCATTGTTGAACTTTATAAGGATTACACAAGCCCATCTGAAGCCTCTCCAGGCCCCTCTGGATGGCATTCCTTCCCTCCACAGTGTCAACAGCACCACATGGCTTGGTGTCTATGGCAAACTTGCTGAGGGTGCACTGGATCCCACTGTCCATGTCACTGACAAAGATGCCAAATGTCCCAATACCAACTCCTGAGGAAYGACACTTGTCACTGGTCTCCACTTGGACATTGAGCTGTTTACTGCAGCTCTTCAATGCAACCCTCCAGTCAATCCATATCCACCCAGTGATACATYTGTCAAATCCATGCCTCCAGTGTAAAGACAAGGAGGTTGTGTGGAACAGTGGGCAGAGCTTTGCATAAGTCCAGTTGGGTGACATCTGTTGCCCTTCTTYATCCATCAGCACTGTAACTCTGACACAGAAGACCACCTGATTTTTCATGATTTCCCGTTAGTGAAGCCATGTTGGCTGTCACCAGTCAACTCCTTGTTTTCCTCATGTCTTACATACTTTCCCGGAGGACCTGCTCCATAATCTTRCCAGGCACAGAGGTGAGACTGACTGGCCTGTTGTTCCCCAGATMTTTTATTTCCATTTTGAAAAATAAATTACATTTTCAAGTTTTATAATAAGTTAATTTAAAAATAAATTAAATTTTAAAAATAATTTTATTTGTTAGGTAGTGGTTCATATGCTCGCTAGTATTAAAGCATAAATTTAAGGACKCAGCATTGTCATTGATGTGAATTATTTTTAAATCATTTAATATATCTTAATTTTATTACTGGTTAATCATGTTTACAGCCAAGGAAACCTTGCTGATGTCTTCAGATGGGCTATTGCTTTCGGASTTCTGGGTGCCATTTACAAATCATAGTGCCTGAACAACTGGGCGTTGCTTATTCCTCAGTAACTCACATCGGCCTTTTGCTGTTGTGAAAAATATGAGGGGKTTTTTTTGTTTAAAAATTATTGTCTCTTTTGGTTTTCAGATGTGTCATAAAAGAACTTGAATCACTGGGGAAAGCACTGTATGGAGCAAAATTAATTGCCCAGAGATTTCAAGTTCGAAACTGTTCTCACCATAAGAATCCTGTGAGTGGTTCAACCTGTTTRCTTTCCATGATTGAGGATGGCAACCCTCATCACTTTTTTATTGCCACACAGGTAAAAGCTCATGGGAAATGTAGCTCCATTTCTTTTGAAGTGATGTTTTGATACCTAAGGATAAAGAAGCCTACARTAACTTTGATTATGAGGTTTTTAAATAGTTGGTGGGAATTTACCATGTAAAGCCTTACTTGCTCTTTAATGTATTTCCTAATTACAAAGCAGGGAATCTTTTCTCGTACTTGAACAAATACTTTTTTTTGCTTTGTAATGATATTGCTTAGTTTAGGTGAAAGAGTATGAAAACATACTGACTACCTATTGACATGTAAAAAACAACTCATGAATGTTAATTTGCATATTGCTTGTGTGTGCATCCCCTTCCCTGAACTGCTTTGCACAGTAGTCTGAAAAATGAAATTAAATGTTAACATCCATATAACTACAATTTTAAGACATTTTGAACTCTAGAATAAATAACTGTACAAATAAAAAAGACATTTTTTTCTTGGGTYTGTTATTGGGACTGCATGTATAAATGATATACAATATATATAAAAGAGTTTATAGTAGAATTCTTTATAGTTATGTAAGTTAGAGGAGTTAAAAAATATTTATTACAGAAAAAATAATGTTACTTCTTGTGATGTGRTGGTCTGCATACAAGTGAATTGGSACTTTTTCCTCAAAAAATGTATGTMTGCATATACATGCAGGAAAAGGGGAAATGTTGGTAAATTTTCCGTCAGAAGTACAGCTAATCAGAAGAGAAATTGAAATTTAGTTGCTCTGAAAGGCACTGCCATGTATATSTGCTAGATTAAGTTTCTTATCTTTTTCATAATGTAATTTATCTTCATAGTTTTGTATTAAAAGTAGGTGCATTTGAATTGCAAATACCATTTCATCTGAAAATATTGACTGAAGTGTTTCATCTTGCAGGACCAGGAGTTATCAAACAAAGTGAAAAGGAAGCCTGGCATTCCTCTCCTCTTTATTATTCAGAACACTATGGTGCTAGACAAACCTTCTCCTAAATCTTTGGCATTTGTTCAAAAGTTGCAGACAAATCAGCTTGTTCCAGAGTACCAAAAACAAAGTATTGTGGAGCTTAAAGAAAAAGAAGGACTAGTAAAGCAAGAAGGGGAAAAGAGAAGAAAACGCAAAAGGGCAGGAGGCCCCAATCCTCTCAGCTGTCTGAAGAAGAAAAAGAAAACACAGGAGGGTCAGGAGCCTTCTGCTGAAAAGAAGAAAAGAAGAAAAAGAAAACGAAATAGAGTTAAAGCAGATGTCATGCAGCCAGTGCAGAAGAATGAAGGAGAATAAACCTATCTTTGCAGACAACGCAGAACTTGAACATTGTTTGAACTTTGAAAAAAGAAAAGATAGATTAATATGCAGTCRAATTGAGTTGTTAATATTAAAATTTATTTTTATGAGATGGTACTGCTTATTACTGTATCTCAGTAYTTGCAGGTTATTGTCCTAATAATTTATTCTGTTMTTCAGTATTGGGTTTGTGACAAAATATTTAGGAAGCCTCATATTTCATTACTCTCTCCAGCATCATGGTTTGTGTTAAAATTCTCATGCTATGTAGCAGTTTTTTAGAAATGCTTCTTGGCCTCGATACGGATTTCAGTGGGATATTAGACTTCTTTCCAAATTGAAGTTGCTAATCTTAATAAAACTAGTTTTTACAGGTGGCCTGTTAGAGATTATGAAACTGACCTAATACAACACAATAGCTTATTTATCTCTGTTTGAATACAAAAGTTAACTCTTGCAGARACCTCATGCCCTCAAAAGCCCTGTCCAGCCTAAATTTCTCTGTAAGCACCATGTGAACCAATACTTCTCTTGGTGTTGATCTTTATTTATTAAGAAAATCACGGAGGCTGTGCAAGTGTGTTGTTATTCCTGACGTTATAAGGGCATCTCCAGTCTTGCCTATTTCATCTGCAGTTTTTTCTTTTTTTTTTAATAGGAAAAATGCAACTTAAAATTTCTTAATCAAAGCACTGGTAGCACMTAATGCCATCACAGTATAGCAGAGCTGTGCAGGACTCCTGGAACACAAACACCTGAGGGTGATGGGACTTGGGCCCTGATGACTGTTCTGCTGTTCTGTAAGGTTAGGAACAGAACAGAATTGGGTTGGAGGAGAGTTGTGGTTTAACCCCAGCTGGCAACTCAGCCCCATGCAGCCATGCACTCAACTTCCTCTGCATTGGGATGGAGAGAATCAGAAGGGTGAAGTGAGAGAACTTGTGGGTTAAGGACAGTTCAATAAGGAAAGTAAAAAGCGTGCAAAACACAAGCCAAGCAAAACACAAGCGTGCAGAAGAAGGAATTCATTCACAGCTTCCCATGGACACGCAGGTGTTCAGCCACCTCCAGGAAAGCAGAGATCCATCAGGTGTAAAGGTGACTTGGGAAGACAAACACCTCTCCAGATGTTCTCCCACCTTCTTTCCCAGCTTTATATGCTGAGCTTGATGCCATATGCTGTGGAATACATTGGGTCAGTTGGAAAGAGCTGCCCTGCCTGTGTCCCCTCCCAACTTCTGTGTCCTTTTCCAAATTCTTGTGTCCCCCCTGCCTACTTACTGGTGAGGGAAGAAGCAGAAAATGCCTTGACCCTGTGTAAGCACTGCTCAGCAATAACAAAAACACCTCGACGCTTAAGCACAAATCCAAAAACACAGCTACTGTGCAGAAAAGTAACTACCCCAGCCTAAAGCAACACAAGCAGAGAGTTTCTAAAATTGTTTCAAGTACGTGATTTTCTATAATAGCTATTGCTTCCTCTGCCTCCTTAAATGTTTGGTGGCATTTACTGAGTGAGTGACCAAAATGACAATAGATGTTTGGTGGCATTCAGTGGAGTGACCGAAATGACAGTAGATGTGCGGCATAGCACATGCTGTGGCATCAGTGTGCTCTCACAGAGTTCCAGTCATCTCTTGCCAGATTTTTAACTTTTCTCAATGCATTTCCTYTTAACTGAGATGTTCTTAAAAGGAAAGCTTTCTGCTTCTTGACCTACATGGGTTTAAGCTGTGTGTTCTAGACAATCCTTAGCTTGTGTATCATGCAGTTGCAAAGYAGTTCTTGTGGACTGTCTGCACAGGTTCTTGAATGTCTGGAGCACATAGCTATCATCTATGACCACTTTCTGTTGGCTTTTCAGATTATATAGACAGTTATTTCAGAGTTTGAGAAAACAGCTCGAGTGATGGGAGTTGGTCAGTCTCAGCAGACTCTGCAGGGTCACATCTGTCCAGCACAGGAGGTGCATGGTGTGTGTGCTCTGTGCTCGTGGCACAGGACACTGCTGCAGCTCCAGCCCAGGCCTTCTTCACAACACAGCTGCTAGGAGCAGGCTGTGCCTGCATTGTTCTGTTCGAGACCATAAACGTCTTGGGAACAGACTGAGAGAGACAGAAGCAGGGCAGAAGGGTGCTATAGTCAAGATGAAAGCTTTAATTGAAATTTAAAACAGTCACCCTCATCGTGATGTTGTTCTCACACTGATTGCTGAAGTGAGTCCTAAGGAGAAATTCAGTAACTCCTAGAAATACCTTAATGCAGCATATTTGTTTGACACCTTTCTCAAGCTGTCATAGTCCCTATACCTTCACTTCTTTGGGCACAGTCCCATATTAATGTCGTTTTGCTTCCCATTCCATAAATATTGCTTATATTTCTTTCTCCTCCTGAAACCCACCYACAGATATCACTGCTGTAAGTAAAACTTGGAGCACAGTTGGTTCGCCATGAAAATCTCATTCTGAGTCAAAAGTATATTAAAACCCAGTCACTTTACTAAAAATACTGTTTTTTAAAATAGAACAGAGAACACTCTAATTATTTACAGCAGTCCCTTTCAGTGTCAAAAAGAAACACAAAGCTTAAATTCACTTTTTTTAAAGACTGTGAACACATACAAACATAATTTCTGTAAAAAAAAGAGAATATTTTAACAGTCCTCYAATGACTCCCACCTTAAGGAATTTAAAACAGCATTCTTCTATGTTTCCTTAGCATTTGAACACAAACTGACTCATGGTGCTACCATTGGGAAGAACTGGAATACAAAGGGAATGAGCTCTTAAGAGAAAAACTGTAACATTTATCTGCCGCATACGTGCAACTCTCCTCCTGTGCGCTAAGTAATTTCTGTGTGAGCATTGGGAGAGAGCTCCACCCAGGCAACAAGCACAGGCAATCAATGCTCTGAAATTTGAAAGAGAAGCCCATCTAGTTTCCAAGTGAAGCGAGTCCAGCAGACTGGCTGTGTTTATACCGTKAAGTCAGTAACCCCGGGAGCAGCCGGTCACACCGAGCGCAGGGGCAGGGCTGGCTCTGCCGGGCTGGGCTCTCGCAGCTCACAGCGCTGCGGCTGCCGGCCGAGCCGTCCCTGCGGGTGCTCTCGGGCCGCGCTGCCTCTGCCTGCCAGGTCTAGCTGGCCASGACTGTGAACCTTGGCAAGTCCCTCTAGGAATTCAGCAGTGTGAATCTCTAGGAGCATCCCTAGGCCTGTTGGAAACACCACTGTGGGAGCACCCACAGAGCCAACTTTGCTGTGATAGGTGTTCACTCCATGTACTGCCCAAAAAGCCACTGCCTTATTTATCAATAAAAAGGCTGGAGTTGTGGCCACAACTCTGCTATAGACAGGGTTCCCAATATAATTTTCTTATGAAGTTTAGGATTGTTTTGCTCTAGGGTGTTATAGAGACTGCTTTCAGTTTTGAAATTACAGAAACCAGAGGTAAATCAAAAGGAGCTTGACCAAAAACTTCTTTGGGGCTGTCGATTTCCTCTTTTCTCAGACAGTATAAAAATATACCCCAAATCCTAGGCAGTAGCTCACTAAGTCTTTTTTTTCTTTAAAAAGACAGGCAAATAACCAGTGTTATACAATACAATGTATGCTACATGTGCAGGGTAATAGAGGAAGAAAATGATAATACATCAGCCACAGTCTGCAGGGCATTAATGTTGAATTTAGGATGGAGTCTCATCTACAAGCAGCAGAAGATATTTACCTAGACTGTCTGCCAATTCAATTGGCTGGATTTATATGTTAGTGTGATCCGGTAGCSTACAATAAATCACTCCCTGGGCATCTGTTAATGACACTAAATAGATKAGTTAATTAGAAGCTTCTGGAACCTGGGATGTTTATGAATCATTAAAGTAAATATGAATATGGTATGACTTGAGGAATAAATACATTCTGGTGGTGAAAGGAAAATAGGATGTCCAGATCAGTCCTGCTCATTTGTTTTCAGCTACACTGATACAGTGTGAATGACTTCTCCATCAGCTTTATAGTGCTCCTGGAGTTTCTTGAACATGTTCTGTCAGATACAAGATGAAGAACATCGGAACAATACCATTATTTATATTCACTGCATCTTTCATATAGAAGTTTCACAAACAGCTACTGTATATTTCATACCTCTGTGTGGGCGTAATATCTCACACAGGGAGCAGCCAGAGATACGGGAATGAACAAATAAGAGCCCCAGCAGGTGTTATCATTTACAATTTAAGGGAGAAAAATTGCAGTGTTCCGAGWGAGAATGACAGAAAGCAAAAGTTTTTGTACCCAGAGAGTCAGGAGTGAGAGAGAGACTGCACCTTGTGATTTAGGAATGGCCTAACTAATGCCGGGAACGGGGCTTGTGATGTATTTCTGGTAATTATTATGTCTGTGCACTCCAAGCCCCAGATTTGTCTCAGAGAGCTCAGCTGTCTGCGCACAGAGGCAGTCATTTTGTAAAAGTTGCTACAGCTTGTTATAGAGGAGACAGGCTGGRCTCCCTCGGGGGGACTTTGTTTTCTGATTTCTTCTCCTGTGGTTGAGACGGAGAGCATGCAGCTGTGCTTTGTGTATGGATACAGGGAAACAACGAAGCTGTTAACAAGGCTCCAATTAAAAACAACCCAGAGCCAAGAGCTGGAAGAAAGAAAAAAGACAATATATTAGTCGCTGAGATTTAAAGAAACCAAGGAAGAGAGAAAAAATATATATGAGGGTTTCACGGCGTTAACTGGAGGAAAGAATTAGTCAACAGTGAAAGGTGAACCAGAAGTGGCTCAGCAGTCAAGGAGAATAGGGAGCACAATAATAAACCATAAACAAGTTTTTTTAAAAATCTTTCTAATTACCTTAAGAAAACTTCATTACCTTTGTGGCTCAGTTTCTGCCTTTTCAAAACAGCAAGCTGAACTGACTAAACTGCTTGCAGATCCTGTGCTGATGGCCCAAGAAGTCCTGCAGAATGTCAGTCTCATGCCACCAAACCCTTTGTGTCTTTATGGTTTTTCAGTATCACTTTGAGCACTGCAGGTTAGCAGCCAAATCATTCTGCTGTAGAGTTTGCCTGACCTTGCACGTGGCTCACTGCCCAGCATGCAGATATTACATCCAGGAGCAACCCTACTCATGCCATTACTGATAGGGTTAATTGCTCCTGAGGGTACTCACAGCAATACTCTGGAATAGCCAGCCAGCAGTTCTGGCATGGTATGGGTTCCTTTTAAAGTCTAATCTCCTTCCAAGAACTCAGTAGGGACCTCAAAAGTTTCTTGTTGCAGTCTTGACTTATGGTTGGTCCAGAATGATCTTGTTGCCATATTAATTCCTCTGGGGCCAAAGATGCTACTGATCTGACTCTTCAGGGTGGATACTCTTTCAGACTGTCTTGGAGAAACACAGGAAATTTTTCACTTTGTGAATTGGCAACGTCTTTGACAGCCAGGTTTTCAGAAAAAAACCCACTTTTCTGGAATTCCTGGCTCCCCCTTTCTACCCTGACCTCTCTTTCAGCTCTGAAAAATACAAGCAAGGCTGTTCTGGGATGGTCCAAAAATCTGTCTCAGCCAGCATTATGCCTCCAGTAGTGGCTGAATGTTGTTCTCAGGAGTAGAATGAAAACTGACAAAACATCTTCTTGGTGCTTCCCCAAATAACTTTCCAACTTTCTGACAATTTATTAGGGAGTTCCTAACCCAAGAAAAATATTTTGTTTTTAACAGCAGACAATGATCTTCTGTTTCACTAATTTGTTCAATCTCTCCTTGAAACCATGTAAACTTTAAACCTCTAATTTTCTGTGGCAAGAAGTTGCATAACTTGAACGCATCTTATGAAAAATACTTTCATGTGTCAATTAAGAATCTGTTGCCTACCAGCTGGCCCTTATAATGGGTAAAAGTTTCAGGAGTCATTCCTTAATCATCCTTCCCATGCCACTTGTGCCTGAATAGAATCTGTGATATTTCCCCTCATTCATCTTTTTTCCAAGCTGAAGTATCTTCTGCATCACAAACAGCAGTACATAAAAGAAAAGCAGATTTCAGCTTAGTCAGGCACACTTGAGAAAACCACAGTCTCTGCCTTCAGATGGATGTTCTTCAAGGAAGAGTGTGGACAGGAAGAGTCTTGTGAGAAAAGGTGAAGGACAGGAACTCTGCATTCAGCTCTTTGTTTGTCACAGATTCCATGGGTGCTTGAGCAGAATGCCACTGCCCTTGAACATGTCTGGGCTTCTTGTCCATGGAATGACAGTGCATGCACTTCCCTGAGCTCCCAAGCTCTCCAGAGACTGGCATTCACAACTCAGCTGACTACTGTGCTTAGACTGTTTTGAGAGCCCAGTCTTCACCCAATACACAATAAATCCTAAATATAACTCAGCGGCACACTAGGCTTAGGATTGTATCCCTGTACCCTAAAATTAAGATGCAAATGATAATTTGAAAAAGGGAGAATCATAGAACAGCCCAGGTTGGAAGGGACCTTGGAAGATCATTTGGTACAACCTTTCACAGAACAGGGAGCCTAAATGARATTATCTAGCTCCCTGTTCAATAATGTCTGAAAATCTCCAGGGATGGAGACTCCACCCCATCCCTGGGGAGGTTGTTTCACTGAATGATTGCTCTTTGTGTAAAAAATGTCTATTTTTCTATTGATATGAAACCTCTGCCAGTGCCACTTGTTGCCCCTGGTAGCCTCCATGTGGATCTTTGTGAAGATGCAGTGTCCTCGTGTAGTCACCCTTTAAACATATTAATGAGCTCTCTCTAAGCCTCCTCCAGGGAAAAAAAGTCCTAACTCCTTCAGTCTTCCCTCACAGAGCAGGTTCTGCAGCACTCTTATAATCTTCATGGCCCCTCTTTAGACCCTCCCCAGTCTGCTTACATCTTTCTTGAATTGTGGGGGGCAGAACAATGCACACTACTCCAAGTGCAGCCTGACAAGCCCTGAGTGGGAGGGTGAAGTCCCTACCACTGCAAGTTAAGCCCCTGCAGATGCAGCCTGGGGTCCAATTTATCTTTGTGGCTGCAGCCACACACTGCTGACTTATGGTCAGCTTGTCATCCACCCCCAGGACCCTCTCAGTGATTCTGCTCCCCAAGCACAGATCCTGGCCTGTTTTCTGGGCTCTTTGGTTATGCTGTCCGAGGTGCAGGACCTTGCACTTATTTAACTTCATCCAGTTCTTGCTCTCCCGCTCTCCCAGACTGCCCAGGGCTCTCTGAGATGTCTCTCCCTTCTGACGTGTCCCCCTCACCATCTAGTCTGGTGTCACCAGTAAACGTGTTGAGGCTGCTTTCAGTCCCGTTATTCAGATCATTTATGAAGATGTTCAGCACCATGAGGCCCAGTGCTGATCCCTGGGGRATCCACCCCTGATTTCCATGACTTTTCAATTATTATAAACAGTGGCCTTGTGCTGAGAAGTAGCAAATCTCCCTGCCATGTTTAGCAAYGGTCCCATGTCTTACCTGTGATTCTACTTATTGGTCATGTCTCTGAATACCCATTTCTTGTTGTTCTTGACATCTCTGGCTAATTTCAGCTCTAGCCAAGCCTTAACTTTCCTGACTGCCTCTTTGCAKGCCCTGCCATGCTCCTCATAGTCCTCAAAGGCTTTGTGGCTCCATGTCCATAGTCAGAATCTTCCCCCAAGTCCCATGTTTGTATTTTTATCCCATTTGTAGGCTTTGCCTCTCAGTATCCATAACAACTTTTCAGAATATAAGTTGMCTGCTTATATTAGATTTTTTTAAATTAATTAAACTGGATATAAAATAAAAAGAGTTCTGCATCATCATTAGAATGCCCGCAGAACTGCAGTGTTTCTTTTTTCTTTGTGTAGTAAAGAAGTCAGATTTATTGTTGCCCTAAACACAAACAACACCACTGGTGTTAAGCTTGAGTCAGAGATAAATTTGCACGAAGATTGGTGCTATCAGAACCCAGGCAGGCCTGCCAAGCTTCTGAGAAGACAGCAAAATTAAAATGGGGATATGACATTCATAGAAATCACTGCATTATGCCAGACTGTGGAATTTTCTTCCATGTATTTGGCCTTTTGTGATTTCTGGGGGACTTGTTTTCGAGTYTGTATTTACTTCTTAATGATAGTGAGAACTAAAACATTGTTATTACATATGCTTGACAGTATAAAAATGGTAGGCAATTAGCTTCAGTTATGTAGAGTATCTGAGGGCTGTTTAATTTATTAGATTTTACTTGGTCTCTGTGTGTAATGGACTAGGAAAAGGTAAGAAATAAGGTTGTATAATTAATCTGAAAAAACTCTTGGTTCCTCCCCTCACTCCTTCCTTTTCAACTAATGAGATTTTTAATTATTATTTTTTTAAGGTTGTTGTTACTGTTGTTGTTATTGATAACTCATTTAATTATGCGCTTTAGAATAATTTTTGGTGRGCGCTTGCCAGTTTACAAATATTCACTGCCCACTACCTGATGGTGTCAACAAACACACCATCTGTTCACTTGTGCCTTCCAGAACTCTCTGAAGTAGCTAGCTGACTCAAGCTGCAGGTGGTAGGATTGCTCAAAATACATAATTACCAAACTTCTAAGTAACAAAACTTTTTTTCATGTATACTTTTATAAAATCACACTTGATTTTAAGGCTTTCTCAAYTACCCTCCAGTTACACACAAGCTTACCTCCACCACAAACATATCTGCTAGYATTATGCCAAAGAAGAAGGCTGATGCCCTGCTTTCACATTTTTTTCTGAAGGATTTCTCAGCATGGTTTTTTCCCAGGCCAAAACTGATATATCCCAGTCCCTGGACACATTTCTCTTGACATTGTGCTCACCTGGCTAGTGATAAGCACCACTTTTTTTGTACATTTGWGTGTGTCCCATCTTGGGTCATCCTTCTACCAGATTGTGGATGGGAGACTGGATCTCAAAGCTGGGACCCTCATGGAGGACGGTGCTTGAGGCTTGGCTGTTCTGTGGCTGCTGTGCCCTTCCCTTTGGTTACTAATGAACTAATCCCTGTTAGAACATGTTCAAAACAGAAATCTCAGCAGGTTACAATAATAATAACAACAATATTCTATCAAAAGGGAAAATAAAGCAATATTCTTGATAGTGGATATCTCTACAGGCTTTTACTTGAATCCTCTGAAACAGGATTCCTCTGTTATTTCTGTGACTGAAGATTAATTTCTGTGCCATTATCAAATGTAACCCTTGAGGAATTAATTGCATATGTATCTCATATTGAAGTCCTATTTATATGATCAAGCAATCTGGAACAGATAAGCCCCTTCTTGGGAAACCTCGGCTGCTTGACAATATTTGCCTTTGCCTCAGACAGGTTATGCCCCCCGGGACCCCTGGAGCTCACTAAAGCACCATTTGTAATGCAGCGTGACAAATCCCGGAGCCAGGGCGATAATCTCTGCAAACTCTGTACAAACAGTCCCCGTGCCTCAGCAAAAGTGATTAATGGGCTCTGCGGAACCAGCATACGGCCCTCTGCATTAATTACTTGTGAAGGACACTCACTGGGGAGCCGGAGGGCTGCGCAGGATGTGGGGAGGCCGCGGGCGGCCCCGCTGCGCTGTGCTGGGGAAGGGGAGCGGGGCAGCCGGAGCCCTGGGGGCGGCTCAGCCCTGGGGTCCCGGGGCCCCGCTCCGCTGTGCTGGGAAAGGGCAGCGGGGCAGCCCGGGCCCCAGGGGCGCCTCAGCGCCAGGCTGGGGTCCCAAGGCTCCGCTCCGCTGTGCTGGGGAAAGGGAAGGGGAGCGGGGCAGCCCGGGCTCCCCGGGCCCCAGGGGTGCCTCAGGGCCCGCCTGGGGTCCCGGGGCCCCGCTCCGCAGACAGCGGGGACGGCTTGGCCTGGGTGGGCCCGGGGCGGGCGCTGAACCGCAGCTCTGCTCCACACACACATCAGTGCCCTGCTCACACTG
Organism: Cardinalis cardinalis; assembly: GCA_014549065.1. NCBI lineage: Eukaryota > Metazoa > Chordata > Aves > Passeriformes > Cardinalidae > Cardinalis > Cardinalis cardinalis. The sequence goes on along the minus strand of JACDOX010000058.1, from coordinate 3,711,425 downwards.
GGTGCTGTGCCTGAGAGAGAACCTCCGCCGAGCCCGGCTTCGGAGTGGGCTCAGGGAGGGCAGCCGAGGGACCGGGGCTGGAGGGGACGTGGTCCTTCAGGAGTGACCGCGGTTTGCGATTTTCCCTCTCTGCCATAACTGCCGTGATTTAAAATGCACAGGCCCTTTGTAAATTATTGCAGCTCTGCTGCAACGACTGAAACTGTGCCAGTTTATCTCCGGGGAAGATCTAAGCCTAAACGTTTTACAGAGAAAGAAAAGATGAGGAGAGAAGYGTGTATTTATCTTTCTAGTATGTTCTCTGGGCTTCATCCAAGGGGAAAACTTCTACATCTTGTCTCAAGTCCTTCAAATCCCAGCTAGGGGATTCTGGTTAGAGACCCCCGCAGAAAAGTCTTAATGAATTTACCATGCATTTTTTCCAATTCATTAAAAATATGTCAAATCCAGTRAAGTGCAGTAACCTGCCTGTATGTTTTTCCCTTCTCCCACAGAAGTCTGACAATAGTACCATGGCCTACCCAGCCCTCCGGAGTTACTCAGTGGTGGCACAGCCCTGGCGGCCCTGCCAGATGTGATGAGTTTGTGCCCAGCTGGCTGAACCCTCAGTCCTTACACCATAACAGTGATTTCAGCTGGAGGAAATAATTTGGTTATACTGACTGTTTGGTGTGCTCCAGTGACCCTAGAGGACTTCACTGCCCTTGGATGGGAACAATATTGATAGTACTACATCAGGGGAGTGCCACCCTGACCAGGATTTGCCCCTCTGTCCTGTAATAGCCTGTGCTAATGGACATGGGAGGCAAACCTTTCCTGACCCTATGTTATACACAAGAAAACTAAAGCAGAAGTATCTTTTCCACTTTACATGTGAGGGATAAGAATTACAGCATTTTGGTTTATCTTGTGTTGATCATAATATCCTAATCCATTCTTAAAGAGTGTGTTGATCTGACAGTCACCCTCCCAACTGAAGCAATACACCAAAAAGGACAGACATAGGAAAAGATACCTACAGGCACACTTTGCACAGTAGCATGCTTGAGTAACAGAGGGATTTGAAACATGGGTAAACAGATAGGACAATTTTATGTTTTCTCAAAGCACCCACCAYGCATCAGGTGTAATTTGGCATTACACCTGATTTCTGAAGGAACTCATCTGAGTGAGAGCTAGAAACTCAAAAGCTTACAAATCAGACATGAAGATAGTGCTAAAAATCCTGCCAGGAAGTATCTTTAAAAATGTRTCTCTCCAGATTTTACCAGTGAAGCCTCAATTAAATCTCCACCAGGAAAAATTCACTATTTTCCTTGCATTACTCTGTATTGACAAGAAAGTGCATGAAATGTTTGGAAAATAGCAAGGCATCTAGTTTTACAGAGTATAGCCTCCTGAAATTGCCTGGATAAAGACAGGGCAGCAAGTCAGACACAGCAAGGAGGCTTAGGTCTCTCTTCTGAGAAATAAGACAGCTTGAGTTTTAAAGGGGCTTTAAATAAAACAAGCAATAAAACAAAGTCTTTATTTTGAATTGTTCTGAAGTTTTCCACATATTTGACTCATCAGTGGGCACAGAGGGCAGGGACAGCAGGTCCATGTAGGGGCACTTAGTCCRGATTTGGAGGGAGGATGTTGTGTGACATCCATGTGAGTAGATGGGTCTAAATAACTAGATGGACATTTTGTACTGGAATAGCAAATTCAGAGTCATGGATATAATCAAGGAAAATGTCTTTAATCACAGGTAATTTTTCCACTTCCAAAGCCACTCAGCTGGAATAATTGCTACAGGACATGTTTAGCTCTGTGCTGGAATAACCTTTCCACAAGGCAGATGGGTCATGAGAGCAGTACCTGGCAATTTGCTGATGGGAAGAAGTGCTTGGGGAGGGGAAAGAGCAGATAGCCTGGGGGCACTGGATCTTCTTAGTAACATTTATTTTGCCACTTGTGGAAGGAGCCTTTTTTCATCTTTGGGAAGTATATAGCTTTTGTGGTACTTGGAGAGAGCAGTTAACCCAAAACCACTGGCAGCAGCTCAGCATGAAGAGGCTGTGTTAAAGWGGGACCTCTGAGAACTCTCTAAATCAGATTTCCTCAAAGTGAAACAGGATGGGATTGCAATGTCTCCTTGGCATGGCCCTGAAACCAAAATGATTCTTCACTGACTAAATAGTTTCATGAGTTGGTTAGACTATAGCCTGCAACCAGAGATGGAAAGGAAGCTGCTTTTTCCTTGAATTCTGCTCCTTTTTCTCATGAGAACTGAAAACAGGACTAACATAAAGTAATTCCTTTCACTTCCAACCTCCAGTTTGATTATTCACTGCATTAATTTACCAATTCYGTGATTCGAACCCATTGGTTTATTGATTTAGTCTTAATAGGAACACTGATGCAATCATGAGATTGTTCAGTTTTTAATTAACTTTGAAAAATTGTAGCAGATTTACCCTTGCTGCCTTAAAAATGAACTCCCTTGCTTATTCTTTTCAATAAGACTCATTTCAATAAAATCCACCATGCTGGTTTATTGTGTCAGGCAGCTCCAGGCAACTAGCAATAGGACAAGAGGACACAGGCTGCATCAGAGAAGGTTTAAGTTGGACATTAGGAAGAAGTTCTTCACAGAAGGGTGATTGAGCATTGGAATGGGCTGTATGAGAGGTGGCGGAGTCACCATCCCAGGAGGTTGTTTGAGAAGARACTGGATGTGGTACTCAGTGCCATGGTCTAGGTGACAAGATGATGTTTGGTCATAGGTTGAACTTGATGAGGTCTCAAAGGTTTTTTCCAAGCTAGATGAATCTGTGATTCTGTGATTCTAGGGATCAGAAATGCACATATAGAAGTGTCCACTGGACTCTTCCTTCAGATTAGGATGAATCCATCCTATCCATAGAAAGCAGGAAAAGCACAGAAGGCAGCATGGARAACAAAACTGAGTAGAGGAAAATTACCTTTTTTTCCTCATACCATTTATTTTGCCGTAACATACTATTCAATCTCATAATGATTTCTGACTTAATGACTGACAGGTAGAAAAGGTTYAGAAATATGACTTAGGCATGGACAATGACTTAGGCATGGTATCTCACTGGTAGATGAATTTCCAGGTGTCAGACTATTCAGTAGGGTGACTTTAAATAATGGCTTATTTGTACAGTCTGCTCTGCCCTCTGTCACATTTGATAAGGAAATAGTCCACTTAGTTTATTGAGATTTCAACTGCAAGCCTCTGCAGAGAGTAATCATATATTCTTAGCATTTTCCATCCCAGCTATCTGATGCTATTATTGAACTTCGCAATTTGTTGCCCAGGTTTTTTGTAGCATGATTGTACCTTCTTTTCTTTCTCAGCACTCTTTCTGTTCACTGTTGCTCACAGAAATCTCCAAGACTGGTGCCCCAATACAAAGTAAGGCTGAACAGTCCAGACCTCTTATCTTAGAGAGGAAGCTCCTGTACTTACTGCATGCACTCTCAGGAAAAATCTGGTTTTCTCTTTTGATTTCTCAGGCTCTACAGGTATCATATTTACATCTGGTACTCTTTTTTATTTGAACCAGAGCCAAAACAACTAACCACAGSCTGAATATTTGTACTTGTAGATGATAAGCCCTATGAGCTGGTTCTCCAATGTGATTTTCTGAATGAAAAAATGCATAAAAAGAAGGGGCATAAATGGTCTATTATTGGCYTAGAAAAAGTAGGATGTCTCTATATGAAAAGATTGGTAGAAAAGAATCAGAAATTAAGGGAATGTTGATGCATCTCAATTTCAGTCTCCAAAGCTACAAGCAAGGAAGTGAACCACATTTCAATGACCTGTAAAAGAAACTGGCGTATTGACTACTATGTGCTTGAAGCTGATCTAATGAAATCATTCCAAGAGATGTGAGCAAACAGCTGGAAGAGGGAAAYTGACAGTGAAAAGATCCTGGGATAAATTGCTCATCAAAGTAACAGCAGCTTCAGAAATATGTTAAATTTGTTCAAGTTTCAACAAGAATAGACAACTGCTGACCACTGTGGTGCAAAGGAAAAGGTGGCTGCCAAAAGGTTATTAGTCAAAGGTTATTAGCCGTGAAACATCCACAGCATCAACAAAGCAGATCCTCTCTTCTCAGTATTTCTCACAGGGACTTTTGCCACTTCTGGGGATTTGTGGAATGGAGGAAAACCAGTGACTGGAGGTTTTGCTGATCTGCACATTCACACAGAAGGGACCCTCAACTGTTGACAAGGCTGCTCCAAGCAAGACCCTGCTGGTCCTGTTGTCACAGCTGAGATGCACTGGRGAACTTCTGAGACCTACCCAGGACTGCTGGTTCAGCAGATGGTGGGGAAGTGTCATGGTTTAACCCCAGCTGGCAGCTCAGCCCCACACRGCCRCTCCATCCGCCCCCCCTGGTGGGATGGTGGAAAGAACAGGMAGTGTTAAAGTGAGAAATCTTGTGTGGACTGAGACAAATACTGTTTAATAGGTAAAGCAAAACTGTGCACATAAGCAAAGCAAAACAAGGAGTTGATTCATGCCTTCCCATGGGCAGGTGGGTGTTCAGATATTCCCAGGAAAGCAGGGCTCCATCCCTCGTAAGRGTGACTTGACAAATGCCACCCCTCTGAATGTTCCCTCCTTCCTTCCTTTTCCCCCAGCTTTATATACTGATGGTGACACCATATGTTACAGAATATTGTTTTGGTCAGCTGGGGTCAGCTGTCCCAGCTTTGTCCCCTCCCATGCATCCCCCCTTGTGCAACCCCTTGCCTCCTTGCTGAGTTTTGTTTTCCTGTCTTTGRTGTGTTACTGTAATGTCATCAATAATTAAGCTAATTTTTGATGCAAAATACACCCCTACCAATGGAACTATTTCATTTATCATCATTATCATGCTTTTTTCAGTTTTCAAACTTATGCTGCTGAGAGAGCTCTGAGGTAATCCTGTGTATCTTGAGAGTGGGACAGAGAAAACAGAAAAGCCAAAGCRAAGTGCTTGCTTACCCACTCATCCCTCCACAAATCCTTGCTTTTCCCGACAAAGTACTTTACAAAGTAATACTTTAGACCAAAAAGATTAAGCTTTTAAAACGAAGGAAGCAGCTGAGTCACCGCTTGGTGGGCAGTGGGTGAACAGTAACTGGGGAAAAAAAGCCTGTTTAATATCACATACAATACAGGATATTGTCGGAGACACTTGCATATTTTACATATTGTACAATTGACCACCAACTGCCTACTCACATATACACACAAATAAATTAGATGATACTTAATTTTCTCTATCTCTCACAGAAGAGTAAGAGTCTGGATCAACTCACTCAGAAGAAACATGATTCTCAAGAGTACCCAGAGCTTCAGTTCAAAGCTCAGATCAATAAAGTATTCCTGTGCCCTAGAATAAAGACTTGTAAATATGTACTTGCCACCTGATTCTCTTTGTAATATAACCAGGGGGTATGTCTCAACAAGTGATAATTGGAAAACACCACATGTGAGAAATCACCTTCCTTCAGAAAGGAGACAGCCAGAAATAGAACTGAGCAGATCACAGCCCTGGGCGCTCCAGGATCTTTCCACATGAATGAGAGTGAGTGAAAATGAAATGGCAGAATCAGAGCTGATGACAGCCTGTCTGTCTGCTAGATGTGACCTGAAAATGGATTTTATAACATTTTTATCTACTATCAGAATTCAGGCTGCATATCTTTGCTACCTGCACACAAACATTTTAGAGGGAAATGGGTGGGTCTTTTTCTGGCYGTGCATTTTGGCATGAGATATCCCCAAACCCTTTGGCTTTATCTTTAGTATCTGCTATGCATCTTTCTGTGCCAAGCGCTCCTATTTCACATTGAGCAAATAATTTTAGAAGTAATGAAATTGCCATTTCCATCAGACGTGAATGCTGTGCTAGCCCTGGCTTGCTGCTGGAAAGCAGAGTCCACTGTGCAGGTTGGAGCTTGGCTGGAAGAGGTGGACMCAATGGGTTTCAAGAAAGCAATGGGGTTTTAAGAGCAGGAGACCAAACCTGGTGTCTGTTTGGTTTGGTACCCACCTTTCAACAAGCACCAGAACTGGATGAGTGCAGGTTTGGGTTGAACAAAATATGTCAGGAATCTGAGGGTCTTCTTCCAGGAATGTGTCTGGACATCAGACTGACCACTACACAGGCATCTGTACATCAGGGTAATTTATTTCAGCATCAAGAGTATTTTTGTTTTGCTTCTGATAAAATCTGAGGAGACTCATCAGAGAGGCACCAGAGACCTCCACCATACCCAGCTTACCTGCATATCTGGATGGAAGTATWGTCCAAGGAAGCTGCAGTTTGTCTAAGGTTATTTTAAAGAATGAACAAAYGTCTCATCCAATCTCCTGCTCTTTGACAGCAGCCAGATCCGTTTCTCACTGGAGTTTTTCAATGTACCTGCTGAGCAGGACAGCCTGACTAGAAGAAATCTTGAGGTGCAGGGTTGGAGGACAGGATTCTATTACCGTACTTGCCCAACCCACTTGCCTTCACCACACCAGTCACCTTGAGAGGAGAGTGACCACGGAGATTTCAACTGAACATGGAGACAACAGGCAGACAGCATTGTTGTCCTACAACAGGACAACAAAACAGGAAAATAAAATAACAAACCAGTGATCAATGCTGAACTGTGATATTCACACAGCAGCCGATCTTGTGCCTGTCTCTTCAGATAGCAAGTGGCTTCTGACTGCAACAGGCAATTTGTTCTGTCCTTTCTAAACCCTGAGCTACCACTGTTTTTTTCCATCTTACTCAACATGCAAAAAATCAAGGGATGGTCTTCCTTCTTTGTACGGGGGGTTTAATTATAATTTGGAATTTGTAGTTCTTGGTAGGTTTGTTTTCCTGGGGAAAGAGATCCCCTTCTGTGCTCCTTTCTCCAGAAGTGGTCATGGTGTGGGTGGTGGGTCAGATGAGGAAGTCCCTGCTTTGACTCCCTCCTCCTCTGACAGCTAAAGCAAAACGGCAGCACAGGAGTATTAGAAAGGCAGGAGGTCAAAGCTGCACATTAAATTTATCACCAGGCTGTTATTTTTATATAGTTGGGTCATCCATCACAGGGATATTTTCTCTAAATGAGTGAAGCGTGTGGCAAGCTGCCCTTACAGTTAAGGGCACATACAGAAGTAACACCTTGTCCTCATTTTTGCCAGAAATCTCCAAGTATGCTAAGAACAGAAGGAGATGTTTTTCTGACTCCACTTACTGTAGCTCCCTCTGTTTTATAATAACCCTGTATTGAAGGTGGGACATGAATTTGATTCATTGCACGTCATTTATCAAGTTTGCAGTGATACAAAGAAGCTATCCCTTTAGGGATGGAAAGTTCTGATACTCAGAGAAATAAAAGTTAATATCTACTTTGCTGGTGTAATGGAAAATGTTATTGCTTTCAGAAACATATTTCAAGTTGGGAGACAAGGGTTTTAGGCAGATCTTTTGAAGAAAATTGTGGTTTATTGAAAATGGATATAAAAGTAGATTAAGCCTCTTCCCATACATTAATGCAACACATTTTGGAATGTTCCAAGAGGTCTTGCCAGCTTATGAAAAATCTGAGCTTGTATAACTAATAGTYGAGTTTACCAGGGGACATCCTACAGGTAAGCCCAGTGTTTGCATTAAAGTAGCCTGAACACTGGAGAATGTCTGTAAAACCAGGCAAAAGAAGATGTAACTAGATAATTTGAAAATCCATTCTGACTGAAAAAAAAAGTATGACAAACAGCCTGGCAAAAAAATCTCAAATACTGTAAAACGTTGTAGCCACAGTAACTTCAGCAGACAAACTAGAACTGATCTTGGAGACATAAGCACAGTTTTGTCTTCTGCGCTTCTGGCAGTGCCTAGATAAGCAGGTAAGATTTGGTGCCATTGGCTGATAGGTAGTGTCTCAGAGAAAAACACCATCCTCTGGTGTCAATGCTCTGCTTACTTGCCAAGGGACTTGCAAAGCAGAGAGGGCAGGACATCACCAGTGAACTTCAGTTGTGGTRAGTCTCCTCCTTAGGCAGGATTCTCATCACCAGGAGGGTCTGAGATATCCTTCTCATTGCCATGAATGGATGCAAAGGTAGGTCCAGCACAGCTCTGAGTTGGGCTGTAGTTGGCACCTCTGCTGAGGGGATTGACTGTCCTGGATGCTGGTCTGGGATGGTGACAAAGTGCATCAGACTTGCATGAGCCTCCAGTAACAAACAGGCTGAGAAACRACAGCTTCCAAAAGGTGAATTGTGTCTTTCTGAAGAATATCAGGGAGTGTTGCTGTTTTTAATCTAGTACCATAAATAATAAAGTCCTTCATTATAGGAAAACTGTTACTTCTCTCCRATGTTATTCTAAACAAATCTGATGTTCCCAATGCTCACCAATAGTAACTCCTCTACACAATTGTCCCAGCTCCAGTGCACATCAGTGCCACTGTCCTTGCCTCCACCCTGCAGGTCAGTCAGCATCTTCCTGTATTTCACACATGGCCAGCACATGAATGGCTCCCTCCCAGAAGGCTTCCTGACACAGCTGTATTGGAACTAGATGTTTTCCTCCCTGCTGCTCCTAAGACTAAAAGCACAAGGTTCTTCCATGCATCCCCATGTTCCCAGACAACAAATTGCATTTTGTACCAGAGAACAGGCTGTGGAAAGAACATTTGTGGAGGCTTTCAGCTTGATGGACAATCAGAAAAACTGGAATGTCATTTGRACACTGCTTCCATTGAATCTAAAAGAGAAAACTAGAGACAGTGTTTTATATAGGAAAAATGCAGGAAAGCATTCTTTTGTGCTACTGGAAYTGGAATTGTGATCCTTCTCTAAGCAGTGCTGTCAATAGTAGATCTGTGGCAGAAGTGACTTGGAATGGGAATTTGTGGGCATGGAGAGAGAARAATTGCCAGAAATGATGGTAATCACAGAATCAGAGTTATAGAATGGTATATATTGCAAGGGACCTTAAAGATCATCTCATTCCAACTCCCCTGCCATGGGCAGGGACACTTTCCAGCTCAATGCCTTGTCCCATTTCGCCTTGAATGCTTCCAAGGATGAGGTCTCCACAATTTCTCTGGGCAACTTGTCTCAGCACCCTCACAGTAAAGAATTTATTCCTTTTATAGAATTCTACCACCCTTAGAAGCTCAGCTCCTTCATTAGGAATTTGGTGTCTCCTGTCACTGGGAGTTGCCACCATGTTCTTAGTGTGTGGATGACCTTGACCTCTGGGATTTCAAATGAGGACTCCAAAAAAACTACTTAACCYAAATCCAAATCAAGCAACTGAACAATTACTTCACAAAGTTTTGTCACATACCTAAATTAAATGGGAGTATTGTTTAGATGTGGTCTAACTGGCTGGGTAAAGAGACCTGAGAAAACTCTTTTGCCTAGAAGACCTTTCAGATATGAGGATAGAAGAGAAAGGGAACAGAAAGAGTCTCGAAATCTGTTTTGTATACAACAAAACCTCTCCATGGCAAGGAAAGCATATGGTACGAATGCAGAAGCTCATTAGAGCAGACCTTTGGGAGACACTATGATTAAGCAAAACAGAGCCAGATGAACATTTGAGAGAAACAACAAATTGCCAGTGCTGGAGAAAAATAACTAAAAGCCAAATGACTGCAGTTGCAAACTCGCGGAAAGGATATTCAGGAATGTGATTTCTGGGAAAGACTTTTTCTGAGAAAAGTTTCTGGCTTTTTGAGACCAATCCAGACGTAGAGGGAGTAGGTTAGCTGAATCCTTAGTGGTGAAGCAGGGAGATATTTAGGTTGTTAGCAAAGAGCTGATGATATTTTTCTGTGGACTGTTTCTACCTCATAGTACTTTCAATATTTCAAGAATTTAAGAGCCTTCCCTGGGTTGGTCAGCTTCTTGGTCCTTCTTTTTACAGTGAGATCTTCTAAAATTAAAATATCCTTGCAGAAATGTCATGAAGACAACTATTCTTTCCCTTCCCGAAGGGAATATGGAGTCACAACAAAAGATTTGACTTCACACACATCCTTCAGGCACCAGGAAATGAACTGCTTGCAATATTTTCTTGACTTTTTGCCCACCGTTACATGACTTTCATCAAGAACTCATACCTGCCAGACAACTGAGCTTCTAAACCCTAAACCTRAAAAAGCTCTAATTTAGCTGATTGAAGGAAAAAAATATGGAGAAAATACAGTTTGTGGAGGAAAATACAGTTTAAATGCTAGCTGCTTCAACTACATTTAACGGAATCTGTGACCTGGTTATAGGAGGGTATGTTTTAAACATGCACAGACTACATTATGGTGGTGATTTATCAAATTATACATTCTGCAAATATGTCATGTTTGTTTGCTATTGTACCCKTTGGTTAAACTGGATTTCTCTAGCCTGTGCTTGAAACAGAATTCTTTTGAAAAATATTAATTAGAAGCTAAAGCTTTCAAATTATGTATAGTGTTTATAGTAGGTTTGTTCAATGACTTTCAAACACTATTTTWTTTCTTTAAATGTCAGACCCAAGTTTACTGTAGCATTTTAAGTTATGTTGGTGGATTTAAAACTTGGTGTTGACTTGATACTTCTCCATTGGAGTAGGTGGAAAAGAATAATGGATAAGCATTCATTACTCACATCTGTGTAACATTCAGGTGAAACAAGCTTGATTTTTGCTTGGAAGTACCTTGTCCTGGTACTATAGTCTAAGCCTTTCCCAGGGTGACAAAGACCTGATTGTGCATTGATGACTTTGGTGCAAGGCCTCTGTCCTACCTGTGAGGCTCCTGGTGGGAGATGATCTCTCCACCCTGCTCCTCACCTCTGCCACTGGCAGGTTGTGCTGTGATGAGGAACAGAGCAGTGGCTTTCCTCTGCAGCTGTGATCTGCTTGAGGTGGCAGGATGTAGGAGACCAACGTCAGGCACACAGCTCAGTCATCTTCACAGGGTTCTCTCACATGGGCTTCACCCTCGCTAGGCACAATTGGGCTTTCTTAACTAGAAAAGTTCCCAGGAGAGGCTGGGAAATTCCTCTGCTGGAGGGGAAGGAGGAGAGTGGAACTTGGTAGTCCAGGTGTCTTGTCAAGTGCTGTTCATGGAGGAGCGTTTCCTCTGTGTCCTTGCACTGTCTGCTCCTGTGGAGCTGGCAAACCCCAWGTCCAAGGCTGCCAGGGAGCTCTTGGCAGCTCACAGCTGACTACCAGACTTGGGGCCACTGCATGACAGCATCCATTTTCCCTTTGGGCAAAAGAACAGGCCAGGGCTCYCACCTGTGTAGCCAGGAATGGTGTGTTTTATCCAGTTTTATCCACTACCACAATCTAGGAGCTGTGGTGCCCTTCTCATACAGTGCTGCCTCAACCAGGTACAACCACCCATACCATGTCCCATTTTCTTCACAGATCACAAGTACTGCTTTGCCATTTACTCAGGCATTTTGCTGCTTAGCTTCCCTTACCATAAGGAGGAAAGTGTCAAGTTCAAAAAATTACTGTTTAGTTTTTAACTAAAACCACACACATTAATACAAAAATAGAAGTACCACACTGAGGAGATAAAAGCATGTAACCGTGAAAATCTGGAAAGAGTAGTCTCACCTTTCCTTCCAGTATGGTAAGCTTGCTTCCAGTGATGATACCTTATTTTGCAGACGAGGTAAGGGTGTGCTTTGCTTTGCAGTAYACCTTGGTTCCAGAAGTGTCGTCACAGGATCAATTAGGTTGGAAAAGACTTCTGAGATCATTGAGTCCAACCTATGATTAACCACCACCATGTGAACTAGACCATGGCACAAAGTGCCATATCTAGTCTTTTCTTAAATACCTCCWGGGACTGTGACTCCATCACTTCCCTGGRCAACCCATCCCAATGKTTAATTACCCTTTCTGTCCTTCAATTGAAAATGTTGTGACCCTCAAATTAGGCAAAAAACTTTGTTACTGCCAAAAACTGGACCTCGGGGATGATAGAAGCAGAGAGGGATTTTGAGAAAAGACCACAGAGACAGTGTGTTCATATTTGAACTCATGATCTGTTGAGCAGGTGGGGAAACTTTCTCACATCCTTGTCCCAGCAGCCAAACTGCARGCCCTGTCTCTCATCCTGCTGAATCCACCTCCACAGCTGGCAGACCTTATGTCTCCACCTTGTTTGCAATGAAAACGGTTCTCTCACTTTCACTCCAGCCTTAGGGATTCAGARTCCCATTGCTCCATTATACATGTGCCCAGCACATCTGGCTGGGTTTGGTACCTGCTGTATTTCCCTCAGGGCATGAATGATCTGCACATCACACTGASCCAGAAGGGTCCTTTCCTAACAGAAATGGCAGTACTAAGACATAAGAATAAAGTGCCAAAAATGCAGAATAATTTCATGTAAGGCTATATGTGCACCCTTCTTGCTGGACTTAAAACATCGTTCTCTGCAGAAGGCTCATCCTCCTCCTCCTCCCCAGCTCTGTTTGGAGTAACATGCATCAGCCTCCAGGGAGCAGCTCTGAGCAATGGGGTCAGGAGTACCAGTTAAGTCTTCCTGCCCAGCTGTGTGCACTGGGGCTGAGCTGCTTGCTCAGCTGTGCCTCACCAAAGCAGCTCGCTGGTGATCAGCAGAACCTGCCCAACACCTGCAGCACTCCAATGGCCACATTGCCTTGCCAAGGGAACAGCACAAGAGACATGGGAATGGTGGTGGCTTTGCTGCTGACATGAAGATGATTTAAATATTCCTGGTAGATTCCTCTTGCATGTGGTGGGTCTGCTCTTTTTGGGCTTGGTTTTTAAACTTTTTTTTTTCAGAGAGCCTCCATATGATTCCATAGGCTCGGTGGTGAAGGCAAGCGATCCCAGAGGTCCCAGCCCCAACTCACACCTCAGGGAGCAGTCTGCCACAGTTAATGAACTGGAACTGCTTCTCRCAGATGTGGAGATGAAACTGAGCACTGGAAGCACTGGTGTCTCCTGCACTTATTTCAGTCTCGAGATATGATCAAGCCTGCAGCTTATGTTGCTAAGTAGCTGCCACCATTGTGTGCCTTTTCCAGCTCATTGCTGCCCYCCTCAGCATCAGCAGGACTAGGTACAAGTTTGCATTCATGTAAATGCAAAATACAAAATGGTACCATTAGTTTATTTTCAGGGTCTCTCATTAGTTACTTGACCAGAGAAACATTCCTAAGCATCAAATTTGGCTTTGAAATCCAAATGCTAAGCTGATTCTCCTTCTATTTTTTCTTATAACACTGACTGTGGTTTCTTATTCCTTAAACATCAGCATTTCTTTTGTTTTGGAGATTAGTCCCATAGTCAAGAAATATGAGAAGCAGCTTAATTTGTACAAAGACAAATTTAGCTGAACTTTTCTGCAAAAATGTTCAGCAGTGGAATGTTTTATGGTAATGTGATCCCTTCGTTTCAGAGCTCGCAGTCCAGTGCGATGTGTGGTACATGCTGCCGGTGAATGGACTGCAATTCTGGCTTCCTCTCCAGTAACTTGAAGACTGCATATATTAACTTGCACAAAATGAACAGAAAATTAGTGCAGACACATCTGCTGGCAGAGGCTGGGCTTGGGCTCTGTCATAGAAATACCTGATTTCAGGGAGAACTTCCAACATCTGCCTTGGAAAAACAGAATATTAATAAGTGGTGTGCAAGTTGATGATGAACAGGCCAGTACACAGTTTTAGCCAGGGCTGGGACTCCTGAATTCAAACTGCAACTTTGTGAGTAGTTTTCTTAAACTGATTTAACACACATGCAAAGTTGGCACAGCCATACGAGAAAGAAATCCTTACTCCTTCCCTTCTCTATTCTCCTGCCTGGTGCTTCTTGTGTTATGCTGGCAAAAGTTTCTGTGTGGCTGCCCAGTGCACAGGATGTAGAAATTGATCCAGCTGGGGGAAAAAAAACGTGTTTCTTTTGGTGGGTTTTACCATGAATCAGTTCCCAATATCCCCAAACCTAGAAAACTGAATTGTACACATAACTGCCAGCACTACCTGGGCACTGCAAGGCAGGGAAGGAGAAAGTGTTTCAAGCACCTAGCAGGGCAGTTTAATTTAGAGAGGAGGCMCTGCATGGAGAACACCACTGGCTTTCAACCCCCATCTGCTCCAGAACGATGCCAAATGTCATGAGCAACTCTGTTTCTCATCACATGTCTTCTTGATCAGTGTCAAACATTTATAAACATGCATGATTAAAGGTCAACCACACATCCTCAATTACTTAGTTTCAGGCAGTGTTATGATCTTTAATGTTTTTATTGAAAACAAAAATTAGGCAAACAAGAAAAGGAGGGGGGCTGGGGAAAGTAGAACATGTAGAGACCCAGCTCATGACAACCCAACTACCTCTTGAATCTTTCCTGGCTGCTGGGGAATATCTAGGGCCAAGTGAAATAGGAGGGTGTGTTCTCCCAGAAAGTTTCTGGCACCTTATTCTACTCATAATAGAACACTAAAATTAGTGTTTGACTAATATGAGTATTTTCTCCTACCTGAGATTTTGGATTTTTTTTTTATTCTGCATGAACATGTTTTTAGCTAAAACAAATAGAAAACCAGGTCCTGTTATAAGAACTAGAGAAAATCTTCCCTTCTACCTCCTGTTCTTGTCTCTCCCATAGCCTTACTAGACCTTTAGAGGTCAGCAAGAAATGCAGAGAACTGTCCTTTTTTCCTTGTGTGTTGGGACAATTTATGTCTTGGTAGTTCAGCTTTTCTATATGTTCATGTTGCAGAAATTCACAGTATATTCACTCCAGCCGCTTCTTGGAGGTGAAACAGAAAAAGGTCTRAAAAAGCACAAACCTAAACACAACCACTTGAGCAAAGATGTACAATCTGTGGACCCATAAGACATTTAGAAACAGAAAAATTTACCTTAACCCCACTACCTCCAGAAAAGTAATATTAAGTACCATGACACAGACTCAGGTGTAGTAGTGGAACAACAACAGGGAGCAAAAARCCCCCTTGGAAATTTGACTTCTTTGATTTGCCACGGTAGGATGTCAGCTGGAAACACACAAGCAGAAAAGGCAATTTTGTTGCCCAGAGAAGATGGGCACAGCTCAACATCATCAGCACCATATACCTGACCCTCCAGCAAAGTCCCTGAAGCAAAATTGCACACAACAGCTGCCACTTCATTGCTTAATAAGCTGGTTTAAATCATATCTTGTGAATTAGGAAGAATCCTCATACTCTTCCCAGAAACAGAGTACTATTTAACCTCCAGCTGTAGATAACATCACCTGCCTTCTTCCCTTCCACCCCAGATGGAATAAAACAAAGCAGTGGGGCTTCAAGGTGATCACACATACAGGGCAGGAATTCATTCAAGGACTCCATTTCCTTGAAGAAATACCTCCTTATAATACTTCCTGAACTCTTCTTTTCTACACACCAAGGAGGAGTAATTTGGAAAGCAGGGCATGCATAGTACCCCCACTGTGAGCAGTTAAGCTTTGCAGACAGAACAAAACTGCCACTAATGGGAGGATGGAGCACAGAGAAGCATTCCCAGCACTTCCTTCCCCTCACTGCTGCAGTGCAGCACTACAGCCAAAGGCACTAGAGCCAGTCCAGCCTAACTGGGAAGCAGTGAGAAACACATTCTACAGTAATGCTCTCCATCAAATCTAAATCCTTCCCAAGACAGCGTTCTGAAAAGAGATGTTACTCACTGAGCTGCAACAAAAATGTCTTCTATCTAGTAAACACTAAGTGAATGCTTATGGGTAATTTCTTTAAAACCATTTCATCATTTGTTTGAGAAAGAACTATAATAAAATGCAGATGCTGTCCTTCTTTACCAGGATATTGAAGCACTTTAAAAAAAAACAACCAGGAGCAGTCATAGGAAAAACAATGAACACTGTGCAACAGAGAGCCCTTCTCCATCTCATCATCCAGACCAATGCTCTATCACCATTCCTTAGACCTCATTCAACAGCTGATCAGTGCATTACCACGAAGCCCCCTTCCCAAGAAATGCAAGCCTCTTGGTACTACTTGTAGGCCATGGTCAGAATAATAACAAATCCTGYACATGACAAAGCAGAGCTTGCATTCAGTGTCCCAAATTAGTGTCMCCAGGCATATGTTTGAGCAAAATCAATTTATCATGAGTATTGATCACAGTGGTGTAACCAAGAGCCAAACTGGTGATTAAACTGTACTAATTATTGATATAGCCTATTGATACAAGGAAAGCCAGAAGAGCTTTCATCCTAGTCTGAGTGCCCAAATTCCCACAGTTCTCTCTCACAGAGATTGAACCAAAATAATGGAAGTCACTTTTCCAGTGCTGCAGCTGCACACACACACACTTGGGCTGACTCAGCACAGGCCAGCCTGCATCCCACAGGGATTACAGCACACACAGGCTGCTTCCACAGGTCACTCAAAAGCAGGACAGTCCCTTTGTGTGCAGAGCCCAGACTGAGCCAGCTCACTGAGCCTGTGCCAGTCAGAATTCACTGCCCCTGTACATATAAACTCTAGAGGGAACCAACTGACTCCATGTGCTGCAGCCACAGGCTTGGATCCAAGAGTCTGGATGTACCAGGAGAGCATGTAACTTCAGAGGCACTGACATACATGCAGAGGCAATTCCCAAAGCAGGCAAACAGAAAAGAATCCAAGCTGGAGATGTTCTGGCATTCAGAAGGGACAGGCATGCAGATGAATCACATTTTATAGACAGTCTCCCATAATCTTCCTTTTCCTAGGACACACATCCCTAGCATAGAATCCTTGAACAAAAGCACAGTACAGCCAGTAGAGTAACACTTCCTTCCTAATGGTAAGAATTCTATTTACATATTCGAGTTTAATCTTTTAAAGAGCTAAATCTTTCCATACCTAATACCAAAATAACCAATTTCTTAGTGCTCAGTCTCTCCTACATAAATGGGAGGTGTTCAAACAAGATACAGAGCTAATACATAACAGCTTATAACACAACTTTTATTAGAAAAGTTATACATAACAGCATCAACTATTTTCAAGAATATTAACTTTGAAAAGCAACAAAAACAGACTAAAAATGTGTAACAAGAAACTAATGACCTTTTCTATAATTAAACATTCAAGTTATCTACAATGTCTCTTTTTACAAAGGAGAAAATTATGGTTTTACAGGCACATCATGTTGAAAATAAAGCTGCAGTAACTTTATACAATTAACTTTTTCAAGGATTAGTAAAACATGGTCATCATGTAGTCTCAGAGTTTTTTTAAACATTCACATAATTTTACAGTTGAGTATACACTGAAATTTAAGAGTCCCAAAATTATTTCACAAAAGTGCCAACATTAAAACCAGAACCTTCACTGTGAATAATTTTGCCCTAAAAAAAGTTAAGACAGGTCTCCAAAACCAACATATTCACATAATTTCTGGTGCTACCTGGTCTAACAGTAAAGCTTCATTCTTTAGAAATAAAATCAAACCGGACTTCTTCCGCAAAACTGATAAAATGTTTTGAACGTGGGAGTGTACATTATCAGAAAAAATTGACACTAAAACCATAAATATATCCAAAGAGCCATTAATACACTACACAATTAAGTGGAATTGTGCCCATCTGTACTCCATATTCAAAGTTTGTTGCCCTTTTGGTACAGGTGGTATCTGAATTTAGCAATTTTTCTTATTCTTACTGTCAGATGCTTGCTTAATAAAAAAACCAGATAATTTACAATCTAGAAGTCTGTTTTAAAAAGTCTGGAGTTTATATACAGTTCTAACAAACCTAAAGCATTATGTTTTCTTAAATGGTTAAATGACATTACTAGTTTTCATTTGTCACTTATTAACAGTAATTAGCCATTATCAGTAGTGGACCATAACGAGGTGATAAGTGAAAAGGAATGTTTAGTCTAAAATGCTTCACATGTTCTGTCCTTTCATGTATCACGTAGAGGAAGTGCTTTCCACAGACACTCGTTTCCCCTTAGCATCAAGGGCTACAAAAATCTGACTGCAAAAATGCAGTGACACAGCAAGCTGACATATCAGGCACTACCTTTCATATTGGCAGCTTTAAGAGACCCACGGTAAGCACAAAGATCTAGAGAAGGGGAGAAAAAACTACTACTATGAGAAGCAGACCGAACACTTCAGATGAGTTTGGCAAAGTTTTTAATCGGACAAAAGGTTGGCCATTCAGATTTACTTGTATAGGTTAAAAATATCTCTACTGAATCAACTAGTCAAATTATTGTAAGACATTTTCATTGATACTCAACATCACATGCACCAATATTGCACACATCTGCTCTGAGCTGCTAAAACAATCTTTATCTGGGTGCTTGAGAGGTCTGGTTTCTGCAGCTGGAACTCAAGTCACCCAACCCAGCCAGCAGTTTCACTAAAAATTTGAGTGGTAAAGTTAAAATACAAACCCCAAAATAACCCCAAGAGAAAACCAAGGACTTTATACAGACAATAAAATCTAAATTTTCTGCAATGGTCTTGTGGGCCCTACGGACGGGGCAATACACACGCACTGGTGAGAGGAGCACGAGCTCTGCCCTAGGGAACCATTCAGATAATGTGAAACCTGGGACCAGGGGTGGCAATGATGTCACTGTAGGGCTCCTCCTGTGTCAGCTCTATAGCTTGCTGCTTTTTCAGTACCAGGAAACTGTAGAACTTTGCAGCTGCTTGTTTTCTATTTGTATTTCTGCACAGCTCAAGCAAACTGATAGATTCTGCTCCAGTCTTAGCAAGAGCTCTCTGAAAAACACAACATTGATACCACAAGTTAAATAGAGAACTACACAGAAACAACAATGTCTCTAGGCAAGATTCTGTTTGTTGTCAACCCCAGGACACAGAGCGATTCAGAAAAGGAACATTACAACATGTACATGAAAATTTCTTTATGGATCTTAGCTAAATGAAACCTAGTAGGCTTCCCAAGGATGTGTGAAAAGCATTCTTGAATCTGCTGAATGTATTCCAGAAACACTGTTGTATAGCACAAGATTTTATTTCTGCAGCAATAGCTAACAAGTCTTTTTTGACGACASGACAATTTTTTCTTAATAGGAATAAAGAAAAATCAAGCTTTATTTCTCAAAATAAATGTAATTCCAAAAACAATAAAGTAAAATTTCAAGAGCTAACATTCTTTAAAAGATGCATAATTTCCCAAGGTGAAAGCCTGTTTATTTCTAAAACTCCTCTGTCTTAAACTAAGTACTCAAAGATTTTCTCAAAGTACCTAAGATTTTCTCAAAGTCTTGGCAAGAATATATTAAAAAAATAAATCATGATAATACATCTTTTTGCTGGCCAGGACAACAACTGAAGTGTTCAATTTAAAGCAGAACTGTCTGTCCTGGAATGAATTTCAACAAGATGAAAAGATATTTGGCTGGCCAAACCAAATTATTTTATAGGAATCAGACCTTAACTACAAACCTTATTGCAAATTTAATGTTTCAGCCATTCAATGTGATGCTCTTTTGAGTACATGAAAGAAAGAACTGAAAAAAGCTAGTTATGGTCAAAGAGAATTCTAAAGCTCTCTTCAGAAGCTGTGATAAAGCATTCACTACCAACTCAACATCTGTATACATCAGAAATTATTTTTAAGCTTTCTTTATTTTAATCAGTTGTGCTGATTTGGTTTGGGGCAGAGGTAATTTTCTTCACAACAGCTCATATGGAGCTGTTTTGCATCAAGTAGGCTGGAGGTGCACAAGGAGTTGAGAGGGGACAGAGCCAGGACAGCTGACCCTAAAAGGCCAAAAGGATAATCCATGCCATGTGGCATSATGTTCTGCATTTAAAGCTGGGCGAGAGAAGAGGGGGTGTGTGACCGTTTGGGATGTGGCATTCAGTGACAGCCAAATCTCAGCAGCTGCCAGAATGTTTAAGGGAACAAAGGAGCTGCAAGGCAAAGGTAGCCCAAGAGTATGTGGAGGACAAACACAGAGACTGATAAGCAAAGGAGCAGTTTGCACTTCAGTTCAGGGTGAATATTGTGGTGTTCAGTCATTGTATCAGAAAAAGCCTCTTTAGTTCCACAAAGCAAGAATCCATCCTACAGACAGGTATATGTCTGTGGAGACTGAATCCACATGCTAGAAACCAGCCAAAGTCACATTTCCACAGTTGTTAAAGAGATTCAGCTTCTCATGGCATAAAGGTTCTCAAACTAGCCTAGACAGGAAGTAAACATCCTGTACAATGGTGTTATCCCTAGACTCTTAYGAGGGTTTGCCTAAAGACACATAGCAAAAAGTCAGAGGCACTATGATTTCATCAAAAATACAGTGAGTTACTTCATAATTTAAATTTCTGGGAATCTTAGATGCACATGGAGTGTGGACTTAAAGGCTGAAAAACATTTAAGTGAAAAATTGTAATTCAAATGTTCTCTAAACAATAAGTGAGTTATAAAAGCATAGATTTCATTTTAATACAATTATTTGATACAGATTTAATAAACTACAGGCATTCCTTCCCCCTCTAAGATAACTGGTATTTTAGGCTGTAACACTGACTGCACAGAAAGCTCTTTCTTGACATTTTAACTCAGCTCAAAAGCATCAGTGGACACACTCCAAAGCTGCTTTAAGAAAAGGCAAATGATCATGTGTACCTGAAGGCCATGGAGCATTTGTTGAGTCCTCTTGTTCCATCTCCTCTCTTCTTGATCCTGATCACCCCCTGCCCCATCTTCTTCCTGGAAGCAGGTGTAAAATAAAAGCCATCAATGAAGTTTGTYACCATAGGATATTAAATACTGTAGCTAAGAGACAAGTTATCCTATTTGAAGACGTGGCTGGTTTTCTTGCAAAAAGGTACTTTCATTAAGTAGCACAAGCTACTTTAAATGAACCATACCAATAAAGTTCAAAAGTTCTTATCTAAGGCATCATAAACATATAGTGGTTTAATCCAGCCATGGGTGAGAACAAGARAACACTAATTCAAAACAGAATGTATATGTAATTTAAAAAATTAAATAATAGAAATATTATTAAATGGTCATGAAATAATTTAAGAATTACATTTCCAAGGGCTATTTATAAGGACAGACAAAAGAGTTATTTCTTATGCCTTTTACTGAATCCAAAGTCAAACATTCATCCACTTCTGGGAAACACACAAACTGATTCTACACAGAGCTCTTACTTCTTCCTCCTCCTCTTCCTCTTTCTCCTTTTCCTTCTCCTTCTCTTTTTCCGGCAGAAGTTCTAGCTCTGGTATTAGCTGGCAGATGTTTTGGGGCTCCTCTGGAGGCATTTCTACAGGTGGTATTTCCAGCTGTTGTGATGGTGGATGCTTTAAGAGCACACAATACAGTTAAACAAACAGTATCATTTTGTCAGTTGTTTTACAATAGAATGATGGTGCTACAGACCAGTTTAATAAAACCAAGTATATAATCTTAGCCATTTGTCAGGATTTTTCATTTCTGAAAACCAAAAATCAATTTTGTTTTGCTGTCCATATGTGTATTTTCAATCCTTTAGATTGTACACAAACCAGAAATTATGACACCACTGCAAAGTAAGAAGGCTTTCCAGTAACTTCACTTATGCCACCACCCAAACTACTGATCTCATTCCTTGGATAAGCACATGCAAATTTAAAATCCCACATCACCAGATGCAATGCTACATGAACATTCTTTAACTCACTGGAATTAGTTATATTCAAAATATCAAAATGCTGTTCTCATCAATACAAACATGAAGGAATTAAAACATTGGTACCTGCAAAGTTTCTGAAAACAAAAAAATTACTTTGGTGCTGAAGTATATTCTCAGAAAATATTTATGTCAAGAGGAAAATACAGAAAAGAAATTTAATAGTATGTATGTAGACAGTTTTAATAAAATTAATATATGGTACTCTCCCCCTGAATCCATAAACAATTGAGTGCTTGCCAGTAAAATTACCTTGACAACTGAAACTGTTTCTACAGATACCCTAAAATGGCTAAGCAACTTCTGATGTAGTCACACAGCAGGTATCACTACAGGCTGTTGCTAGAGGCCTGACCTGGCCTCTAACATAATCACAGAATTCCCAACACACCAACACCCCCGATTACACTGACTTAGCACAGTCAATGCTGATTTCACCCCATGAAAGGGCAAGAGGAGCAGCAGCTGCCACCTGCTTACTAAGATAATGTAACATCTAACAGTGAACCTGTCAGCCAAGGRATGTGAAAAGTGAGGTTAAAAAATGCACAAACATGAGACACTGCATATACCAGGACTGTTCTCACCACACAAGCATTCAGAAAAATACACCTTTCATTTTGCCAATTTCCTTCCTCTCCCCATCACAAACAGTTTCCTTTCACACTGCATCACAGCTAGTGTCCAAGTCTGTTCACAACTAAAGCAGGAAATCTCTCCAGATAATCAAAGTTTTTCTTTGAAGCCTTAAGCCTGGAACACTAGGGCTGTCTTAAAAGATGTTTATGGAGCTAATACAATCCTTGCTTCATGGAAGCTGTACATATTCACTTGCAAAGCAGGACTTGATAAGCAATACACTAGATTCCTTGAAGACTTTTACTGGAGGAAATAGTATCATTTCTTTATCCTACCAGCATTTAAAAATGTTTCAATAAGCTTTTCACCTAACAAAGGCACCAGAATGATACCCAGGGACAAATGTTCTGATACTACCACAGTGAATCTCAAAGGACCACAGAAAGCCATAGGGCCTCAAATCTGTGTCATTTCCTACTCAAAAACACTGCTCACTTCTCATTCCCCATAAAAACCAGTAAAAGTTACTCACAGGTAACACTGGCTCTGGTTCCACTTGCTGCAGTTTGCGTTTGACCCCGGTCTGAGCTGGTGGCGGTGGCATAACCGACTCGTCCAGGTTGGTTCTGCTGCCTTCCATCATYGACTCTTGCAAACGGCTCGGTTCTTCCAGAATAGGTTCATCTGTATTCCACAACAAATCTTYTTTTAGATACTTAAGAATGTTATTAGAAACTGTACCACAATCCAATCTGCTATTATTTTAGAATTGAGCACTCTCAAGAGCGTGCACTTTTAATCCACTGATTAAAGCAATTCCTAAGCATCCCCTATTTCTAGGAAAAAAAAGTTATTTTATGTCAGAGATTGCATCACATCAAGCTAAACAACCATTACAAAGTTCATTGTTTCATACATAATCTTTGATGACTTAATACAAAGCACAGATAAAAGAGAAAAATATGCTCCAAAGGAAAGCAGAGCATCTTTGACAAGACACAAACCAATGACATCTCGTTGCTGCTGTTGCTGTTGCTGCTCCTCTCTGGGAACCTCTGGGTTTTCAAAGTCTTTAAGGAACTCATCAAGATTGTCAGCTTCTCCACCTTTCCTCCTCTTTCTCAGGTCTTCTGGTACCAGAGGTGTAAGACAGCGAGTAAAGAGCTACAAAAGAAACATTACATTATTCACTATTGCAGTTCTCAGTGTCCTTTTATTTCATTTTGGATCGAGTAATTATCGTCTATCTTTTTCAGCTTTTAAGCTCCTCTCTAACAGTACTAACTTCTAAAAATTTATTTATCTTTGTAACTGATAACAGCAATGTTCAAAATATTTACCTTAGTTCTTTTAATATGTTTTTTCTTCCAATTATGAATACTGCCATCACTCTATCACTGTTTACATTTGCTATATATGAAGCACAATTCTGAATATAGTCCATTTAAAAATAAACGTGCACAAAAACATTACCTTCAGTAGTCTGTTATTCCACAAAGGCTGTGCAGGCAGAGAGAAAAGCTTTTCAACTCCACCAGTTTCTTTCCACATCATCAATTTCTTAGTAGGAGGTGCTAAATCCAAAGTAGTGACAATATCAGAGTAGTCACTTAATTGGGCTCGAATAGTCTTGCTGTCCAGTTCTTTCACACTGTCCACAATCAGCTTTCTCTTCCTCTTTGCTTTGGTTTCCTTGACTGTTGAGATTTTTAGCAAGCAATGAAGGTTAGCTCAAACAGGTACCATGCTGTGAAAGAATCCTGCAAGTTCTCTATAGATCTTACCTGCCCACATATAAAGCTGCCTCAAGAATCTAAGGCAACACTAGCTTTGGGAGAAGGATTAAAAGCTATGTGCAGCATAAACATCAAATACTGTGAAGGCTCTCCCATAACCTGCAAATTCTTCTGTGAATTTAAATCTATCTAAGCCTCAATGCCCTCAGCTGCACATGCCTCTCTCTCCCATGGCTTGCTTGATAGGCTGGTCCAAACACTGGCCACCAAGTTGAACAGAAGATGGAGCACCTCTCTTATGAGAAAGCCTGAGAGATTTGGTTTTGTTTAGCCTAAGGAAAAGGGAGCTTTGGGGCGACCTAATTGTGGCCTTCCAGTACCTGAAGGGAGCCTACAAGAAAAATGGAGGGGACTTTTTACAAAGACATGTAGTGACAGGGTAAGGGGGAKGGCTGCCAACTGACAGAGAGTACATTCAGACTAGATATTGGGAAGAAGTCCTCTCCTGTGAGTGTGGTGAGGCACTGGAACAGGTTGCTCAGAGGAGCTGTGGATGTCCCATCCCTGGCAGTGTTCAAGGCCAGGCTGGATGGAGTTCTGAGCAACCTGGTCTAAYGGAAAGTGTCCCTGCTCATGGCAAGGGAGCTGGAACTAGATCTTCATGATTCCTTCCAATCCCAGCCATTCTATGACTTCAATCACAGATTTAAAATACCACACCCACTCTTTCCCCTAAGCCCTACCTGAGCTTTGGTAGAGTTAATGCGGGTGGTTATTTCAACTGTAAACTTCTGACCCTGTTCTAGGATAACATGACTCTGCTTACAGCCTGGTACTCTGCAGCAGACCCTGAAGMTCTGGTAAATGCTGTCTTTGCTGGACCTGCAGATGAGCTGGTCCCCTGCACCCTGCCCACCACGAGAGGGCAGTGCCAGGGCTCTCTCACTGGCCAAGCAGAAAATCAGGCCCTGGAGCTCAGTCTAAAAGCACCGGGCAAGCTACCTTCTTTCCAGATATTAATTTTTTAATAAAGCAGGGGTCAGTATAGAATGAGCCAAACATAGTATCAGTTAAAGTAAGCAAGTTTCTTGCATTAAAGAAAAAGATAAGGAAAATCCCTACTTAGTAGAAATTCAAATACAAAGGTGCACCTCCTGAAATTAGCAATTCACTAAAGCTACTAATCACTAGAACAGCACTGATTCTCAGTGTAAACAGTCAGTCCTGCCCTTCAAACACAGCATATCAAAAACTGTGCTGCACTACAGATACCATATTAGAATGAAAGACATGCTGAGCTCCATTTCAACTCAGTGCATTTTAATCAGCATGTTTATCTAAAGCTACAGTATCATGCTGTTACATGCACTGACTGCAGAAACTACAAACTAGTATTCTCTGACACCATCCAGGTAAGCTACCTCTCTGGAAGGTACTGGAGGGCTACTATTAGAATAAATGGAATCCAGCACTTCATCCCTGGTTTTTCTCCCAAGTGAGAAGCAGAGTCAGCAGCAGTGCTAGACATTCATTTCCACTCCATCAAGCTAAGGTGGTCCCTGACAAAATGCACAATATTCCTCAGTAGCTCACTCACCAGTTATGTCAATAGGCTCCAGAGCAAAAGCCTCCTCTTCATTGGGAACAAGCGTTGTCTGGTCAGTCATGGTTGGTAACGGCTCCACCGGATCGACCGAGTCCGGGCTGTCCGGGCCTCCCACTGCCAGTGACAACGAGAGCCTTGCACTAGGTCAGAACATCAACAGGCTGGGCCACCCCTCCCATCCCCTCCTCCGCACCTTCAGGTGGCTTCTCATACATCATACTTTTGAGCTCAATATGCTTTTAAGGAATTAGAATCCAAACTACATGAGTTGAAAGTAATTCTAGGTCTGGTCCTAGATTATACTCACTTGATACATTATCATCATCATCCATATCATCGTGGGGAGGCTGCTCTGGCATCATTACTCCACTTTCTGAGAGTGCAGGTGGGTCATCAAAAATACCACCATCATTATTACTAAGAAGTTTGTCATCTGAAGAAACCATATGAAAGAATCAGTTTTGCATCCACAAACTCATGAAATAAGTATAGATAAATTTACAAAGTACAAACAAGTTTATTGCAACACAGATGAAGACAGAGCAAAAGTTAGAAAGAACTTTCAATGCTGACACAGAAGAAGGTAGTAGTGCTCTTCCAAGGGGCATTTCAGCTCTAATCCTGAGCTTACAGAAAACATTAATTACTATATACTTATCACATATTTGCATCTTAYATCTAATTTTTTAGAACTTTGTTTTAAATACGCCAACACTTAATATGCTGCGAGTCATCTATACTGCTGTAGTACTCACAAACCAGAATATATGCTCAGTGCACATACACACACATACACATTATATATATACACACACAGAGTGAGTATAAATACTCACTGTACAAGTAATAACTTTTACAGGATCTGGCAACAAAGGAAACAACTTCCCCTCATCTACCCAAGAACTAATTAATTAAGGCAGGAGGTAAGATAGAGGAAAAACAAATTTTTCAAATTTACCCAATATTCCACCATCATTTCCTTCCCCAAAATTATCATCTTTATATTGGTCTTCATATTCCAGGTGATTAGATTTCTCATTGAGGTGACTGGTGCTCTGTTCAGGTTCCAGGAGGAGATTGGAAGCACCAGTGCTCACCAGCATGTCATCCTCAAATGCACTACCTTCCCTCATCATCTCACGATCGTCCATCCCAAAGTCACCTGCAAGAACACAATTGCACTGCTCTAAGTACCAAAACACCAAGATGTAAGAGACCTACCTAACTGATCAACAAAGGCCCATATGTAGGACCAAACTTTAATTCAATTAATCCTATTTGCAGAGTTAATGACAAGATGTTAAGGAATTGTGACYGGCAATACCATAGCAAAAATACTGTTCAAACAATTACAAAAATAACTATCTCCTTTTCAAAGCATTTTATGGTACTTATTTGAATTGATATTAGCAAGATCCTACCACACTTTATCGCACAGAAACCAAAGAATGCATTGGAATTCAAAGACATTGTGCTTTATGCCTCAMGGCTGGGCTTCAATTACAGGGAACAAACTAACACCCAGTCAACACCATTTTTAGATTATTCTTTCAAAACTATTACCAAATTATGGTTTACAATACTGCAGGTTAGGAACAAGACMTTCAAATAAAACTGTTTTTAGGTTTTGATTCAGATGTTGGAATACAGTCCTTGAAAAGATATCTAAAGTAGCAAACTTGTCACCAGTGACTGATTCAGCTTTAGAAATGTCCCAATGGTTTCTGACTGAGAGCATGCTTATGATTAAAGCAACAGCTCATTTCATATTCACATCACATTTTGAAAATTATGATTGTCAGAGTACTTCAACGATTAACTTAACTGAATATTCTTCAGCTTTTCTTTTTCAGCCTATTCTAGGCAGCTAGAAGTTTGCTGAGCATTAGAGGACAGACTTTCTGGAAAAACTGACATGAACAAGCTAAAAATTAAACATACAAAACCACAGCATGTTTGATATAACTTGTTTAGAATTCATTGGGCATTCCATAGTAATTGCAAAACCGTATTTTACAATAACTAAAGTTAGCTAGCAACACATAATAACACATGAGATCTTTACCAAAGTCATTATCCTGGAGGATACTGATGTTGCCTACTTCTTCTCTCATTGTAATTTCTTCCACTCTACTCTGGTTCAAACTGAACTGCTGAGCCACATCAATATCACTTAAACAAACAGAAGGCAATTATTAAAAATCTCATTAAAAAACAAAGAACAGATAAAGGCTGCTGAAATAAACATGACATTATTCAGTAAAAAACAATTTTACATTCAAGTCCATTATTGAAAAAAATAAAGGTGAACACTGAATAGAAACTAGTACTTAAAACAGTGAGACCATTAATGGTTCAAACCTATCATCCAAATTGCATTAGCTTCTGGGAAATCTACCAGTAACCTCTCTCACTCCTTGCTGTGTTGGGATTGCTAATTTCAAAGAGCAAATTAACAATTAAGAAAAATCTTCCACTCCTTCAACTTCAATACCTATTAATATAGTTTATCAAACACTGTATTTTGCACCACTACCAAGCTAACAACCTTTGTGGTGTATTAAGGTACATTTCTTATAAATACACAGAATTTTTTGCACTTTCAAATTAGTGTATACTCTAATTTGAATTTAAACTAAATTGAACACTGAGTAAGCTGGATTCTAAAAACTCCACGATGAGTAACTCAAATTAAAAAATAAAATAATAAAAACCATCAGTTTTTTAAAGATTAAGAACTATTCAGGTTGTATACTTGTTGTCTACGTGTTATATGTAAAAGTAACCCGTAAGTATTAAGAAGATTTAAAAGTGCCACTTTAAAAGGTCAACAACATCCCCATAAAATTAATCTTGTCCAACCTAAGGATGTATGTGATGTAGGATGCCTTGCATAGAAGAAAAAAAAAGTTATAATAGGTATCTGAGTTTTTGAAAAGCTCCTGTAAGGACAGCTTTAACTTCAGTTAAAGTCAATGCTACTGTGAACTTAAAATCAACACAAAAATGACTGCACACTTCCTTATCACTATATAAGAAAGACCTAAGAATAGAAGTTACCTACAGACTATTTTTTTACATTCAGCAATGAGTTAGCTGTTTCAAACCAGGTTCTCCTCAACTAAACCCAATTCTCATTGTCATGGAAATGGACAAAACCCCCAGCTTACTCTAGATCAGGGAGTGGTTGGTCAAAATCGTGAAACTCCTCAGGTAAGGTAATAGCATTATAAGCAGCCTCTCTGTTTTCCTCAGGCAAATCAACAACTCCTGCAAGGAAGAACACCAAGACATGAGTTCCCATTCCTTACAAGGACAGCATTTTCCACCGTGCCATTAGCATTTTCTCATTGCATGGCCTACTGTCTTTAAATTTGTTGAACTGAACTGATGCTGAGATACCTACAAAGAACCCTTAGATAATGGTAGTAAGTGAAATTCAAACTAAATTCAAAACAAATATCCTCAAGCCCTTGCACTGTCTGTATAACATAATGTTTGTGTAGCACTATGCAGAGCTGTGCAGCCAACACAGGCATCGTATTTCACAACACTACAAGTACCTGCTCCAAAATAATTTTATCATGATACATGGTAGGAGCTGCAGGGTTCTACACTGCAGGGGCAGCACAGCATGACTACTTTGCTACTGGTCCTTTATTCAGTTCCATCAGCTCCAGAAATCCTGGGACAGAACTGATTGCACTTGGGGCTCACTAACTCATAGGCTTCTGCACATAAAAGAGCTGTATTACCAAAACCACCACATACCTTTTCTTATCCTTCAGAGATGCTTACTCTTATTCAGCAGGCATTCTCAGAGCATGAATATCAGATTGGGCATCACAAAACCAGTGCCAGCAGTTGGTCCCTCTGTTTTATTCAAAGTCTTAAAAGATCAGGGCACTTGAAAGTGCATGGGAAATGCAGGTTCAATTCCTTCTGTAACTTGCAGAARATTTGAGCTCTATGCTCTGCCTTCTGACCCACACATATAACACAGGCAATTCTGAGGTACAGATACTTCAGAAACACTCTGCTCACTGTGCTCCCCTCTGCAATGAATAATCAAAAAACCACTGTCCACAGAGACCAGGAACAAGCATGAGTCTGTAGCTTACTCATCATGGTACTTGACTAGGAATGAAGACATCTAGTCCATCCTTTCAGGGCTGTTCAATATTTTTACTTGTCTGCTGCTTAAAATGAAACACGTAGATGATTCTCAGAACAGAAAGACTCAATGCCTAAGGCAGAAAGCTGATAAACTGAAAATAAAGACCAGTGCCTCAGCTTCTGTCAGGCCAGCATGCCACTTTTGTAAATCTTGATTTTAAGGTGCTTCAACATGCACTCTGTTAGGAGAGGGAAAATAGGCTGCCTTGTGCTATTAAAATTATGCTCTTATTATAACCCAGGGAAGTTAAACATAGTAAAAAAAGAAAAAAAATTAGCAACAGTCAACAATTGCCACTGAAAGCTACATAAAATTCAGTACTTGAATTCAGTGCCTGAATCACAACCTGTAGATCGGGAAATGAAGATAAAGGCATTACATASCTTAACTTCCCTCAAGTAATTGCTGTACTGGCTTTCAAGAGTTGCCTTTTTGAAAAACAAAAGGTCTCCCTCAATTTCAGCTTTTAAATCTATTGCACTCACTAACTTAAAAAGGTAGAATATGATTTAGCAGCTGTGAGCATCCAGCAGCATCAGTGCCACAGCTACACTTCAGYTGAGAAAAGGTTCCCCAGGCCAAAATTAAAGAGAACTATCTATAAAGACATGAAAGAATGAAAGTGAAATAATTAATTGACTGCTGGACAGAAAAGTAATTTCAGGTATTAATATGGCACCCCATTTTAATGCAAAATATTTAAGTAAGCAACTACRGAGTGGGAAATTATGTTGCAAACATATAAAAGGAAAACTATCCTTGATGTCCACATTACAGTCCACATTATTTTCAGAAACTATAATATGAAGGTGGTAAAAAACCAGTTTACTTTCATGTTTCTTTTGTAACTCATAACAAAAGAATCCTGACCCTTGATGGAAACCAGTSCCCTTCTGTGCTTCTATTTAGTAGGGCACTGGCCTCTTTCAGACAGAAGGTAAAAATCATGCAGTGTATTTCCATTTAACATCATACACCAGCCATAGCCAAAACTGTAACTGGGATTTTACTGAATCAGCAATGATAAGAGAAGTTTTTGTTCAGAATTCAGTTAAAAGATGTTTTTCAGCAGACAACTCAGTCAGCCAGCCAGCTGCAATAATTACTTCTATAACCTATACTTTTATGTAATTATACAGACATAAGAAGGCAGAATTGTATGCCTTCTTAATAAATACATTTATCAATGTAGCTTTTCAGAGAGTGCTTAGATAAAGACAGATACCTGGACGAAAAGCCATCTTAATCTTAATGAAAGCCTCATTACAGTCTGCAAGAAGATATTTTGCTTTCCTGTGGTAGATTCTAACRACGCCTAGTAAAAGATGTCCTGAGGTTCGAAGTGCCATCTTCACCTAAAAACACATTGCACAGTCAGTGAATTAGATTTATCCTCAGTATTCCCTTAAATGACACTTCAGCCAGCTTTACATGAATTTTCTCAATAAAATCAAATATCCAAAACAMGTATAAAAATCAGCAGAAATTGAAGAAACAAAGAATGCAAAGTCTACAGTTCGAGATGATACCCTATTATTTATGGATGACCTGGCAAATATCACTAAATTAATAGCAGCTCACTCCAGGAATTCCTGAACACTGCTCTGTCTAGTTAAAAAATAAGTGACAAAGCTTATTTTTCCCACATTTTCTTTTCTACCACCTTTGCTACTTCAATTGTGGGAAAAGTGAAAAATACAAAAAGTTGGGCAGCCACAAATAATGATTTGATCAAGTAAAACCTGATCAAGTTAGCTACCTCTCCATGTTCTGTCCTGAAGTGAGAAACAGTGGAAGATGTGGAGTGCCCATAAACAAGCACTGCCACAGTAAAACAATTTTAAGTTCCCTTCCTCTTCAATCTCACTACTTTACTATGTAATGAAGTATCTACAGCGGGAACATAAAACTGAAAAAAAAAATTTCACAGAAGTACGTTAGGCTGAAAGAGCATGAAATTTGTGATGAACGGTACATGGAATAATTATCTCACAGAAAGAGTAAGCAATACAGGATTTAACATCAACCTAAGAATTCAAGATTTTTATTTCCTCCAATGTCTTTTTAAAATTTCAGCTAATGAACTGTTACACACAAAGTTAAATATATGAAGAAGTGCCTATTAGTTTCTCCTTTCTCTAAAAGAATGCTCCAGCTCACTAGTGAGACTATCAACATTATCTTCTTCCTAAGTCCTTCCAAAAGTGATAATGAAACAAATCACTATGCTAGAAGAGTAAGCATCTCTGTGATTGTACAATACACTTTTTGCTTACACTTAGCACTTCTTCTAAAATCAAGAGTAGCACTATAAAAACATTTGTATCAACCAAAATAAAAGATATAAGTTTTCTTTTGTTTTCAAGTAGTTGCTTTYTTTAGAAGACATTGACATCTGTTAAGTGACAAAAATCACAACTGTACCATCAGTTTTAAGATGAACAATTTCATTGTCATGAGTAGTAGAGGGGAAGAAAAACATGTAAAAACATTAAGCTACTTAAAATTTCCTCCCATTTCACAGCAGAGTATTATTTCACATMCAAACACACCTTTCCACCCTTTAAAATAGCAACATTAAGAACTTTATTTGCTTCAGTGACCCAAATAGTAATTACCACCTGTACACTCAAGTTCTTTTCACCACAAAGTCACATGACATTGGTGTAAAACAGGTACCTTTGGGGAAATGATGCTCTCCACGCTGCTCTCCAGATTACATTCAAACACATGGGCTTTGGTCAGCTTCTTATCCCAGTGGGCCGCCAGCCAGATTTTGGCCAGCGGCCCACGTTTGCTCAGGACAAAGTGGGCATAGAACATGGTCCCAGATGTCTAAAACAAAGTGCAAACCTGTAAAGAGAAAGGCAAGTATTTTCACATCTTTTATATTATGAGGAACAACCTTGTAAATATCCCCCTTATCGTCAGAAGAAGTGCAMGTTTGACTTTTAACCAGAGGTCAGACTATTTGTTTAATGTGTTTAAGAAGCCAACACTTACAAATGGTATCCATGTAATARCATATTACATGCATAATGTAATGTAATGTATTTATTACAGAAGAATTACAAAGCAGAAATAACACCCACTAAGAGCCACATACACAACTYAGAAATGTTTACCATCCCTCAAGAAAACATAATCTTGAATCTTTTTACCTTTAAGGTAATGATACCAAACTCTCCTAATGCAAAGAAGCACATCTCAGTTTTCACTCCACAGGAGTTTTCTGTGACTTCCACTTCTTTCTACTTTTAGTTCAGTAGCTACTACTCTACTATACCTGTATATATTGTACAGTGTTCCAGCAAAAGATTCACCTTTATAAAATATACAGCCCTAAATCTTTTTGGACTTCACTAKAATTTCCTTCCTAAACAAGAAGCACAATCATGTCTTCCATTTCTGACCAGACCATTCTCCATTTCATATTTTTTAAAATCAAGCGTTGATAAAAGTGGTGAGAAAACTGACTGCAGTATTCCAAACTTCCTTAAGATTCCATTTTCTTCCTCCTTCATCAGAAAAAAGACATTCTTATCTATTTATCTACTAATTACTTTGTTACGACTGATAAGATGCCAACACATCAAACCAGGGGGAATCAGAACAGCATGATGCCTTATGATCTAAACATGCCACTTCCATGCATGAGGTGAAGATATGATTCAGTTAACTACAAGTAGAGGAAAAGTTTGTTTTTAAAAAGTAAAAGAATCTCCACAAAGAGTTTTTCCAGTAGTTTCTATAACCCAGGAAAATGAATCAAAARAGAAGAAGAGAAAAAGCACAAGTGCATTTTAGTTTTTACCTCCTCCACACCTACAGCAAAACTGCCAGAGGAACCACAGCAAGTCACAATTGATACTGCTCGGAATTTAAGTACAGGGGCAAGAGAAGCTATGACTTCTATTACTGATTCAGTGGAAATAAAGCCAACCTCCAGACATCTGGAGAATAAACAAAAAAATGCACATCTCAAAGTCAAGTCCAAGAACTTTTTTTTTTCCATTTTGAGAGTGGCATAACAGAACTGATTGTCAAGCTATTCTCTCAATGACAGACTGGCCACCAATTTCATCCATGACCACAACAGTGGAGAGGATTTAAAGGAAATAAAGGCCACATTCAGCTTAAACTCAAATTAACTCAGTATACAGAATTAAAACTACTCTTAAGAATGAAGCTAATCGCTCTTAGTCATAATAAAGCKGCAAATTGACAAACAAGTTAAAATGTCATTTTCACTTGTTGAKATTGTGTGAGGGCTAAGGACAGCGCTACATAAAGATGGGCATGAGCAAGTTTTTCCAGGAAGCACAATGAAATAAATTTTGGATAAACATTATCTAAAGGAAGATATTCTACTTTTTTTTTCCCCCCAGGATATTTTGAAAGACAGCATACTGTCTTAAGGCCAGCAGACAATTCAGTCCTTGCATATTTTTGGAGGCCTCAGTATTTCTGTATATGCAGAGACATAACTTTTCAGCACAGCATTTTGGTATCTTGAGTTGCTACCAAAACCATGCAACAGTAAACCTGTAATTACCCCTGAACATCAGGAATAGGGGAAAACACAAACAGAGAGTAAACAAAACCACTTGTATTAATTCATTAAAAGCATT
Organism: Cardinalis cardinalis; assembly: GCA_014549065.1. Lineage (NCBI taxonomy): Eukaryota > Metazoa > Chordata > Aves > Passeriformes > Cardinalidae > Cardinalis > Cardinalis cardinalis. The sequence goes on along the minus strand of JACDOX010000058.1, from coordinate 3,676,999 downwards.
CAACAACAGTTGCAAAATAATGTACTYTGATTAGTGGAGTTTGGCACAATTATTAAAACAGATAACATGGGTTTCACAAAATTTCAAACGTACAGTTAACTGAAAACATACCTAAGTTTCCTGTTAAATGTGAAACTCACTATTTGGACAATTGGACAAAATCTATTTATCTATCACTTTAAATCTGTTTTTCTTCATCCACCACTGAAGCCTTGCCATACTGAAATACACGAAGGGAAACAGCGACAATCAGACTACAGATAGTTTTAAGGTGTGTTTCAATCTGAACTGTTATTAACAAATATGGTTTCTATTACCTAAAGCAATAATTTCTTGTCACATGAGTCCCTCTCACTTCCAAATTCCAGCAGATGCTCTGCATGGCAATAACTGGGTTACAGCAACTGTACAAAGCCCACCTTTACAGCTCAGCTGTTTGGCACCTCAGCTCTTCAAAGTGAGTCCCAAAGGCTGCTCCTGCTTTCTCCAGATTTTGTCTTTCTTTTCAGATATTCCCTTTTCTGTATTTCAGGTTTTTGGTCTGATCTTTAATTCATAGCACAGTTATGTTGATGCAGTGGCATAAAGGGAGAAATAGATTTTCTGGCATAATTTGAGACTGTGACAAATGTTAAAGGAACCAAGAGTTTCTTACAAGCGGCAGAGGGCTCAGGCAGACACACAGATATATCATTGGCTGAAAAGCAACTCCTAATAATCCACAAAAGAAAAAGTGTAGCTGATGACTCTTAAAAAGCTTGTAAAGTAAAATACAACAGTCAATTTTTGAAATTGACTGGATATGAAACAGGACCATAAAACTTATTYTGAGAACTTTGGCATTTTTCTGTTTTGCTTGCATTCCTCTAGGGCAAAAAATGTATGTACTCACATAAGGCCAGGTAGGACCAAATTCTGATCTTGCCAAATCAACCTTTTAAAATACCTGCAACTTTACTGCCATTAACTTTGAATTTGCTTYGATGTGCCACAATTATTCTCAGGTTTTCTCTGCCTAACTTGGTAAACAACTGCACAATTTAAAAAATATAGAAGTGTAAAAAAATCTCCTCTACTCTATGCTCTTCTCTTCACTGCACTTCTACACACAAAGTAAGTGAAGTGCAAAGCAGAGCTAACATAACACTGGTCATACACAGGCTCTGATCCAGAATGTGCCTGTTTCACCCTCTCATCTGAGACTGCTAATTGCTCCTTCCAAAGTAGCAGTAAGAAAACTTGGTAGATGGTGTAACTATGGGCTTCATCTTAACCCTCAACTCACATATATTTCATCTTAAAATCTTTCTTCTGACTAGAACAGCTGTCTAAAATCTGAAGAGCACACTGGCATAGTTAGTGCCATTCTTCAAGGCATGCAGAAAGGTGCTTAAGGAACTAAGAGCTGACAATAGGTAGAACATTCAGCATATTTTTATTTGACTGTAGYTCACTCTAGCTCATTAAACCCACTCATCAGCTGCTCTCCCTAGGTTAGGTTATATACACACACACACACCAGTCCACAACTAAAGTTCAGTCTTCTATTTTTTTACTGTCACCTACTTTTGCTCCTTGTAAAGCTAGTCCAAAACCACAGTCACACATGGATGAGCAGACAAGTTCTACATTACAGATTAAGAAATTATCCAATCATTTTAATTAATTTGTCCTTATGCTATCCTTCAATTTCTCTTCTCTGCTGGTTTCTCCCCACCTGTATAATTTCCTCCTAAGATGTTTCTGCTTTGCTAAGCCCAGGCAGCCCTGGGTGATGTGGGGAAGGTTGAGATCACCCTGTGCACCTGCATCAGTCTGAGCTGGCCCTACTAGACTTCAGAAGAACTACCCTGACCTTGCAACTGTTCTTTGAATCTTCAACTTTAACTCATAACCCTTCACTCTCCAATCCTTCTTAGATCACTAAACTTCCCATGTGTGGGCACTCACTAACGCCGCTTCCCTGGCAGGTTTTGGTACCACACTGAATATCTGGTGCCACTGGAAAAAAAAAAATCCTCACAAACTCCACTAACATCACCTTAGTGCTCCAGCCTCTTTTCACCACTACCTTATCTGATCTCCTTCCTTCAACCCTCCTTCAAACTTCCTTTATAATTATCTGGTTAATCCACATTTATCTGAATTTTAATATATTTCTTCGTGCCACCTGCAGCTTTACTAAAGCTCAGGGTCAARTCACCCTAATTTCCTATGTCTACAAAATTAATTATTGAGAAAGATAAAACTGAACGCGCTCAACTTTCCCTATCTTTGGTAAATACATACTACACTCCTCCTTTGTCTCTAGRTCTTGTTTCTTGCGTCAACAATTTATCAGAAACTCTATGGCTGAGGTTGCACTACCAGGTCTATTAATTCCTCAAACCATACCACTCCGTTAGAGGAACTGCATTCACTGGTCTCCAATTACAATACACCACACACCGGCACAATCAGATAGAACCAGCGCCCCACTAAGGTTACTAATTCAAAAGGCAGATCACTCACAAGCACTGTAAGAGCTGGAAATTACTGAACCCTCYGAACACCATTGTCCTCCTCCCTCAATTCCACATTCCCACCTAACCCTCAGCAGGYATCCTGCCCTTGCCCCTACACTCAGAATGCTCAACCAGTATAAAATAAATCTYATGAATTTAAGGCCCTGTCTCCATTATCCCAATCTATTTTGTGCAATTCCAGATCCAATTCAAACTAATAAATGCGCATAAACCATGTACTAACACACTCTTTTAAAGGTATGTAAGTTGAACATTCCTYATATTACTCCATCTTTTGCAGTTATCTCTCTGCACTGTTCATCCAAAGAGCCCAAATGCAAAAAACTTTTTAACATTTTAYCTTTAAGAAGTTAAACTGATGTGGTAACTAAAGCAAATTCTCTAATTTCTGTGGGAAATCCCATGGTAWAAGCAAGACATGATTAATTTGCGTGGTAATTTAAGTTTATTGTAGGTCTTACTAGCTTTTTGCTCCTCCTTTTATTACCCCTATCATACCTACTTCCTCTCCAGTTAAAACTTTAGATGAGTGGGCCTTGCTTTCCCAAATTTTGTAAAATGTCTAATATTTACAAAAGAACTTTCATAAAATAAAACAGAAGCCTGACCCCAATAATGTTTTRATGTCCCCTGGTTTTGATAATGAGTTTTACTGAGTAGGAGATTAGGAAAGCATGCTTATCACCCACATTTGCACAACGTGGGTCTAAATGGTTAACTTCTCAAAATTTACAGTATTTTCTTTAAGTGTCTGAATTTAAAGAAAAGCTGTTTTCAATGAAAAATGCCAGTAAGTCACAGTGACCCCCACTTTCCTTTGTTATCCATAAAAACAACGCCCTGCTTTATACTTAACAGAAGCGTTTCTAATAAGGATCAGAAAAATCTTAAAAACGAGAGCAAGATTTCTAAGAGTGTCCATAAGAACAAGATCCTGGTTCTTCAAAAGGCCGGCATTTTTAAAGGTCCCTTTTATTTGCAGCTTAACAGCCACAGCGCCCAGAAGGCAGTTCATTGCTACTACAGAGGCTGTGAGAACATTCAGTATCCTGCCCCAYGGATGGCAGAGGGAAAACTGCACTCAAAACCAGAAGAGTGGCAAACGGAACTTCGCTCCCGTCCCTCTGCCCAGACCGCAGCAGCCTCGCTGTCCGTTCAGCGAGCCACAGCCAGGCTCTGTTACAGCGCGGCGGCCCCGGGGCCTCCCGGCGGCTCCTCGGCTGCCCCGCGGCCCGGCTCTCCCCGGGAAGGTCCCCGCGGCTCCGCTCGTGTGGCCGCTCCAGGCGCACGGACCCCGCTCCACACAAGCTCTGTCCGTGCCGCAGCCAGGCCGCGCTCAGGGCCCCGCCTCAGATCGCCCCGCACACCGGCCCCGCGCAGGGTCCCGGGGCGGCCYTGCCCTTCCCGGGGAGCCCCAGGTGTCGCGGAGCACCAGGCGGGCCCTCCCCGCCGGGAGGGCTCGGCCGAAAGCCGGCTCCGAGCCCGAGCATGACGGCAGCACCCTGAGAGCGGGGCTGCGGCTGGGCCCCGCCGGGCCCCTTCGGGCGCCGGCAGCGACCGCGGCGGCCGGAGCCACTCCTTACCCTGCTCCGGGCCCGGGGACCGCTCGCTGCTCCTGCCGAGCCGAGCCGAGCCGGGCCGGGCCGAGCCCGAGCCGAGTCGAGCGGCGCCGAACCGAACCGAAGCTGAGCCGAAGCCGAGCCKGGCCAAGCCGAATGAAGCCGAAGTGGAGCCGAGCGGAGCCGAGCCGCTCGCTCAAGCAAACAAGATGGCGGCCGCGGTCCTTCCTGCGCGCGAAGGCGCCGTTCAAACCGCAGGATGTTTACGGTCAAATTCCCCCCACAACCGGCCCCGGCCTCACCACTGCGCATGCGCGCGGCCCCGGGAGGCGGGGCAGAGCCACGGGAGTGACGAAACGGCCGCTGAGTGACAGCGGCGCGCGGGCGCCGAGGGGGGCGGGGCGTCGGCGGGGGCGCGGCCGGGCTGTGAGGGCGCCCCGCCCCCTTTGGGCCCCGGGCCGGCTCTGCGATGTCGGGTKTAAAACGTGTTAAAGAATCGCTCTCTTCTCGCACAGCCCGGCCCCGGGAGATGTTCCTGATCCCCGCAGCTCCCCCCTGCTGCCGGGCGCTGCASGTGTTTGTGCTGTGGGGTGGTTTGTTGTCAAGGGGACCAACTGCGGGCGCTGCTCACTTTCTTTGTTTAGACCAATTTGATTTCGACTGTATATAGAAAGGTTTKCTTGGTCCTAATTTACTGATTTATGATGACCATGTATAGTGTAACGGAGGGGAAAGTATGGCTACAACAAGACTCTAAACAGAAGGAGTCAATCACTAGGTAAAAACAATGGAAAGGGAAAACAAGGACTGCTTTAGGAAACAGGGATTTTTCTGGCCTCTCCCAGGCATTGGGGAGTCTAATGCTATGAGTATATACCATTCTGGATGAACACCAAACAGCCTTTGGGCCAAAGAGACAGACAATACAAAAACCTCAAAATAACCTTTAAAATAACCTCTGAAACTATACTTCTAGTGCAATGGATCATCAGTTTACAAAGATAATGTCAGAATACCAAGAAAATCTGCCTACTGAGGGTTTAAGGAGTATTACTGCTATTTGTGACATTCAGATAATGTATCTTAAGGGATGATAACATCAACAAATAATATTTAATAACATGCAGGTTCAGTCTCCTGGTTCTCTTTCCTTAGATTCAATTTTGAAGATTTCAGCATTCATTTGCGTTCATAATGTCTCACTAGAACCTTTATTCAGAGTAAACATTGATTCTGTGTATGTCCCACATGGATTTCTGCGAGGTGTAGTAATATGTCAAGGTTTTTCTTCTGCAAGAAAACATTTGCTGTGCCACTACTCTCCTGTATCTCCATTGGAGTTAGAGCTCCGGGCATTGACCCAGGGAGTGTCCAGGCCATCGACCACTGGCCTGCTGACAAGACACTCTCATTAATTTAACAGTGCTGATACACTGGACTGCAGCAAGGTTCACCAGAAGAGTGGACCAGCACAGCTGCCTCATTTGCTGCTATAGGAAATGGCCCCTGCCAGCAGAGTGCCCTGCAGTGCAGTGGCAGCACAGAGGTGCAGCCAGAAGCCTCAGCGCTGCCGCCCTGGCCCGCGATGCTGCTGCAATGGCCACAGCGCAGSTGGGCTCTGCCTCGTGCCCTGCTCAGTGCTTACCTCGCCTGGGTCCGTTTTAGTGCGAAATCCTCCTTCCTCTGGCTCAGCAGACRCTGAGGATTTGTCAAAATTGCCTTCTATCTGCTGTGTACCAGTTACCTGTCTAGAAGCCCTACATCCTATTGCCATYGACTGAGCAGAAATTAACGGCAGGATGGAATTATTATTACTATTTTTTCTTTAGTTGTCACTACCAATTCCTCAATAGCTGCCCATTTGAAAAAATAAAATAATAAAAATGCATTTGTTGTTTTTCTCATGCTCTTTACTGTTTGAGTAAGCAATTCTTTATATAAAGGACATCCTTTTTGAGAGCAAAACTAGGAAGTTCTCGTTAAATTTTTGGCAATACCTACCATGTAGTTAAAAGAATTAAGTTTATATATCGGTCCAATCTTTTCCAGATTACTCTCTGTAGTTGGTTTTCTATTTTTCCAAAGTTTAATTTTCAGTTTGTCCATTCTTCATTATAGGGCTTTAAATGTACATACTTCAAAGAAGCAAATATATGCAAATCCCAGAGAGTTTATAGTCTAAATTTGGCTCAGTTTAAATCTAAAGGATTTGAATTGTTATCACATCTGTTTCTCGTGGCAGTATATGACTGCTGTGAAGATCAGCCAGTAATCTTGTCCCCTAATTTATTCTTAAATGTATTTTAAAATAATGCCAGTCTAATTTAATATTATTTATTTTTTCCAGTGTCTATTCAGTTTSATATTTTTATGTTTCATCTAAAAGGAATGCTTCCTTCCATCAAARTTAAAAATCAAGACAATTCATATGCATGGTCTAACATTAATTGCCTGATATTAAAATATTTCATTTGTACTGTGGACATAAATGCACTTCATGAACAAATTGGTATTTAAACTTCAGGATAATTTTCAGATATTCTGCTAAGAATTAAAGCAACTACAGTACAGTAAATAAGGAAAATCAAAATACAGTGTGTGTTAGAACTCCTGTGCATTGAGTTCCATCCACTGACCTATCAATTTTAAAATACCATAAATAAGTTTTCTTAATTACTAATAATACATTAAATTACTGCATGGCTCTTTCAAATGTTTGTGATTAAGTCAAATATTTTTCAACCTTTTGCACTTAGGTTCTCATGAAGGTCAATTCTTTAAAAAAAAATTCTCCATTACTAACTTTGTTTGTAGTTTTGGGGTTTTTTTWAACTCAGCTTGGAAAGTGCTCTGAATGCTCTGGCCTGAGACAGACAATGTAACTGATCTCCCTGTCCCCATTTTCTCAAGAGCTGCCACCAGCCCTGATTTGTATGCGGCACTCYGCACTTTGCTGAATTTCTCCTTGGGCTCTGCTCAGACACATGCATTCCAGATGGTACTTAAAAAAGCAAGTTTGTGACTAGGATTACACTCTTGCTAGCATATAGCAGATCACATTATGCAGTGACATTTAGGAAGAAACTGAGGCAAGAAGCCTATTTTTGTTTTCAGCTTTGGTCAAGTGTTTCTGTCAGGCAATCATAAATTTGCAAGTGCAGAACAACTTCGTTCATATATAAATAACTTTCTCTTAGGAGAAAGGACAACATGTTTTCATTACTTTGGATTAACTGAAGTAATCATTTTTCCCTGACAAACATTGTCCCTTGAAATTTGAGATCCAAATCCACTCTTGAGTTGCATGCCCATCCTCCASTTCCTTCCAATCTAAGCTGCTTTGCCCAATCACTTCCAAGTATTGGCAACAATAAATTGCTTTTTTGAGCCACCAAACAAGAAATTCAGGATAGTCACAGTCACACTTCTAACATGTGAAGTAGAAGGAAAAATACCATAACTTGTGATTTGATCCTCTAAAATCTTCAGCATTGCAAGGCAGATAATCCAAAGTTTGTCCAGTATGTTGGGACCTTGTCTGAGGAACAATTTCAGCCTCCATTAACAGCAAGTCAGTTTTGCTGCAGCTGTACAGGAGAGCTGGAGGTCCTGGAAAGGGACCTGCTATGCAAGTGCATACGGACAGAAGTTTTCAGCTGTAAGCCATGACTGCCCTTAGGTCATCCTTAGGTGAAATGGTTTCTGAAAGTGGCATTCAAATATACCACAAAATCACCATGGTGCTGCGTTCTGAGCATTAGACATTTGAATACAAATATTTGCACGCTGGCTAGTAGTTTAGATTCTTGATTTCAGTGTGGGCCGCTTGCCATAGATCCAATGTGAAATAAATGAAAATTGAGAATAACTGAAAACACTGKTTTTTTGCCACTTGGCCTTTAGTTCACAATACAGCCTTTTACCAAAAGCTACAGGCAAAAAGGGTTTATGCTTGCTGGGGATTCTTTACGTGGCAAGTCAGAGATATTTCCTACCAGTGTATTCAATTTGAGAATGTCCTGGTTTTGGCTGGGACAGAGTTAACTTTTTTCCAGTACCTGGTACAGTGTGGTGTTTTGAATTTATTATGAGAATAACGTTGATAACACACTGATGTTTGGTTGTAGTAAGTAGTGCTTACTTTAAATCAAGGCTTTCCAGTTTCCCAAGCTCTGCCAGTGAGCAGTTACACAAAAGGCTTGGAGGGAGCATGGCCAGCATGGCTGACTGGCATATTCTGTACCACAGAACATCATGCCCAGTATGTAARCCAGGAGAATTGCCCAAGAGCCAATGACCACAGGGACGGGCTGGGCATCAGTCAGTGGGTGTTGAGCRACTGTACCATGCATCACTTGTTTTTCATGGTTTTTTTTCTTCTTTCTCTCCTTTTCATTACATTATTYATTATTATTACTGTTATTAATATTAAAATAATTATTTTCTTTTGTTTCCATTACTACATTGTTCTTATYTCAAGTTATAGTTAAGTTTTACCTTTTACAGTTTTTCTTCCCACTGGGATGGGGAATGAATGACTGTGTGGTACTTTGTTGCCAGACCTGATTAGACCATTACAGAGGAACCCAAAGAGATATAAATGAGGCAAAGAAAGTTTGGATTTATGAAATGCCCCTGGAAATTCAGCTCTCAGTATTTGCTAATTCTGGATAGATGGAATGTTGTTAAGGATCTGACACAGTAAATCATGCATCCCATAACCAGTACAAGTAAACATGTTTGTATTGGGGTTTTCAAGGTTTCTGTGATTTTTGTTTCTTAAAATGAGGAATATTTTTCCCAGCTGAGGAGAAATAGTATAAGAATTTAAAAACTATCTATAGACTCAGCATTCTTGTGATTGGCCTTTTTGATTGCATTATGTATCAGCYCACTTCTGCTTAATAATTTTAAAAATATTTAAGTTTATGGCTTTTATTCAAGAAGAAAACTGAAAACATCCTTTCTTTTTCTTCCTAGCACATTTTGTTTCCAGTAAACTGAAATATGTGTTTAACCATTTGTAATATTAGTTTTCTGGAAGGGCTTTTTTTTTTTTTTTTAAATAATTGCAGCTGATCAAGTGGCAGGTTTTTTTCATACTGGAGCTTAATAGGTTTCAGATTTAACACCTATAAACACTTGTAATGCTTCCTTGAGGCTAAAGGTTTCTACTTGCTGCTAAATTGCAGTCTTTCTTCTTTCCTGTCTTCTGGTACACTCTTCCCACGCATTCTTAGCTTTCTCCTCCCAGCCTGCTAGCCACAGTTTGTGGTCATTTTAACTTCTAGAGTTGATCAGATGGTGGAACTAATTCAGAAACTGGCAGGTAGTAAATGGTCCAGGGAAAWGAGCACAAGGACAACTCTGTAGGGAGAGACTGAAGGCAAGCATCAGAAATACAGAAGACACATTGATTTTTAAATGTATTTTCAGTCAAATGTGTCAAGTTTAAAATACTTTGAGTGCTGATGCTCTACAGCAGTTTAGTTRAGAGCAGTCTTACAGTAATGTAAATTTTGCAGAAATGAAAGTATACCTTAGATCTCCATCAGTGCAGTGGTATTCATGTAGTACTTGCCCTGGGAGCAGTTTGGTACTGAAATGCAGTTGGGATAGTTTTACCTGATCCATAGAACTAGAAAGGCATGTATTGCTGATGTATATGAAAATTATCTGGTATTGATAATGTCTGAAAACATTTCCAAAATACACTGCACGAGGAATTTCATAATTTCCTAACAATTGTAATCCACCATCTATTTCACTAAATAGAGAACTTTTTTTAAAAAAGAGTACATTATTAAATTCATTAAGTAATCATGAAAGCTTCTTTAACTGTGGATCTGAGGCTAGTACGTCTCTGGAAGATAAAAAACAAACTAACTAGATTTTGGCACTCTAGCAATTAGATGGATCAGAAAATATTAGAATTCATGACACAGAGTAAAGTATATATTGTTGGTCCAGTTGTCAGGCAATGTCGCTTTCATCTGACTTCTCAGGCTCCTGTGATGTGAATTAATATAATTTTTTGTGTGTATTTTTTGTGTGTATTTTTTGTGTGTATTTTTTGTGTGTGTATTGACATGAAAGCTGTATTTGGATCGAAACTATTGTTTTACTAATCTAGTGTACTTGTAGTACTTAAAGTACTTGTGCTCTGTTGGTAGGCATGTCTTTTCAGTTAAATTTGTCAAAGACAAATCTGGTTCTTTGGCAAGTTACAYTTGTCAGCTTTCCAAATTATACTTTTCTGCATTCCAGCATTTGATCAAAGTGATAACCACGGTGCAAGCAATAACCATGGAGTGATCTCCCTTCTGGTCACATTGCAGCTCCTGTACTGAATATACCTGTCAGTGCTTCACAAGTCTGGGAGCAGCTTTGCACAGAAYAAATCTCCGACAGCAGCTCCCACTGTGGTCCGTCTCTGACACTACAGGGACAATACAGGTGTTACAGGATATTCTGAGCTGGAAAGGTCCCACAGGGATCATCAAGTCCAATTTGTAAGTCAGGCCCATGCAGGGATTAAATCCACAACCTTGGCATTATTAGCACCATGCTCTATCCAGCTGAGTTAATGCCAGGGTTAACATGTGGGTGCTGTTTTGGAAGCCACCATCAGCAGCTGTGTCTGGCCCCCAGAGGTGCARTCATGCCCTGGTGACATATCAAAGACAGAAGGTACAGGTTGTATCCTGCTCTCAGACACTGTTCTTGCAGCACAGAGGACTCTTAAAACAGCATGAAAAATTATATCAGGATTATACTTTGATAAAATTGCAAGTGATGTCTCAAACAAACCCCGATTTCATGCTCAGAATTACATTGACTTCCAGTTTAGCTTGTTAACTGTCCTCTGAGTCTTCATAGAAGCTGTCCTGCAAAAAGTGGTGTTTGAAAGGGGAGTAAACAGACAGGCAATCCTTCTCCAAGCTGATMATGTAATTCAAAATAAATTACATTCTCTGTATGCAGGGGCATCATGGTGAAATAAAAATCATCACATTGAACATGGATGAARCATCCCCATTAGTGTGACATCAATAAAGTGAATATTCCTACTGCAAAGGTAACCTTGTAGGCAAGGCTGAAGTCTTGAGAAGAATTGTGGAATAGAGATTCTGAGTCAAACTATGTGACATTAATGGATGTTGAACAAGGTTGTCCAGTGGCATAAATCAGCCTGCCATTAATTCAAGTACTGGAAGTTAGTAGAAATACAGTATTTCATATCAAATGAGTATCAAGTCTTAAAATCTTTTAGGAGTGAAAAAGCTGTTTCCTCATTGAAATTATCCTTTTTTTTAGCTATGCACTTTTTCTTTGTGTGTTCTTACGTTTCRCAATTCCTGTTTGCAGTTGCTTTACACTTCAAAGTTGTAATTTAAATATTTTTCAGTACAAATTGTTTGGGACTATCTGTTGAAATTTTTTCCTGGATATTTTAGTGTTATATATAGGTATGGCTATATTTGTTTCTATGATCAAGTAGGACAAATAATTACAGCATTTAAGTGGGTGACGTGATTTATAGAGAATTATGATGGAAGTTAGTGCGATGTAGTGGATGAAAATAGCTATTAAATAAAGAATGAAGCCAAAAGCTATTCAGCCATAAAAACCTATATATTATATATACAGTATAATAGCCATACTACTTAATTTCTAGTGCTATTAAACATGTCAGTGTAGTTTCTCTATCTTCATAATCATGAATGATTTTTACAGGATGTTGTAATTTCATTCTGTTAATAATAAAGATCTGTTTTATATAAGATAACCCCACAAACAATAAATTTTTGTGGATGAATGAATCATACTTTATATGAAGGGTGCATTTATAAATACTTAATGTGAAATTAATAGATGATCAATAAATGTTWTAAGTGAATTACATATAGAATAAGCTGAAGGTGCCTGGAAGGATGTAAGTGGAAGATGTTTGAGATTTTCATATACCAAGGTCATAAGGAAGCCATAGACATACTGGCTGTTATGGCAGCCTTGAAGGGTGACCAAGATATAATTTATTTCCATTTGTAGACWGATGAACCAGAGCAGTCTCCTCTGGTTGTCACACTTCTGCATACAAATGACGTGACCTGGAACAGATCAGCGATGGTAACGGCAGTCAAGGCAGAGATGCTCAAGAAATGGAGAATCTCTTTTCAATTGTCCTCTGCTTAACACAGGTGAGGTCACAGCCCAAGCACTTCTAAAGGCTGGGCCTGGGCCTGGAGCAGGGAGCTGTCAGCAGACTGCAGAGGACTTGTAAACCCTTTGTTATGGGAGCTGGAGGATGTGGCATGTGAGGACAGGCAGAGCAAAGTGGACTTCAGCCAAGGGAATAGCAGGTTCCAGTCAGCTCCAAGAGCAGTCTTACACTGCTGAAAGGGGCTTTGGAAGAGACAGGGTAGTAAAAGAACAAGAAGCAGCAGTTGCAGGAAAACAGGATTGGAAGGTGATTTACTTAAAAACATTGCTGATTTCACACATGCTCTCTCAGACTTCCACAAACTAGCACCAGGGCATATATACCCAGGTAGTCTGTCCAGTACATGGGTATCAGGATGCTTGAATACAGGTGCTGAAGGACAATGACACTGGCTATTGAGGCCTCATCTTCTCTCCTGGTCTCTTCTTAGGCTGAGAGCTAAAGCTGATTTTTACACATACCTTTCTCTATCCTTTAGAGCATCTAAGCAATGAGTTTTTCAATTCTATCCCACATCTCACCTCTACGAGATGTCAGCATTTACTCACTCTTTTTTGTCTCTCTGATGTAGGATACACTGTGAGTATCCTAAGAACCTGCTATGTGTGTGTTAGGATCATAAAGAACTGCTAATCTCTAGATGCCTTCAATACATTCAGCATATTCAATACATTCATACWCTCTGGGGAATGGGCCACTCCTGCCAGCTCAGCAAACTTACCAAGGAGGCTGTTATGTCCCACCTCTGAGGCAGGGTAACTGAGGTTCTTGTTAATAGATTCTTTGGGGTGAATTTGAGTGAAATGACACTGGATTACCAGTGCCTATATGAGGCAGGTTTATTTAAAAACAATTTGGTTGGAAGAGAAAGGAGATATGTAGTCATTTTGGTTTTCTATAATTATATAAAAATACCAGGAAAAATATAAGGAAAAGAGGAAAAAATGAGGAAAAATATAAGGAAAAGAAAGAAAAAGAAGGAAGGGGCAAGAGCACATAGTGGAGAGGGAAGATATTACTACCTGTGGATCCAGTGACAAGACTTAACAGTTGCAATTTCAGTGTCTGTGGTCAGAGAGAGACTTCCAGTCTTGATCTGTTGGGAGTGGGGGACCACACAATAAAGAGTTCGATGGGTTACATGTGTTCATGTATATATGTATGTATATAATCCCCATGTATATATTCCCTGTATATGTGGGAATGATCCAATACCTCCCTTRGGGGAGTTTTACACTGTCAGATATTGGGAGGGAAGAGATTGGAATATAACAAGCATTAYCCCACCTCGCAGGATCTGCTTCTTATCAGTGTTTTCCCTCAGCTGGCACAAACCCACTTTGGGAAATGATAGGTCACAGGCTCAGGCAGCCCATCCAGTCCATGTTTGGTCCATCACAGAGGCACTCTTTATTCAAGTAATCAATAAGGTAAACAATTGTGGGCCCAGTATTGAACTTTGGGGAGCACCACTAGTGATAGGCCTCCAACTACAGCATGTGCCACTGACTGTGATCCTCTGTAATCTGCTGTTCAGCCAGTTCTCAATCCACCCCACTGTTCATTCATCCAGTMCACACTTCCTGAGTTTGCCTGTTGGGACATTGTGAGCGACAGTGTAGAAAGCCTTGTTGAAGTCAAGGGAGACAATATCCACTGCTATCCCCTCATCTATCCTGGTAGCTGTTTCRTTGTAGAAGGTAAATAATTTCAGTTGTTTCATTAAAGGTAAATCATGTTGAGCAACCTGAGCACCTTCTTGTCATCCWTGTGGATAGAGATGGTCTCCAGAATCAGGTGCTACATTCCTGTTCCTAGGTCATCCCTATTGCTCTTCTCCCACCTTTGATRCTTCCTGCTGCTGCTTCCACAGTGTGAGATCTGTCCTTGCCTTGAACAGYATGGTTAGATTTGGTGATCTGGTTGGATCTGATAATCTGCAGTAATTTCTGCAGCTCACCTCTCCTGTAATTATGTGACAGTCACAGGAATTGTCTTTGTGGAAGAAAAAGACTTTGGGATATCTGTCTTCTAGAAAACAGTACTGAGCACCAGGGATGCAGGCCTCTTGGGAGTCTGTTACGTGAGTGATGAAGCGAGAAAAATTGCAAKGAGTGGAAAAGACATCTGGTTTTACCAGGAAGAAAACAAAATTTGATTGAAAAGTACACAGACAAAAAAAGAATAAGTTAAAGAGCAGGAAAACATTCATAGCTAGAAGGATGTATTTATATTAATTAAAAGAAGAGATAACAAGGACAGTGTCTTGTCTGTCTGAGAATTTTTCTATAAAAAGTAAAAAGCAACTGAAGTATCTATATAGTAATTATAAAAGGTTTGCACTAAAGCAAGAAGAACAATGTAGAATATGAAACGAGATGTTACCAGAAGAACAGGAATGTAGTGAATAGCAATCATCTTTGTAAAGCATAAAATGTTCAGAAATAAATAATTTGAAATCACATTTTCAAAAAAAATGTTAAAGGCTGTTTGGAGTGGAACAGATAGCTAAATGCTTAAGTCCATAAGTGGGTATTCCCTGTAAGAGAGACTTAAAAAAGAAAAAAACTACTTTTGCTAATTTACTAATTTTCTGTCCCTTTTGATGACTGATTCCTAAAAAGAGCAAGAAAGTTTCCTGAAGGGAGTAGATGAAATTTGCCAGAGATTTCCCCTCAAATTTTGATTCAGATATAGATGCAATTCACTATAGTGTCTGTCATTCTGGAATAGACTGGAAAACAAATGTTAAAATCTAGATATTTCTGAGCCTGGTATTATAAAGAACATGCATCAAACATTTAGAGAACCCATCAGAAATGGTACTATATAAAACTAACTTTGTGTTGTGATGTTATTGAAAAGGTGAGTGATTGAAAAATACTTTGAAATGAGTGATCAGAAATTAGTTCAGCTATAGTTAAGTTGAAGTGTAAACCAAAGCAGCTTCTAAGGGCCACAGCTGCAGAAGGTCAGTTGATGTGGTGTCATACATGTGGTATGTTCATGAAAACAGAAAATGCAATCATCAACTGATCTCCAGCATCTGAAAGAAGTGTCATTAATGTCTGAAATGTTGTGGCTGTGCCTTCATATGAAAGTAAATGTCTCATAAGGCTAAAATACATTGCCTCTTCCCCAGTGCCACAGCTAAAAGAGAAGTCCAGGATCCCTCCCAAAGCATCTCCTGGAAGTGCTCATGACCTGCTCTGTCCCTTGAACCATGCATTGTCTAGAGGAAAACTGGATAGTGTGGGCTGGAGTTGTGCCAGGAACRGGTTTGCAGTTCAGCCTGGGAGCTGGGAGTACTGAGAGAGTCAGGAGAACAGGGAGCCTGTTCATGTCAAGAGAGTCAAAAGGATTGTTGTATTTAAGTTCATGAAACAAAAGCAGAGAGGTATACAATGCAGTTTGTTTTTTGCAAGAGAGGTAAATGCCAGTGAAGGTGAAAATTCACTTCAGCCAACTCGCAGCAATGACACAAGGACAAACATGAATAACTTTTTCACAAGAAAACTGTGAAATTATAATTTCCAAAGGTGAGAAAACTGTGATTCTAGGATAGGAAATGTGAGTCAAAAGAACTCTGGAACTGTTTTTCATACAAAAATTGATTAGCTTGTAAAGGAGGTAATATAACATGATTGGCAGATCATTTCCTATTTGACAATCCTAAACCCTGTGATTTTATTTCCTAAATCTTTACAGATAATTCAGGAAGAGCATTCAAATTTCAAATACAAATATCTGAAAAGTTCATAAGCTGTTTTGGTATAATTTCAGTACAAAAAAAAATTAGTAATTTTTCTGTATTGTAATTTTTGCTACTGTGATGGAGATTATTATATTTGTTCCTAAATTGTACTCTGGTAGGCCTAGTTCTGAACTGCTTTCTCAATCACARCTCCCTGCAAGCTGTGAGAATCTTGTCAGCAAAGGAGCAAAGCAATCAAGCTGTGATCGAAAACCGAGAGGTTGGGTCTGAGTGGTGGTTAAGCAGGGAGCACTGTAAGACAAGTGATACAAGAGGAAAACATACACCATTAGCCAAGGGCAGCCCCAGGGTGCAGGGAAACAGAAAGGTTTTTTATGGCTCCAGCTACTATCCCAAAAGATCAATGGAAAGAGTCTTATTTATATCTTCAGGATTTCAAGTGTCTGGTAGAATTTATCTACTGTAAGTTGTTCTAGACTAAGTTTGTAAACTTGGCCTTCTAGCCTTTATTTAAAGGGACAAGATTGAGAAGGAGATGAGAATGCAGCCTGCCTCTAGTCTGTAATAGGCTGCCAAATTTAGCCACTAGCAAAAGCTTGCAGTGGAACCTTCAATACAAATAGAAGGGAATATTTATAAAATTAATTAAAGAAAACATGAAGCATCTTATGCAAGGGCTGACCCAGGGCATTCATGATTAGACTTAGATCAAGGGCTGAGTAAGGTATGTAAAAAACTTGTTGTTTATGTCTATAATATCCACTCTTTTAGATAGATTTTTCTGCAGAATATTATTACACAAAACCACTACTCCTGTGTTAGGAAAACAAGGGAACATTTTCTCCTATATGCAGGTTGGTCTCGAAACTGTCTGCCCCACAATTCTTTACTTCAAGGCTTCCAGCATCTTCTATTGACAACTATTACTAGTCAGAGTTTTATTCTATGATACTCTGATAGCAAATTTTAATACAGAAAACAAATTTTAATATAGAATATACATTGTCTAGTAGAACTAGCAGCAACATGAAAGCAATAGGAGAAAGTAAAATATGATGCACAGCAATAAAAGATGCAGTAAAATAAATTGGCACTACCATACTGGTCTCCCTTCCTTGCAGGTCTGCAAATTCATCTATTAAATTGCAAAACATTTTTCAAGCTTGCTTTCTTTTTGAGGTGATGCAAAACATAAAGGAGTTCCTGACTCTGGTGATCCTGAAGGTATTTTAGAATGAGTTGTAATTTGATGGAGGAGCTTTCATGCTCACTGTAATAGTTATATGAAAAAAACTACAAGCAGTAGTTTCAAATTCAAATACTGCTACTCCAAATTTCATATTACAGTTAGGAGAGAAAAAGAGAATTTTCAATTTCTACCTCTTGTTCTTCCTTTCCCTAAAGTGCCYTTCTTGTTACTACTAGAAATAATGTTATGTGCCTGATGCTGAGATAAATCAGATCTAAATATGTACATGTATAGATGATTTAYATATAGATGTATATGTATATTTGCAAAAGCTCAGGTCAGTGAAAATACTTACATACTATGATGATTATGCTTAATAAGCAGGAAGCTACATTAAAAATGCACATGCAGAAATACTTAAAACTCATTTCCTATCAATTTGTGTCTCTGTTACTACATATTCCCTCTACCCTCACCTGGGAGAGCACTAGCCTCTCTCACAGCCCCTAGCACTTCCCCTTTTCTCAAAATGTTTCTCCCTCATTTCCTAAAAGCTTTTTTTCTTTTGACCCAGTTTGTCCTCASTTTTCTCCCTTGGGCAGGGCAAGAGGAAACAGGTACTGTGGCTGATTGTGAGCTGCCAGGATGCTGGTTCCTTGGATGTACTGGGATACTATTCCATGGATCATACTAGGTATTTTAGAATCAGTTTTCATTTGCTGGAAGAGTTTTCATGCTTCCCCATAATAGTTATATCAAAAAAAAAAAAAAAAAGCTGCATGCAGTAATTTCAAATCTAAATATTGCTGCTGAGGGGCTGCCAACCACAACAGGTAACTTGAGCTCACTTGTCTTCTCCACTGGCCATGCCATATTTAATCCTTCCTTCCTTTTGCATTTACGGCTTTTCCAAAATCTTCCGGGAACTTCCAGCTGCAGAGACTTCAATCCCATTTACCTTTCTTTTTTTTTCAACTGGCCATCTGCTTCAGAACTTATTAGGGAAGGATTGACAGAGAACTTAATGAAATAATCCTCATTTCCTTTCAAATCCAAGTTATCATCTTGCTCTGCTGTAGGCAGCATTTCACAGGGGAAGCCAAACACAGATCAGTAGGATCATGCTTATATTATGCCAGACTCCAAATTCCTCCTTCAAGTCACTGGAAAACTAAAGCTGCTAAACACATCCAAATGGCTTAACACGTGATAAATCAGTATTTTTCCTATCTTGTGACTCCCTCTATTGCAAGTAAGAGATAAAATGACTTTGCTTGAAATCACCTRCCTACATACCTGTGCATGTTCTAGTTTCAGTCTAGAAACTCCTTCTTATCTCCAACCAATACATATCAGTCTCACCATCAAGAGCTCTTTTTCCAGTTAGTAACTATATCTATTAGTGTGAACATTTAACAAGCTAACTGGAGCACAACAATCCCACTTATTTTCTTGCCATTATCACTGTAATGTTTTGAGAATGAAAGACTTAYATGTATACACACCCCCTCACATCCTGTTCTGAGGTCTCTATGTGTAACCAGAATTAAGGTTTTGCATAAACCTTGCACTGTCTTCCAGCACAGCAGAGAAGTTCACCAAGTCAGCACATTATTTTTGATAAAAATTAAGTTTTTGTTATATAGGAATAAACCGGTATTTATTGTGATAATATTCTTTTGGAGGTAAAATTGATGTCACAAAAACCCACCTCAGTTCTGATTAAAAATCTAAATATTCCTAGATATGTCATAACTAATACATAGAAATCCCAGAGCTCTGAGCTTTCCAGTAAACTTTCTGTATATAATATCCTCAGTTTCCAGCAGTTAAACACCATATGCTGTTATAGATTTGTTTTTAATGTTCTTTCTAAGTAAGGTGAGTTAAGCTTAGCACAGAAAAAAAAATCAGGCTGTAGGAAAGCACTTGCAAATTAGTGGTGATGGGAAAATGTCCAAAATGACCCAGAGAGAGTCCTGAAGTCAATTTCTATGAGACCTAATTATAGTAATATTAATAGTAATTACAGTAACATTATTTAGAAGCACAGAAAACTCCACCATGTGTGRGGAGGGAGAAAAATAGCTGTTAGTCCTATTCACTTGCATGAATTGCACTACTTCATAATTTATCCTTATGTATTATTTGTTTATGTTTTCCTCAAGTATCAGTGGGATGCTGTTATTTTCTTAGTAATGAAAGAAAATGAGTGAACAGGTATATGCATAAAGCATCTTCTGCATGGTTGTATGGGCAGTTTGGTAAGGAGAAGGAGGAGGTGGATATCTGGTTTTAACTAATGAGGTTTGCAGAGTGAAGCTGAAGGAGTGGACTAAACYGGCCTTGGGTCTTTGCACACTGGAGTCCAGCCTAGGTTAGCAGCAGCATTGACTTTACTTTTATGATCCTACAGGACTGAGGTAACAGAGTTAAACCAGTAAACACAGAAATAACCAAGCAGCTGCACTTCAGAGTAGGGCTTGGACCTGGAAAGACTGGAGAAGAAAAGGTTTGCATTCAGCCGAGAGTGGTATTGCAGCTGAGCAGAGTGTGTGGGGTGGACAAGAATGCTGAGCCATAGCAACTGGACTTCATGGGTTAGCCAGRGTCCTGCTGTGCTAGTTTGGAGACTCATTTGGACTCTTGACTTTGATGCTTTGGAAAAGAAACCCTTCAGTGACTTTGGTCTGACACAAGCTCTGTGCACATCTTCATGCACCACACTACTGTGAGCAGAATTATCAGGGAATATGGTGCAGAGACCTGAATGTCAAAAACCMAAGCTAAATGGCTTTGTACTGAAATTAATTTATAAACAGAGCAGGTGACCCCTTGGATCCAATGCTTCATGCTGACTGATGTTTTTAAGTTGTCAGTTAAAAATAAGCAGAAACATGGTCATTAAGTGCAGGTTTTCTCCTTGGACATAGACAGATGACTTAGCAGAATCTGTTTGAATAGCTGAAATCCTATTGTACTATGGTTTTTAAAACAGTTYATTGCTTCCATAAAATCAACATCTGGTTTCCTCTGCTATATAAAAGGTCTCTAAGAGCTACCATTTCAGGCAATTATGAATTTGCCTTGTACTTAGTTAGGTATTGTTTATCTTATGTCAAGCTATGACAATAGCTTTAGTGCTGTACRTTACATGTGAAATGCAGTTTAGTGGAGTTTAGGCTGGGATTCATCACACATGCTAACCCTTTGTCCAGGTTGCCTGAAATGGAACAGGGTCCCACTTGGTTTGGTTGTGGTCTCCCAGCAGGTGTTTGGTGGCCTGRATAGAATTTGAGTGTTTTTCTCACATTCTTTTGTGCAGTGCTGCAGTATGGCTCACTCTCAGGATGTGCCTGTCATTCTCCAGTCTTCATAGAAAGTCCCTCTGGGAAATGACTTCTCCCATAGGTACCTTGGATGTTTACCTAAATAAAGATGGAGTGAATCTGAGCCTTACAGCAGCCCCAGTACATTTGTGGTGAGCTGTATCTCACCCATGTTCTGGCACGTAGAGGCTGAGCTTGTCTCACCTAGCTGTCTCCACATTTGGTGAGCTGACACAAGTGTCGCAGACATCTTTTCACTAAAAATCCTTTCTTGAGATTTTTTCCCTTCTGAGGAGCTGAGGCCTCAGAAACAAAATGTAAACAATGGTTATCTGCTGCTGTGGAATGCATCAGGTGGATCTGTGATTGGTCTCCTGTGGGTGTTTGGATTTGGTGACCAGTCACGGCAGAGCTGGCTCTCGCTCTCTGTCCGAGCCAGCTGCCTTTGTTATCGTTCTTTTCTTTTCTGTTCTTAGCTTAGCCTTCTGAGAGGAAACTTTTTCCTTCTTTTTCTTTTTAGTATAGTTATAATGTAATATATATATATAATAAAATAATAAATCAAGCCTTCTGAACATGGAGTCAAYGTTTTTGTCTCTTCCCTCATCCAAGAACTCCTCTGACCACTGTCACACACAAGTTCATCCAGAAGGCAGTTCCTCTTACTGGTGCCAAACACACTTCTTGAGGTGTGAATCTTTGCTTTGTGAGGACACTTGTCTCCCTGCACTGACTGGAGAAATTCTCTGGACAGTTGGTTTGGACTGGATGGCCAACTTTTAGATTTTAAAATGTGAAGATAAATGTACCATGGATGACCTCATAAAGGTCCATTTAGAAAGTTTAGAGAGACATTATCACAGATAGTGCTGGGTGCAGGTGTACATCTTGGGAAGAGATTTGTGTGCCAGGCAATGAAAATGTAGGTAAGGATGATAGCTCAGTCTAGAAAAGGACTGTTGCCATAGCAGCTGTATTTTCCTCAAGTAGATCTTGATTTGAACATCTATCAGAAAAGACATGAGTACAAAGACAACTTCCATATTTTTGGGCCCTTTAGCATATTTATAGCAGTTTATTTCCCATGGCATTTTTTTGTATCTTGGTTTTTTCCCTTCATTTTCCCAAAAGAGTGTAACACACCTTTTAAGACGATAATTGAATATAAACTAATATCTGACTTCAGCCCAGATGATTCCTTAAACTGTGCTGAAGTAGTATGCCACATCACATCCCTGGCATATTACATTGCTAACACACCTTTCCCCACCTAGCAGAAACAGAGAACTGAGGAGACCTGAGATAYAAGGGATTCAATGGTAAATGGTATGTTTAAGATATAAGGGATTTAATGGTAAAAAATATGCAGCAGAATCCTTTTATAGAAAATAGATTTTTAAAGAGAATGTCTTAAATGTTGTTTGCAATCTCACYATTGTTGTTTGTGCTCCCTTACAATGTGCAAAGAAAGCTTGAAATGTGTTATTTTTTCTCAAAGTTAGCAACAATTTCAAAAAAGGAAGTGTCTTTTCAAACAGTAAATTTCATGTTTTCTAGGTAACAGCTGTGAGAAACACATGCCTGGCCCCGAGCCCCTTTGTGCCAGCAGTTTGTACTTGCAGCTCACTCATCAGTTTAACCACAGCCACTGGAGCGTCAGCGAATGGTTGTTCAGGGGGGAGGAGGGAGCCCTTAGCGTTGGGTGTGCTGTTATTTTGCAACTGGAATAGGAATGAAGAGAAATAATGTTTTCACTAAGCATCTAACTGTTTTTCATAGAGCTTAGATTTGGGAAACAAGTTCTTATCCAAGATTATACTTGCACATCCTTTTAGAAATCAGGAGAAAACTGTGAAGTTTGGGGCTGGAGGGAGGCACAAAGTCAGCTTYATGAGCCTTTTTTTGGGCAAAGAGCAGTGATGATGGGAGAGCAGAGGCAGAGCAACAGCTCAGCACCCTTCTGGGCTGGATGCTGAAGGCTGCATGTGTGCAGTGCCTGCATCAGCTGCTCACTGGCCCTGCTCCCTGGGAACTGTGGACCACTGCTATAGCTTTTTTACAGGACCTTTGCTAGTGATTGAGATAAAGTCCTATCAGAGAAGTTTAACATGCTTTCTTCAGTAATGCTGCTCCCAGTCACAAGTCAAATAACCTTAGGAATTACATCCAAATTAACCTCTCTGTCACCTCCTAATTCATTGCAAAGTCTTCACTGAAGATGTTTTTTCTTCAGACAGCTATAACATTTGGATATTATTACTGGGGTGGGGCTGGGTGGGTGTTTGTATTTTTTTTTTAATTACTGTGTAATCTTCTGATCCAATAAGCAACAAATATCACAAAAGMTGAAAACACATGGTCTTTCTGCTCCCTAGGGCAACTATCCAAAATGATTTTGCCTCTGGAAATAAGGAAGACAAGAAATATGTAACAGATACACTGATCTTGTTTTTCTATACTCAAGCTAAGATCTGATAATTCAAACACAGAGCTGGAGACTTATGACTCTATTATGTCAGTTTTACACCAGAATAAATCTGAGTAAAGAAGAAGTCTCAGTATACACTACATATGCCAGACTGATGCCAGGGGTATCTGAACTGTTTTAGCCATTCCTGATGAAAGAAACTCAGAGAATCCATATAGACTTGAAATAAAATGGCAGCTATTTAATTGAAGATTAGGATAATGTTTGGGATTAATGTCAGAGCTTATGCTTTAAATCCTTGCATAATAGGACAAAGTTGGTTTTAAAACTTCTTTGGTCAGTGAGGGGCTGTACAGCACRACAGATCTTCAACTCACAGTGTCCTTACATGCCAACTCCCCCTGCTGCTGACAGCTTGGCAAACTTCACCCATCTCCTGTCATACTGTTCTGTGCACACACCCATGCTTTGCCCATTGCACTCTTCCAGTTCTACCCTGTSCCTTCATGGGAATAACTCACCTTTCTCCCAGCCCTGCCATGCCAATAACCCAGTGCAGCCATTCTCTGTAATGAACCTCAGCTCCCTGAACACCCAGAYCCCAAGGCTGCTGAGTACAGAGTGTTTCTGTGTGGTGTCTGTGACCAGCCAGGGGTGGAGGGAAAAGCCCACACCACTGGTCAGCAGGGTCAGCTATACAAGCCTGAGGGTGAGCTCTAAGCTCTGTGGAGAGCCACTTGAACTGGCTTTGCAGAAAATGTTTGTCTGGTGTTTGCTGTCCTCCCACTGGAGGGCTCTGTCAGCATAACAGAGCTGGCACAAGYGGTCTGGTTGTGATGGGCAACAAAACCAAATACACAGGGACAAGTGATGCTGAGTTTATCCACYAAGCAACAGCATCGGGATCCTTGGATGGCAGTACCCATGTCATATCCACAGTCCTGGTCCTCTGCCCATCTCTGCGGTGTCCTTGAGGCATGTGAGGAGTACTGTAGTTCCTGTCTGCCTGTGGCCCTCAAGCTATGCTCTCTTTCTCCTCTCTCCTCAGAGAGGCTCTGGGGAGGATTGCACTGGGGCCACACCTCCAGTGCTCAGGTGGGGGTGTGGAGGGGACCTCCAATGCCACCTTACAGACTGAAATCTCCCTGGGACAGCTCTTAAACCCAGCCAGGTCAGGTCAGGCTGAAGAAAGGGTTAGTAATAGGAAAGAAATTATATGCACAAAGTAAAAATTTGTAGGTTCTACAAAGATTATTGTGTTAAAAATGGGTATAYCCTATTTTTTTAAGGTGTATAATTAGACTTAAGTAGAGTTTTAGCAGTTTTAAAATAAATGAAATGTAAATCTCAGAATCCTGAGTTCCATTTGTTCCCCTAGGTCTAATTCTCCTCATTTGCATGATCATGTACAGAGTTTTGTCACTTCGCTGGTACCTAAAGGTGCCATCATAAGGAAGTTGAGCAAAATCCTTTGATGATTTGTAGAACAAATACAGTGAAAATTTTTAAACTGCAAGTTACCATGTGCCACAAGTMCAGGTGCCCCAGTAACATCATGTGTGAGAAAACCTTGCAGCTCAGTACCCGTGTGGTTCTTGGCTCCTGGAGATCCACCATCAGTCACCACTGGTCAAATGCTGTGTTGGCTTTTCCATGCAGGAATGAACTCACAGGGACTTGCAATTGGACCAAAGCTCTTTTTTTACTAGCCAGTCATTATTAATGAATTTCAGTCATTAAAATCCAACCTGGATTTGTCCCGGGTTTGTGGTGCMCAGGATATTTTTCAGCTGAGATGAATGGTTTTTGAGTCATGGGGAAAACTGCAGGTTTGTGAGTAGTATGCAGTGCATGCTCTCTAAATTTGATGGATCTCAGGATGCCAAGCCTTTTCATCAATCATGTATGCTTTTGGCTTTCAAGCATKTTGTGGCAAATCTCATCTGACAGATTTTGTCATCCTCTTATATTTCCTTTACACTTCTCAGAGTGAGGATTTCAAAAGCAAAGTAGAAGTTCTACCAACATTTTTATGAGAGGCAAGAGTAGGGAAATTATATCTCTCTGTATTTCCCTCTAGGACAGAATGGTGCAACTGAGAGAAACTGCACTTTTTCTGGAAAGAGATTCTGGGTCTTCTTCTGACTAGAAGTTTTGCAAAAGTTCTTGCCTCTCAATAGATATAAGTYGATCTGAGTTGTGAGAAATTCACAAACTGTAATAATTGGATGTATTAATGTATAGATTTGTATAGAGTCTCTGAAGTTTTTGTCAACCCAGCTTCCTAACAAGGCTAGGCTGTTTCTCTACTTAAATCATAATGACTATTTAATTTTTGCAAAACAAACAAAAAACCCCAAAAAACAAACAACCTAAAGCCTCCTCCTGTCATGCTGTTTCAAAATGGAAAGCTTTCTATTTTGATATTCTATTGCTGATTTTGTATTTCTAAAAATATTAATTTTCAAAGCAGATAAAATTCAATCTTTTTGTTTGAGTGATTTGAAGAGTGATTGCTTCTTAAAAATGTATTGTTTAATATCTTTAACAAGATCAGCCTGTAAGAGGATAGGTAGAAGAGGCAAGTCRCTGCCCTGTTAAATGAACTTAATTATGCTATAGCATACTTAAGCAGGTGGACTTTTTTAAAAAGCATTTTTCATTCTCATATGATTTATTATTTGGTACTCTTCAACCCAAACAAAAGAGAACAATATATTTAGAAAGCTCATTTTATAATTTCTTTGTCTCGTCCTCCGGCAGGGAAGTTAGATGGGATTTGCGAGGACATGTTTCTGGCTGGTAATGAGGGGGTGTGCTCTCACATTTTCTATGCTGGATACATAAATTCACTTTTATATTTCAGATAAAGACATAACAGCCTTAGTTAGTGGCTTAGTGTGGGTCAGGTTCTGTACTCACCTGGAGCAATGCTGTCAGCCCTGCTAACACCCCCTGCTTGCCAYGGGAGATGTGGCCAACAGCAGCTGCTGGCACTGCAGTGATGGATATTTGAGGCAAACTCACTGTGATGCCTTAAGTTTTTAGCCTTTACATTTTTCAGTTTCTGTACTGCATTAGTGTATAACTCTGAACTCTAGCTAGAATGCYAGTTAGTTTTCTTCACATTTTGGTTGGACTAAACAATCCTTCTGGGCCTGGGAACCAAGGTCACACCATTGGCCTCAGGCCACARGAAGTATAAACAAAAGTGAATTGGTGGAGAAGCAAACCAGGGAAATATGACTTCATTAGCTAAAGCTATAATTAATTGGACAATTAGCCTCTGATATGTAAATAGACCAGACATACAGCAGTCTGAGAAACCTGTGACTACTGCCCATCTTGGGTGTAGCCTCTGCRAGGCTTTGCACTGCCCAAGGTGTACCTTTTAAGGCCTTTTAATAAATMCCTACTTCATTCTTTTAACTTTGGCTAGCCTCTGTTCCAGGTACCCTCTCCAAGGCATCAGCTGCAGCCATCAGGGGCCTGTRGCCTCCATGGTAGTACAGGCACAGCGCTCAAGTACAAGCACAGCACACTACATCATTATCACCTTGCCATGGAACCAGGGCATAAAATTGTTGGTGCCAATGTGCAAGTAGAGCTTGTCTCATCAGCAACCCTTCTGAGCAACATCAACTGCTTGATAAGCCACAAGTAGCTTGGAAATTGGGAGTTAGGCTTCTTTGTCATGATCATTTAATAACTGAAAAACSACAAAAGATCTGTGCTAACTTCCTAAACTAATAATCTAGGCACAAGTTCTCCATCCAACACACACCAGGTGAGTCAATCTTCTAGTTACTGAGCAAAACCAGCCTGCATTGA
Source organism: Cardinalis cardinalis (assembly GCA_014549065.1). Lineage (NCBI taxonomy): Eukaryota > Metazoa > Chordata > Aves > Passeriformes > Cardinalidae > Cardinalis > Cardinalis cardinalis. Next base: position 3,650,199 of record JACDOX010000058.1, on the reverse strand, counting down.
TACTTGGCTGCTATGCTCCCAGTAGTCCTGTACTCTCCTCAGAAAAAGAAAGCCTGAAAAGGGAGGTTCCCATAGAGTTTTATTCTGCAATTCCTGGGGCTATAAATCTATTCAACCCTAATCATTCTCCAAAATGTTTTCACCACAGTGCTAATGGCTAGATTGCCCCATAACTGAGGCAGATTTTATGATATTTTGTCTAGTTCAATTGTGCTTTTAGTGGCTGGAAGGCTTCCATATAAATTAATCTCTTGTCTCTCCTTCAAAAAACAAGGTCAACTACAGCATCAGTTTAATATATGGGTCTACAGATCTACAGCTATCAGGACTTCTGGATCTTGCAGTTCTAAGTGACAATTTCAAAGTGTGCAATCCTTTGCTAGTATTAAAGAGCAAAACCTGCTTTAAGACAATTWATACCACTTTGATTTTCCTACCTCCTCTATTTACTCTCAATTAAATCCAAACTCATCTTGCTTTTTTTGCCTTGRAGGGTAAGATTTCTTTGGTGTTTCCTCTCTACTTCTTGTTTGACACAGTCCAATCAATGCCCTTTGTTCTTTTATTCCTCAACASTTCCTCTGCTGCCCTGCCTCCCTTCTCCAGCTTTTTTCAGTCAGCTTGGAACTGTTGCCATCTTATWGCAAAAGCTCCATACCTTCTTGGTGATTTCTCATGGGCAKCTCCTCACAGAACTGACTCCTCCTTCTTCACAGCACAACCCACAAACTCCAACCCTCTGCTCACCCAGCTTACCCACTCTTTTTTAGCCTTCATCCTCATTGGACACAGCTGTGGCCTGTTAAGGGCAGGCCTGTTCCTAATCTTTGGTGATTAGCACAGCTGCAACWCCTCAGGGGTGAGACTACTTTCTGCACTATCTTTATTTTCTTACATTCTATCCCCCCACATGGAACCATGGTTGCACCCAATTAGACTTCCAAATATTCACTAYCATCTTGTATTTGTCAGACTTTCTGTTTTATCTAGTTTCAGTATCCATGGAGACCCCCTTCACCTATGTTCTTTCCTAGCCAAACTGGAGGGCATCTTTCAGTTGGGATGCCCTTAATGCAGTCTCCAGGACCACTGGCACTTCTCCACATCTTCTTCCTTTCCATCTTGTCTTTTGGTGAGCTCTGCTCTCTGCTTTCTATTTTAATATCAAACACCATTCTCTTCAGCACCTCCTCTGGTAGATCACTATCCACTATCTGTTCAAGTTTTCACCCTCAGCCCTCCTCCTTTTATCTTTACAGTTTCTATTTTGACTACCTCATCCTCCCCAACCATTTCTGTTGCTTACAACTATTTTTTCCCTCCTGTTGTGAATTTTTGTCTCTGATGTAGCTTCTTTGGTGTTACCTTGCCATTTCAAACTCTCTCCACATGAGACTTTTTTTAGCAGTCCCCAGGATGTTCTTTTGTCCCTTTTCTGTTTGTTCACAATTTTACTGTCCTCCTTTTCTCGTAGCCTTRCTGTTACGTTTGATTTCTCGTCCTCTCTGTCTCTCCATCTACTCACTTATTAAATATAATTATTTTATTCTATGTTGCATTACCAAGCCTATTCATGACAATTTACCTTTGTTGCCAAAATACTTCTCTTTTTCTGCCCTCATATCTAATCATCCTTTTGCTGATTCTGAAACAAATTTGCTAAACTCATCTTCACCTTCTCTTCTAATCATGTCTTCATCCAATCTGAATAATTTCACCTGCTTCATGAGTCCAAATCTGWAACCCTTTTGAATGCCTTGGATAATCTGTCCCTCCAAGAACCTCTCAGAATTTACCCACAAGCAGCAGCCTGTTCTTCATCCCTCTCCTCCCCTCACCCCCTTCTTTTTTTTTTTTTTTTTTCAACTCCCAAGCTCTTTATTTCATTGTCCTTTCTTTCCAGGCTTCATTTAGGAAGGAATAAATATTCTGGGTTCTGTTTCTTCATTCTATCTCTGATATGAGCAGGCASATGAATGTCTTTAATGCTGTTGTGATGGTCACACCTGCCACCAGCAGATATACTAGACATCCTATAGAGAGACCATGGAGAGACGCAATGGATTAAGGCTTCTCAACTGAATTTATTACATCCCTTTGATTAAACACTGATTTATTTACAGTATTTTCCAGAAATTCTCATCACTGTTAGTGATCTGTAATTAGTATACCTTTGTCTCATCATCCAGGGAGATGGGGAGCAGAAAGGTAACAGGGAGATAGTTCTTCTGTGTTCCCTAATGAATTGTATTAGATGAAGGTATAGTTTCATTCCTTCATGAGAAAAAGTAAGCGTTTCCCTGCAGAAGCCAGCTGGGAACATTAAAATAGGGCAATAGTAACTTGTAGGCAGCATTTTAGCCCTGAACTAAGCAGTATTGCAAGTAGTGTCTTTGTCTTTTTATGTATTGTTTATAGGACTGTCCTTCACTTTATCTCACAGCAATAATGTTCATGGCATTCCAGCAAAAATGGCTTTTGCAGTTATTAAAATGCTGAGGTGTTTACTTCCAAATTCTCTGTTACAGCATTTTTTCTTTCTCTTGGGCACCAATCTTTAAAGAGACAACAAAATTCAGTAGTATTGACTTAATTCTATCTCTTTCTAAACCTCATTGCTCAGATTGGTATAATGTCTAAGCCTCAGCTGCATTTTAGCACCTTTCTTMGGCATTGCCCTGCCATCCTCAGAGAGAGAAGTTCAGGTTACTACCACAGAACACACAGTGCAGGTTTCCTGGTGCTGTGTTACCTTACTCTGACCTGCAAATGCTGGCACCAGGGGCTAATGCAATAGTTATTGGATTTGCTGGTGAGTTTGCCAGCCAGGCTGTCACCCATGATACACAGTTTTGTGCTGCAGATACTACAATGCTTTAAACTAGACAATGCTAAAACCTCTGGACTCCTTGTAGGACAACTGTAAAATGATATTTCCATTAACAATTAGACTGTTCTGGAATTTAACAGGGGTACTTCAGAGGAAGAACACTGTCATGTGAGATCTCTGGCTGCATGATCTCTCCATTCTTCACTGCACTAATTTTGCTGTACCTTCAGATGTTGCCAAGATCATATTTGATTTKCTTATGGAGTGGTGTTAAGTTGGCAAAGCAGAAGTGGATTATTCACACATTTTCATAGCTTGTGACTAAATGACTGTATAAAATGGCAGTGAAAGGAAAAAGAATTAGCAATATGTAATATTAGCAAGATGCCTCATACCTACTAGCCTGCAATAATTGAAATTATTTTCTTTCACTTTTGGGGGGAAAATRCCTTTTATTTTACACTGAACATTTAAATGGTAGTTTCCTGTTCTGTGTCTGTAAAATCACAGAATCATTTAGGTTGAAAAGGACCTCTGAGATCATTGAGTCCAAACTTTGAACAATCACTACATTATCGACTACACCATGGCACTAAATGTCACATCCAGTCATCTCTTGAACATCTCCAAGGATGGTGAGTCCACCACCTCCCAGGGCATCCTGTTCCAATGTTTAACAGCCTGTTTCTTGAAGAAATTTACCCTGATATCCAACCTGTATCTCCCCTGTCAGTTGCTGCCTGAGGGAAGAGACCGACCCCCACCTGGCTGCAGCCTCCTTTCAGGGAGCTGGAGAGAGTGACAGGGTCTCCCCTGAGCCTCCTTTTCTCCAGGCCAAACACCCCCAGCTCCCTCAGCTGCTCCTCACCTGAGTTGTGCTCCAGACCCTTCCCCAGCTCTGTTGCCCTTCTCTGCACACACTCCAGCCCCTCAATGTTCTTGTAGTGAAAGGCCCAGAACTGGACACAGCACTCGAGGTGCAGCCTCACCGGTGCTGAGTACAGGGGGACAATCCCAGCCCTGCTCCTGCTGGCCACACTGTATCTGATCCAGGCCAGGATGCCATTGGCCTTCTTGGCCACCTGGGCACACCCTGGCTCATGTTCAGTCTCTGCTGATCAGCACCCCCAGGTCCTTTCCCAAGGGCAGCTTTCCAGCCACTGTTCCCCAGCCTGCAGTGCTGCATGGGGTTGYTGTGACCCAAGAGCAGGACCCAGCCCTTGTTAAACCTCATGCAGTTGGTGTTGGCCCATGAATCCAGTCTGTTTGGATTCCTCTGCAATGCCTTCCTACTTTCCAGCAGATCAACACTCCCACCCAACTTGGCATAGTCTGCATAGTACAACCTACCAGCATTATAGCCTGATAAAAATCTGTCGAGTAAAAATTACCAGCCATTGAAATTTACTGGTAACAGACAATGAAAATTGTTAACATTCAAGTGTGAAAACTTCACCCATTTWAAAAATTTATCATATGCACAAATGTTAATTACATTTTTTGATGCCTGAAGCCTACAAATTTTGAGAGCACAAAAGAAACTATAGCAACCTGGTAGACATTTGTCCTTTTCTTTTACTTTTCCTTGGCACCCTYGATAAGTGAGTGCTAATAGAGGGGCTGACAACACAAGTGCATTTCTGATGCAGAACACCAAGGACAGGGTTAAAGGCCAAACCTTGAAGAAAAGAATGGAGCCTTTTTGTTGTGGAAATGAAACTGTGATAATGTTCCCAGAATATAAACTGGGAACTGTTTATAGTTTGGCCTGGTGTGGCTAAAACCATAGGAGCTTTTTCAAAGTCTTAATCAATGTCAGAAGATTTTTTTTCTTCCTGTTGAGGTTTTAGTGAAGAAAAATGTGAAATTTTATACGAACAGTTTGTAACTCATATAGCTCTTAGCAATGGGGCTACAGAATATAAAGGCAAAGATTTTACTGTCCATTCAYGAGCCTTTTAGATCTATTAAGTGAGATAAAAATTCTGTGGACTGAAGTGTTCTGTTTCCAAAAATTAAACACCATCTAAAAATCAGTCTCTGCAAAAAGTCAGCTGTGAACAGGAATTCTTAGCAATCTTTACTATCTTCTTATGTGTGCTCAAAGCACCAAATGAAAGAGGCAGAACATCCTGTAGTACCATCTCTCTAAGGCGTTTGATAATTTAATGCCACCATTATTGTTAATGTGTGTATTATATTTCTATCAGTACCAAGATGTTATGAGTCACCTCTAGGTCAAGTCAGTGGGCTCATACCTGGGGTATGTTTCTGGCCTCTCCTTCTCTGCCCCTGTAAAAGCTTTCCTCTCTCCTGCCTCCTGCTCCAGAGTGTCATCCCTGCCTTCCCAATTCCCTACAAGGACAGAATGGAATCTTCTTTTCACTGTCTGCTTGTCTCCAGCAATGGGGGAGAAGGAGGTAAATTTTCCAGACAAGGGAACCAGTCAGGGGGAAATACAGATTACCACCAACATTTACTGGAACACATTTTATGAGTTACTCAATTATTAATAAGAGAATAAAACAGTCAATTGCCTGTTAACAGCAGGCAATTGTTGGTACAGCCCACTCAGTTACCCTTCTCAGTCATTTATTCTACCCAGCTAGAGCAGCAGTGGGGAGGCCAGCTCTGGATATTCACTGAGAAGCAGAGGTTCATAGTAATGCACCAGTAGCTTTTAGGAAGGTGTTCAGAAGTCCCTTCCTCCCTTGTCAACCCTGTAGACTGTGCTCTGTCTAATATGGCAGCCACCACCTCCTTGACTATGGTGTGACTTACAAAGYCCTGTGCCGATGCTCTTGCCATGCCAAGGTGAGAGCCTTGGACAATCTGCAAGGCTCTTGCTGTTCTGAGTTCATCAGCTACCTCAGATTCAAGAGAAACACAAGTCTCCAGAGTCCATCACCTTTTGTGAGACTTCCACACACACTCTCTCTCCAAACCCTTCCTCTTGCTGTTTTCTGGTGACATCACCTGTGTGCACACGTTTGTATCTACAGAGCCCATTCTCCAAATTCACCCAGAGCAGGTTGTGACATAGATCAGTAAAGYGCAAGCAGCCCTTCCCGTGTCCCCCTGGAGTATGGAGTGCTCTGTTTACACCATCCTGTATAAAATTCYCTGTCTATGCTGAATATTGCCTCATGGCCCTGAGCTAACTCAAACATTAAAAGTGYCTCCCCCAGTTCAGCATGGCCCTTCAGCACCTCAGAGGAGCCTGGTGTCTTTGCCTGTAGGAGTGTCCTCTGCAATGAGACGTGCACTCTAAAGCGAGCACAGATGTCTCTGTCCTGCATGGCTGCTTTGCTGTACCCATACAGCCAGAGAGAGCATTTGCCCTGACGAAAACAGATTTGGGGACAGTACATAATAAAGAAAAAAGGCAAAATAGATACTGATAAGGACTGAAATATACTGAAGGTCTTTTAACCCAGSCTGCAACATGACCCTGCAGATCACACTGCAGTGAATCAAACCTCTTCTTTTTCTTAACATTTGCGTTACTGAATTATTGTTTTTTTACCTTCAAAACATAAAACAGACCCACAGATATAATCAAGAAGTCAATGACAGATCTGGGCAAAAAGCCCAGAAATGCCTTGTGCCCTATTGCCTGTCCTGTGCATTAAAAATTTGTTCTTGTTTTTCATTTCTTTTTACTGAAATAAAACCTATTCTTAAATGCAACATAAAAGGAACTTCACTGCTAAAAACTTCTGCCTTGATTCAGCTGAAACAAGGCACAGTCCCTACACAGAAGGTCTGAATTTGGTCTTTCCCYTTTCCTTTGATGAATTCTTTTTCCAAAAAATCCAACATACATCTACCCCATTAAACAGGAAACATGATCTTCAGATTTTTCAGCACTAATTACCCAACCAGACTTATCAGGTCTACTGAGGCCCTTCCATCTCTGCAAGTATTTGAAGACAAGATCAAACTCCTTAGCAGTCAATAGGATGGAAATATGACTCATTTGCAATTGTCTAATATTGGCAGTTGAAGTATGAGCTAGCTATTCATGCATTTTTGYACTGGAGGCGGCCAGGAATTGATAAAATATGTATTTTGCTAGTAATTTTACACAAGGTTTGCAGRTATGGCAAGGGAAAAGATTGAAAACACCTGTAAGAGACAGAAAGCTGCTCTCCCTAGCAATGCACAAGCATTCTCTGAATCTGTTGTTCAGGACTGAAATGAGCAGTATAACCCTCTCATTTTCCCATCTCTGACTATGCATAGTCATATTTTTCACTTGCAACTGTATTTGTAACATTTTTGACCTAATCATCAAGCAATAGATATGCAGGGAAGATAAAATACAATTTTTGCTCACTGACCTTTCAGTCCTGTAACATATAAATTGTTTAAGAAAGCCTGCTGAATATTTTCTTATCTTGTGTCACTGGAAATTTCAGGCTCGCTGTGAGACTTGGTGGGATGTTTAATACAGACACTGTGTGGAACTCTGATTGATGGGACACACTGCAACCCCAACAGCTTTCTGTGACTTAAAACATAAAAAACCACAAAAACAACCAACAAGCACACAACATTGCAGGAGTTTCATCGCCATGATGGCCTGGCCTGCCGTGGGGCTGGTTTCAGGGTAGGGCCCCTCCCCAGCCACCCAGCAGCAAGTCCCCACCTCTGTCCCTWGAGCCATAGGTCCAGCCCATTAATGCATCCTTCACACCTAGGATAGAGAGCAAGAGATGGTGCTCTGTAAATGTGGGTCCCCAGGGCCATATTCTTGTGTGGCAAAAAAGCCATCAAAGATGAGCTGTAAATGAGAGGAGCCGACTCTTGGAAGCAAACTGCTTGAGTAGCACTGTGTTTTACATCAGTAGTCTTAAGAAAATTAATTCGGAACGCTCTTATAAGGCAGTAGTGTGTTTTCTCCAACCTATATTTTTATTTAAAAGTAGTTCAGGTACCTGTGTGTCCCTGCAGTGGGCAGTGCTGACGTGTGCTGTGAAACCACTCAAGATCCCTGCAGCTGCCTCAGTTAATACAGGGAAGGGACTGGACTCAGCAGCAGGCAAAGTGGGGCTTGAACTGTGGCATCCTGCTGTGTTGATAGTTAAACCTGTAACTTTAATTTTGTCCATCTCTGACTAGCAGAAATCATTATCAGCTGATGTTTTGACTTCAAGGAAGCTAAGCTTTTAAGAAAAGCTCAATCCTAGCCAGCAGCTGCAGTGAGAAAATGTTGGGATTACAAGAAGTTACCAATGCTTAATCCAAGAGTTCTGTTTACCACTTCACCCATTTAAGCTAACTGATGAGTTCGTCTTAGTACTTGTGAGCTTGCCAGAGGCCAGCCAGGGTCAGAAGCTGCTGTCCAGGAAGGTTTGATTGAAGTGGAAGGATAAGGTTTGATTGAAGTGGAAGCAGCTGATGATGGAGCTCCTGTGCTAGCCCTGCTCCCCAGGTTTCAGAGGGAGCAGGAACCCCAGCCCTCCCCAGCACAGACATGTCAGGGTGAAATGCCAGAGCCTGGCACAGGGCACACAGCTCAGCASCAAAGTCTGGCTCAGTGTGTGGGGAGGGAGGGCCCTGAGAGCAGCTCTGAACAAGCCACTTGCCAGTGCTCCTCTTCCAGAGCTCTTTCCTTTCCATCTGCCTGGGGCAGCCTGCCTTTGGAGACTTGCGATGGGAGAAGGTTGCCTCTACACTGATGGTGTTCATAACTGGAATTCTCCACCAGGCAATATGCTAAACATGGTGTGTGCTGAAGTAATTTATTCTGTATTTTCTGGGTAGTTTGCTTTGTTTTGTTTTGTTTTTTTTTTTTTTTCTTTTCTTTTTAGGAATCTGTTCCATATAAAACATAGAAAGGCATTAACACTGACTCTTTGAAACCCAAGTTTCTTTGGTAATGCTTCCACTATGTCAGTGAATACTAAACCTCCAGTATATCTCTCTGCTCTTAATTTCCCTTTCAAGAACATTCTGAGAAATGTAAATGTCGGTAATATTGTCGTATTAAAAAAAAAAAAGAATTTCAATTTAATTTGAAGCAATTATTCAAAGAAAAGTTCTAATAAAAAATTTATAGACACTAGTTAAACATTAATAATATTCAATATATTAAAATACTGACAATGATTTATACTTCACCATAAAATAGAAAGAATAGTCAAGTAGCATCCCTATCCCTTTTTGCAGCCAATTTCATAAATCTACATCAGAGAAAAGCACATTCCTAGTCCAATTAAATGTGTGTAATGAAATATTTACATGTACTTTATGACTTTGGGTTATTGAATTTTTAAGAGTTAAATCCAAAACTTCAATTGTATTTCCAGTACATATATTTTATTAATTGTGCCTACAAATACGACATACTTTTAGAAAGATACTTTCAAAGTTTTGATGGGAAAAGGAAGAATAGGAATTCTAGGAAAAAGCAAAATTAGGACTATAGCCTGGAAGTTAGAGATGTCATTTGCACACCCTGATTATGACCCATATGATATAATCTCAAAATTAATCTTAGTGTTGCCAGAAGGTTGAGGATGAGATCCACACATGGAGTGAGCTGGACTCCCCAGTACAAGCATGGACATCCTGGAGGAGTCCAATGAGTGGCCATGGAGATGGYGAATGATCTGGAGCATTTTTCCTGTGGGGAAAGCTTGAGAGAGCTGGGACTGTTCAGCTTGGAGAATGGAAGGCCTGGAGAAGAGATCAGGGGGATGTTTTGAATGTGTATAAATCCCTGAACAGAGGGCATGCAGGGAACAGAGCCAGGTTCATTCCAGTGGTGCCCAGTGACAGGACTGGAGGCAAGGGGCACAAACCTCACAAAACCCAGAGGTGAGAAGCTCCCTCTGAGCAAAGAGAAAYATTTCTTCACTGTGAGGGTAACCAAGCACGGACACAGTTTCCCTAGGGAGGGTGGAGTCTCTTACTTGGAGACATTAAAAAACCTCTGGACATAGTTCCAGGCAACTCTCTCTGTGTGGCCTTGCTTGGGTAGAGAGCTTGCACCAGATACCTCCTTCTGACCTGTCACTTCCAGCCTCCACTATGACTCCTTGAAAGGGACATGAGCTGAACCACTCACTCCTGTCTTCCCAGAGACCTAAATTAAATCAGTTTCCTCTGTTCTCGTTGCAGCCATGTGCTAATCTCCAGTGATTTTTCTCCATAAGAGTGGTGATTGATTCAGACAACTATCATGTGTTATCATGTATCAGTTACAGGCTTTCAGGTGGTAATTGTTATTGCCCATGTCCTCCACATCAAACCCATTTGCAGGGAGATTCTTCAAAATAACAGGGATAATACAGAACTCACCAGTCCAGCACATCTTTTCCTAAGTGACAGTTTCTAAGGAACCACCTTAATTTTAATATTTCCTGTCTTGGAATACTCAATCTTAAAGACAATATAGTATTCTAACATTTTCAAAATTTCTTAGAAAAAGGTAATTATTTTACCACATCAATTTCCATTTAGTAGATCCACAAAGACAGTCAGTAGACATTTAGTTACACAGCCCAGGCTTCCACTAGATGAATTCAAGAAGTAGCTGGTAACACTTACACAAACCAGCTGCCCTGTGAAGGCTTGATTGCTGAGATGTGTGTGTCAGTCATWGGCAGAAACATATATAACATCAACTGTGGGTTCAGTCTGTGGTYCTTTAGGTGAATCTTACTCTGATTTTTTCAGAGAAGCATGTAGTGCACTTGGGGTGTTAAGTTAGTTTAGCAATGTGGACTGATTTCTGTTGCAATCATTTGGTGCTGAGTCCCCTCTTTCCAAGAGAGGAATAATGAAATCAGCTTTTGCAGTTGTGCAGTAGCTCTCTGTGCTGTGGGCTGGCAAAATGCAGCAGGTCAGGACAACAGGAGTGGGATCCAGGTGAGAATGCTCAAGGATGTGCACTGTGCACCGGAGCAGCAGAGACTCAGGGAAGCAGATTCCTTAGAGCTAAGAAGGTTTTCCTTCTTCCCCCAGGACAATTGTTTGTTTTCCCTGGTCAAGAGTGATTTCTGAAGTGAAAATTCACCCAGAGTTGTGAATCTTTTCCCAATGGTATGCTTGCTATAACTGGTATTTATAAGTCTTTTCAGAGGAGATGAAGCATGCTCAGTGCAGATGGGCCCCCAGTGAAATTTTCAGCAACCATCTTTTAATTCTGACATATATAGATATATACACACACACACAGATTGTATTTTTATATATAATGAATATATAGAAAATGTGAATAGAAAATACACAGTATATAGATTTAAAAATATGGATATTTTAGAAACTTGTCATTTGCCCAAAGCAGAGCATTTTCATGCACACATTTTGCTAAGTTGTATTTCCCTATTGCTATGTGTAAAATATAAATAGCATGTAAAATGTTAGTTCAAGCTCTTGCAGGGTGATTGACTCTTTTCCCCAGTTCTTCGCAGAAACAGCTGAACTGGCTGTTCAAAATCTAAGAACCAAAACAAAAACATAACCACCTAGAGCAAAGAAAGAAAATGTACTCCAATTGGTTGTGTTTGGCAAAATATAAGCCACTGAAAGCAAGAACTTCATGGCAAAACATCAGACAGCTGGAATTACCAGGATTGCCTATCATCATCCAGTGATGATTTAGCAGAGTTAAAGTGGAAATTGGTGTTGACTATATAGAAGTCACATTATGGTTTCATTTTGCATTAATAGGAAACATCTGGTAATGCTGGAACTTATTCCTACTTTAGGTCTCCTAAATCTCATACCTCATCCCTGAAATTTCTGAGACACTCACACTAGTTGGCAACTTTCATCCTTGCAAGAGAACTCTTGCCCACACCTAAGTCAACTTAAATTTRCTAAGAAATTAAAGGCATGCAATAAGAATTAGAAAGTGTGCAGCATTTTCTGTGGCATTTAATTTTGCTTTCAAGACTTTACATTATAAACAACGTGGGGTAGTTATTGCTAGAAAAAAAATAAAATAGAGAATTATGGAAAAAGTACCTCTTTAGGGAAAAAAAACTCACATAGAAGCTGAAGAATTAATTTTTCAAAGGATTTATGACTTGATGTGGGAGCTGGAAGTGCTTTTAATGAAAAACATAAAATTTAAACTCTGTAAGTTGGGGCTCTACAAACATTGCAATTACAATAGCCATTATATAAGTAGGAGAGAAGACTTTTGGATCTGCAAGCTTGTGTCTCTCTTCCTGCAGTTATTCTGTATTTGGAAAGTATGTGCAGTTAGATCTTACACTCCAGGACATAGAAAATGGGGATGAAGGGTACAGTCCTGCAAGATGCTGGTGCTGTCTCCATTCATTGCCACTAAAATGGTTCTCCAGTCACACCCCAATGGGTCTCATGTGATGTGTTCTGTTAGGAAATGTGCTGAAGGGATTTGCTGGGCTTGGTTCAGGGAGCAACACTTTACAGCATTAAGTCTGTATTAATTCACACRCTTGCATTTGATTCTTTATTTCTGCTTTCAGATTGTTAACTTTTTGATTCTAATTATTTTTGCTTCCTTTTCAGATTATTTAGGTATCTGATAACTATACATCCAGTGGTTGGCTCTCCAGTGAGGGATTATTTTGGCTGCCCTGTAGCTATCAGGAATGCTGTATCACTTGTAAATGGTATGAGAAGTGTCTATTTTTCTAATGAGTTTTATGGCAATTACTTTTATGTTTCCACCCAAATGTATCTGTCTGTCCTAAAAGAGTCATGATGTAATTTAGTTTGATGGTTATCTTCTGCTAATAAAAATCTTTTCCTGGTGTCTTTAGCTGAAGGTGCACTTGCTGAGTCGTCAGCTTGCCAGGCTGGATTTGAACCCAGAAATGCAAAGAGTGAGCAATGGAAATGAACTGTCAGAAGCTTTTGAATCCAAAGTGCTGAAGGTTGCTCTGAGCCCAGAATAATAAACTGTGTTTCAAGATGTAGACCGTGTGGATGAAATATATGTTCCATAAATTATTTTGAGAACAATATTATGGATAAGCTCCACAGGATTCTTGATCCAGTTTAGAAGCAGAACACATGGCATTGTTGGGAAATTACAGAACTGTTTCAGTGAGGGTGCAGGGGAGAGTGATGTTTGTATTAGAGTTTGTAGATTTGCTTTTCTTTTGGGGAGAAGAGTTTGCTTTTTTAAAAAAAGGTACATAAGAAGTATGATGTATAGGAAAAGGCTTTGTTTCATTCTTAAGTTATTCTTCATATATTTTGTTTTGTACAGTTTTTAGTTCTTTAAATGTCTATGCTGATTTCTTCAAGATAYACGTAACTTTAGGCATTGATTAGTTTGAACTTTCTTTCCTGAAAATAAATATTTAACTGTGCTTCATAAGTTGATTAAAAAACCTAAACCCAGCAATGTTAATACCAAGCAGCATTTTAACTTTCATTCCTACATTCAAGTAGCTAAAGGATCTGAAGATGATTCATAAATGCAGAACTGGCTAAGCAATAAAAATCAGTGCATATAAAATATATGTAACTGTAAAATTTAACATGTAGCCATAAAAACTAATGTCTACAGGCACAGAAGAAGATGAGTTATTAACCCTTTTACTGCATGCAGGGCTTTTTAAGAGGTTTGTGGAATGTACAAATTTTATTTCATTTTGGTAAACATGCTGAGGAAATACAATACCATATTGTATTCTACAGCAACAATATCCATTAGAAAGTGTTTATTGTCTTCCCAGTTATTTCTCAGAGAGGACAACAAGGACAAGGCAGTCTGGCACTTGGAATTCATAACTAATCCCACAATTCAAGAGATTCTCTATCAGGTCTCTGGACTTCTGTAGTGGTCCAAAAAAGCTTCACTTTATGATCCACTAATTGGATTGTGTGTCAGAAAAAAACCCTAAGTAAGTGAAAACATGAAAACCAAGTAAAAACAAAGCTCCRGGCAGGGCAAGATAAATTTAGGCAGAGTAAGTCTTGCAAGCCTCTGCTCTGAGACGCTGTAATCTTGGTTCATGTCCAGCAATGGCAACACTGGGCTGCCAGAGACCATGACTTCATGTCASCCAGAGCTGTGTGCTGGCTGGCCTTGCCTTGCCTTGCCTGCCTTTCCCTCTCTTTCCCTAAAGAAGCAGAAAAGACAAAGCAATTCATATTCTGCAACTGTTGTCTTGTCTAAATGAATGTGGGTTTTATTTCTGCCTGGCAATGGTAGGCTCAACTGCAGATTTGATGGGAGAAGCTAACAAGCAATTTACTTAAATGGGTACATATTCAAGGCCCAATTTGTTTCTGACTGATGGCAGTAGTAGTCTACCACTGGCTTCAAAGAAAACTAGATGAGTATTGCTCAGTGACAGTAATATTGCATCTCCTCCTGTATGCTGCAATTAAAGTCCTAGAAGTATCTTTGTAATGCAAAGTAATGCAGCTTTTGTCTTTGCAGAAGATTTCACATGAAAATAAACTGGAAAGTGTTTTCCACTTCATATATAGGGGAAAAACCCCTACTACTTTGATCATGCATCCTTAGAACTTCTCTGCACGTCTTTTGCCAAATGCTGTAGTCTTTAAATACATTTAATACTCCTACCTCATCAATACCACATTCAATACCTGTCCCAGTGAAGCCATCTCCTCTTCCTCTCCCTCTCTCCTCAGAGGGTTCCCTCAGTCCATCTGGGCTTTGTTCAGTCCTGAAAGCTCTGCCTTTGAGAGGTGTGACTGCCACATGCACTAAGTCACCATCCTATTTATGCTACTGGCTACCAACACCCATCCTGTGCTTTATAAAAGGCAAATAAAATTCTGTGCACAGACCTCTCCCAGAATGTTAAAAACTTTRGTTGCCTGTGTCCCCAGGGCTTGCCTGTCTGTGTGTGTGTAGGACTGGGCTTGCTGGCAGTGCACCCCACAGCTCTGAGCCCTCTGCACAGAAGCAATGCCACAGTCCTGCCCTGACATTTGCTCAGCTATTGCTGGCCAGGGTTCTATGTACAAAATCACAAATGGGCAGGATGGGACTGCTGTGGAACATGTCCTGAGCTGTTTGTTTTCCAGAATCAGTCTCATTACMTGGATATGACAATGGGAAGATGCCAGCAGCTCATACCCCATGCAGCAGCCCAAGAACTCAATGCTACAACTTACTTTAAAAGTTTTTTGACCAATCACACAAAGCAAAAGCATATTGACAGTAGATTTATCCAACCACTATAAGCACAGGCACCTTTGGTTAAAACAATGCTTACTTATTTTGAATACATTACCTGTTTGTAAGCATTAAAATACAATGCACAGAGCTCCATTATTAAGCTTAAAACTTCCTAATATCTTGCTAGATATACTTTTTTGTAGCTTAGGGAGTTATTCTAGCCAAGTGTTAATACACAGACCATTGTTCTATTTGTCCTTACTTTCTACTTCTTATATAACTTTTCTGCTGACAAATCTTATGGCTACTGCTTAGCTCTAATGGCAGTTCTGCTGTCTCTGATGCCTGCCTTTTGCAGCTTTCCCAAAACCCTCTGGTTTTAAGGGTTCCCACACTCAGCTCATGTTATGTTACCATAAAACGTTTTTTTGCCCAGGATGATGCTTAATTACRTCCATGTATAAAGGTGATGAAGTACTTAAATACACTAGAGGACATTTTCCTAACACCACATGGTGTGTTTATGATGTGTAGACGTTTTTAAAGAGATAGAGTGGCTGAAATGTCAGAACATTGCAGAGATATGCAGGGATGTAGGGTTGGTGGCAGAGAAAAAGCAGAGGGAGTTATGAAAGACAATGGATATTGTGGTTGATACCCTATTTTCATGCTTCCCGTTAGCATTTCTGGAACAGTGCTAGAGTGATATGGCTGAGATCCTGTCCCTCTGTGGAGGGGAGATGTACAGCAATAGCTCCAGAACTTCTCCATAAAGAAATTAGTTAGAAATGACTGAAGACAGTTTGCCCCAAGCACATCTAGTACCACAGGGGCTCCTCCCAGTGGTGCTGCTCTTCCTAGTCCCTCATTTGTTTGGACAGGACAACTTTCCACAGATCAGGATGTCAATCTCGCCCTTTAGAAATTCTCTGCCACTTTCAGCACTTGCAGACTTTGGAGCCATCTAAGAAACAAGGTGATCAGCTTCTCAAATTTGTTTGAATGCAGATTTTGAAGGTGTAGTATAGATGATGTGCCTCAGYGCAGTTTGCTGGAATGCCCTGACACTGCCCAGCTTCACTTTAACATGAAGTAAGCACCAAACAGTTCAAACTGACTTACACGAGTGGAAGATATCCATGACAGCAACCCGGGCCCAGGGTGAAGGAAGGCAGAAGTGGGGCTCACATTATCTCAGCTCTGAGTTAAGAAACAGATGTTAAAACATGTTGTTCATGGAGAGTGATGATGGCTTTTTCCCACTGATATTTTACAGTGTTTTCACTGCTAGTTTTGCTCAGTTCTATAAACAGTTGATGTGAGGAAACAGGTATTCACATAAGGTATATTGAACCTTGTTAATTAAATTAAATATATTGAGAGGATTGATTTATTCATCATGTTAAATAACCACTTACATGCAAAATTCTCTSTTTTCTGACTGGGAACATGAGGACCTGTGTTAATTGCTTGCCGATTTTTTAATACTTGACTGAAACCTTTTGGCAAAGACACAGCATCTTCTCTGCTTTTYATTTCTGTTTTTCACAGTTAAGCAGACAGCAATGCACATTTGACAACACCACAGAACTTTATTAGGCTTAGAGGCATGTGCAAGAAGCAGCTTTAGAAAAATACTTCCAAGATGGGCTAATCATCTGCCAGAAGTAAATATGTTATGACAGAGTTTCAAATGAYATGCAAATCTAAATTTCCCCATTAGAGTGGACATATGTCAAATTTTAATATAAAAATAATTTATTAAATATACATTGTAATAGCAGATAGCTGTTGTCCTTGATGCTTATATAGCATTGATCTCTTTCAGGCTCACAATCTGTGACTGGGTAGAGCTACCTGCAGTCAAAGCACAACTGCTCCAGTGGGGTAAGGACTCCACAATGGAGCACTGCCACTCCATAGGGGAAGAYAGACCCCACCAGCTCCAAAGCTGCCTCTGGCAGGATTTTTTCACGATTTGGTCCTGCAGGACTGGACCTCTGCACTTCTTTCATCAACTACTAATATATGCAAACACTGAAYTGAATTCCAGCTCAGTCTGCTAGAGATGATTTCTTACTATTTGATACTTAGAGTGAATAATGGCTTTTTGCCCTCTGTCCTTTTTACTCRAGAAGAAGTAATTCCTGACACAAACCCACATTTACGTGATGCCATCATTCAGCACTACCAGTTTTGTACTATTCCTCTTTAAAATGGAAAAACTGACTGATTTTGGTATAATAGTGTATCTATTTCTAGAAGAAAGGATGACAGCATCCTGAGATATGGCAACTCCAAAATGCTGCAAATCTACTCTCTTCTGTTAGTTTTGGGGAGAGCATCTCTTTATCAGCCAGTTGGTATAAAGGACATTTTGGCATAGCAGAAAGAAAATACTAAGAATTCAGCAACAATATTGAAGCTAAACACCCAAGATATTATAACTCCAAGATCAGCAGGAAGTCTTTGCTACTTCTCATCTCACTTTTATCTGGTTTGCAGCATTCTGCCCATACATACATTTCAGCAAAAAATCAC
Organism: Cardinalis cardinalis; assembly: GCA_014549065.1. NCBI lineage: Eukaryota > Metazoa > Chordata > Aves > Passeriformes > Cardinalidae > Cardinalis > Cardinalis cardinalis. The sequence goes on along the minus strand of JACDOX010000058.1, from coordinate 3,632,722 downwards.
TGTGAAATTAAAACAAAAGTGAAGTTGCAAACAAGAATAAATAAGAAACAGGACAATGACACCTTGAGGCTCTCAGTTATTAGAACAGATTTCAGCAAGTGTCCAGGAATGATCTAGCTGTTTGTCTAGACTTTCTAAGACAGGTTATTTAAGGGCACACGCAGCCTTTGCCAGGCCTAAGCTCTGCACCATGCGGCTCTCAACCAGCTGTGGAGCTGGAGGGCTCTGTTCTTTTCCTGGCTGAGGTCCTTTGTCACCTCACACAGTAAATTTGCCTCTTCCTTCTCTGTATGTCAACTTCTGCTCGTGTTCCACTCCTAAACAAAGCACTTGCATTAAAACAGGAGACAACTGTAACATTACTGCATCATATCATTGCATAAAGCACTAGGGTTGCATCCAACCACAGGGGAAAGAACCTTTGGGGAGCATTCTGAGAGTGCAACTTGAAGCCTGTTGACTTTCTAGCTGGCAAAACTAAAGTCGTTTGTGGCTTTTATTCCTGGCAGGTGCTTTTGGAGCTGGCTCTTTAAATCTGGCAGTGCAAACAGCTGCAGCCTGTGGTGTCCCTTTTGTAACATCTTTTTGCTTTCCTCTCTTTCCATGGACAAATCCCAAAACTATATGTCTTTTTCYTATTGCTGACATAATGGTGCATCCTTCCAAGAGTAATAAAAGCAGTCAGGGAAAACAATAGCTGGACTTTTGGCTAAATATTTTGTAAATACCACATGAGTATTTTATGATTAATGACCTGTGTGCGTTTGACAGTCAGGGGCATTGTCTAATTCTCTGTCTTTTCACTTTTGCTTCTGTGTTAAATGGTGTCAACAGTCCTTATATACAGAGGAATACTATTAATCTGGTAACTGGTTCWTCTGTTATTGCTGTTTCCCAGGTCCATCCAGCTACCTAAGGTGATTAGTACATTCTACATGAACTCTAAATGTGTATTAAAGCCATTACTATAATGTACTTKTTTCTTTTTCCTTTTTTTAAAGACTTTTGGTTTAAATCTTGGTGATAAATTAGCAGTGAACAGATCAGGAAAATCATTATTTTCTTCAGTCTAAGCAAATTTTAAGATCACCACTGGCAATTAGGCCATAATTGTTTAACAGACTTTTGAGAAGAAGGATGTGGGTGCACAGGGAAAAAGCTTCATTGCCAGGATTAATGAAACTGCTACTCATTCAGTGCATGTTTTTGTTTATAWGCTGCAAATGGAATAACACTTGGAGAAGAAGAAGGTTGTTCAGAATGTTTGTATTTTCAAACATAGCATACAGCAATTAAGARGGTGAAGAGCTTGCTAAATACTGAAGTCATTTGATCACATGTACAAATTAAGTCAAAGGCAATGGAAAAACTTAGAAAAAAGTACTGGGAGAGATGATAAAAGAAACCATTTAGGAAACATCTCCTAACAATTATAATCTCATTCATCATTGTTACTCAGGCAAAAACAACTTATGCAATAAGACTGTTAGAGGTGAACAACAGGCAAATTGGAAAACAAGAAAATAGAAGATTTTATATAGTTTAGAAGAGTAAAGGGAGGGGGGGCTTAACTATCAGAARAGATTCACATTGGGAGTTCTTTGCCATACCAAGAACTTTGAATGCGTGCTGAGAGTTAAGAATAGGCAAACATTTTCTTGAAAACATATCTTGTTCATTTTGCTGACATGATGTGCCAAGAAAGGTAAATATGATATTTCTTTCTCTTTCTAAGAGGACCAGAAAAGGACTGCCCATATGGGCTTAACTTTCATTTACTACAGTRAGAAATGCAACAAATCTACAGCTCCATTTTTGGGATATCTTGGYGTGCATACAGGTACAGATGCAGAGATCAAAAATGCAAACACTATGCAAACACTAGCTTGTGTATGTTGGTGTGGGATCTTTTAATCAATGCAAATGCAGCATTGCAGAGGGTTGTGCAAGCAGGTTTTGGATGTCACAGCTGCCTGCAGTTAAACAATTGTGCAYTGAAATAACTACACCAATGTCTGCATGTGTGTGAAGCACTGCTCCTGAATGCAGAAGACTGAACTAAGTAGAAGAATGCAGAAGAGTACTACTTCATCTGAACTGATCCAAGACTGTCTGCTAACGAATTTGCATTGAACAGAATGGCACAAAACATAAAAACATGGTATTAGACTGATCTAATGCAATATGATGATTTTGGAAAAAATCACTCCAAGCCTTTCTTTCAGTTTATGAAAAGAATTGACATYAATAAGGATATTAACTGCCTGGTTTAGGTAGCCACAAAGTATGAAAAGAGAATAGTCCATCTTAGTGGGCTTCATGGAAAGGGAAGAATCAGAAATGGAAGCTAATCCAAGGGAAAAAAAATAAAAATAAATAGCAGCTCAGACAACATACCCAGACCATTTAAATTAGATATGTATTTATTTGTATAATTTATGACTTATTTTTTTACTGTTAACATAGCTTGTACAAATATAGTTTTGGACATTTTATTTCCCTATATGTGGTAACACTGTAAAATTACTTAAAAATAAAGTMCTTAAAATACTTATTATTATTTTCCCAGTATATTAATGTTGGGATATCTGTTGTACTAGGTATTGATGCAGAAGATTATAGTCTTTGTTTTAAAGCAATKACAGACTGGTGATGTGAAGGTAAAGATGCCTTATTTCCAGACTGTATAATCTGTGGAATGAAGGCCTAAACAAATAAAATAGTAGGGATGAAAGAAAKAAATTTACCTCTCATACAGAAGTCCAAGATAAATGGGTGAGAATCACTGCAGTCTTCCTGTGTTTTGACAAAAATGTGCAGTTTTGCAAAGGCAAGAATTTTGTCCTGGCCAGCAGCAGGGAAACCACAGGGTGAGGAGAACCATTTGTGACACAGAAATTGTGAGGTATGTTTGCATATATACTTTTAATTAAAACTGCTGCTCTTACCCTACTGCTGGTGGAAGCCATAAGGGTGACAAATGAGCTCACTTGCAACCCAAGCAGTATGGGTGCTAACTGCTAGAGATTATGAAGCAGTATTAAGTCTGGAAGAAATCTGGTTTATGATCCTGCATAGGGATCCATGTAAATGATCCTGTTTTTTAACACAGCTGTCACAGTTCTCAGAAATACTGTGATGATAAAGCCAGCAAGGTTTGCAGTTAGCCATGTACTTACTGATTTGGCTCTAACTTGCAGTGAKAATATAAGCATAGGTCCTGGTTAGCTCTGTAGCAAGTTTTGTGCTGGGAAATGCCTGCTCAGCTCAGTTTCACCAAGGCTTGGCAGGAGCCAGGGCTGTCAGTGCAAGGCATGCACCAGAGCTCTCCCCTGCCTGCAGGACGCTGACCTGAGGCTCCCACGGGCTCTCCAGAAGCAGCACTGGCCAAGGTGGGCAAGGGCAGGGTGGCCAAAGGAGGCAAATGTCTCCAACCTGCTGCTGCTGCTGCTGCTGCTCAGGCCAGAGGAGACTCTGCTCCCCAGCACCAAGAATTGCCACTGCACTCTTTGGGCTGTTATTGCACAGTTTCACAATCAAAGTGGGAGCCAAAGAGGAACCTTGGTCCTGTCAGAGGTTACAGAACAAATCAACACAGGAGATGGGAAGACACACACTCCTCAATAGGAGTCTATTGATTTTTTAACCGCTGGGCACATTTGGCTGCTGAAAGAGTCATAGGGCTCAAATGAGCTACAAGAAAAAATAATTCACACAAAAGCACACTTCAAAGATGAGTAATTTTGGCTGTGCATCTTTCCTCCCTTATGACTTCTTTTCTCAATTATTTTAATGGAAGATGGTGAGAAGTTATGTAGAGAATAAGAAATGGGATTTTGTCTTTAGCAGTGGGGCATGGATTGTGAAGGAGTGCAGAAAAATAACTCCTGATCATTCACTGAAACAGGAATGATGTCAATGTGTTGGCCAAACACAGACATCTTGACTTACTTGGGTGTCTCACCCAGTTTTCAGCTGCCACTCTAGGGTAAAGCACAACTCCCATGGGTCCCCTGTCTTCTCTTCTGGACTTGTTTATCATCTCAGAAATGTGTGTAAATGAAAAGAATGCATTCTGCATTCAAGAAATGGTGCTCTGTTGCAGTGCAGGCTGTTTCAGATCTATAAACCAGTCGAGTTTGGTATTGCAATGCAGTTAATTCTCATTATTAGTTAAGTCTGCASCTTCTGTGCTTTGGGATTTAAGTGATCACTTGAGCTCACGTGAACTTTCATGAACAATAGCGTTTGCAAAATTCAAATGTCTAGSAAAAACACTTCCTTTCTTTTAGTTCATCTGTCATGCTTGTGGGTCAGGCTGATCTTGGAAATGGATTGGTGCAGCTGGTCTGATTGGGAAAGAAGGAAAGATTTAACTACTAGAGTTACTGATGATATCATCTGGAGGAAAGAGGCTTTCTCCCTMCAGAAACTATTAATCTCTGTTTTAAGCTAATCTCTTTCTAAGAGGCCTAATACGTTTGTGGAACTGTATAACTTGAGGAACTGAGATAGAAATGGGACATCCTCTCCTTTTCCATCAAATTTAAATTATGCCTAGAGAATTATCCATAAATGGGAAACAGTTCAATTTCAGTAATTGAGTGACTCATAGCTCATAGTTAGGGCTCTTCCTCTGACCCTCCAGAGGTCAAAATCCTCACTACAGTGTCAATGGGACTGTTGGAAGCCTGACAGCTGAGAAGGGCTTCTCAGTCTCATTGCGAGGAGAACACCTAAGCCACAAAGAAGTGATTTTTGCCTTATAATTTAAGAGTAAACTGTCACCAAAACTGTGGATAGACATTTTTGAACCCTCTGACAGGCTGGAGATACTGTTATTAAACAAATTAAAGTTTTAAAAATTAATTTTGGAGACTATGGCAGGATTTTTAAAACTTCAGAATTTTCAGAAATCAGTGGCAATGTGTAATTTCATCTGAATTTGGATCAGGATCTTACTGTATTGAGATTATGCTGTTAAAAATGTAATTTCTGCACCTCAAGAGCCACAGGACATGTCTGTCAGAGGATAGCCTTGCCCTATGCTGTGCTGGAGACCAGCAGAGTTTGTTTTTGCTGSTCTGGAGTCTCCCCCAAATGCAGCTCAGCATCATTCCACCCTGATGGGGTCTGTTACCAAAAATTGCTTCACCAGTTCCTGCTGCCAGGAAGGAGAAAATGTAGGTCACCATCTTCCTCTTTGATCTGTGGAATGCAGAGTTGCTCACTTCTGCTGATGTGAGTGTAATGCCTACTTAATTATAGAATCAGATGTCATCCTAATCTTCTTCAATTAGCCTGGAATTTTTAATGTAAGGAAAGCATTCTGAATTTGTAAATGGGGTTCAATTCACAGTGAAGCACCTTTTCCCAGGAACACCAAGTATCACCCAGAAAAAAAATACAAATATCCTTAATTCTGAATACTTACTTCTCATGTATGTTGTGCTACTTCAGATTTTCAGCTTCTGTCGTGTCTCTTTGGGGGTGGACATAATTTTCCTATCAAAATCTATATTGATCTCCAGAATAAATGCTCTCCTGTGTTAGTTGCCTATTTAAAATGTTTGTGGTCTGGTATTTCTTCTTTTAGGTGTGTCTGTGTGAAGTGTCTGTCTGGCATTAAATGTCTAAAAATATAAGAAAACTAAACCCTGTGATTTTTAGACTTCTGGCAGCATTATGGCTTGGAGTGAGAACATAATGCAGTGGATTGAGATTGCTGATCTGAGAGGTACAAAACTATAACTGATGTGCAATTGGTTATATATGTAGGTGTACAAAGAGAGGATAAATATATGTCTCAGAGCACTGAACTGCTTCTGTAGGCAGACTTCCAAAGGGGCAATTTGTGAAAGATTGTTCCTGATAAGATGTGATTAGGGCAGGTACACACAGGCTGGATGGGGGACTGACAGGGTTCCCTGTGAGCTTGCTGCCATCCTGTCACTGTGCTCCTTTTTGGGGTCTTGGATGCTGGCAGAAAGCTCCCTTAGCTGTCTCACCAACACTTGTCCAAATAAAGCATTTTCACCTGCAGAGGTATTGTTTCAGCACAGACATTTACTTGTTGGATCAGCCCCATATACTCCCTTAAAGTCTCTGAGAGTAAATGAGTACAGATGAATTAATGAGTACAAAGAATTACTTTGTGTAGTGTTAGCATTCAGAATAGATAAATCTCATAAGTCTTGGAAGTGCTGCTTCATTCTGTCACAGATCCACATTTGTGTGAAATGTATGCCTGGATCTCACTTGAAATCAGGAGGAATTTGAAATGCAGTCATCACTTCAGCTATTTTCTCCTCATCTCCGTATGTTTGGCATAGTGATGCAGGTTTCAAACTCTCCTCCTACATTCCTGTCTCTGAAAATTAYCACTCCAAGAAAGCTGCCATATCTTCCCTAATTGTGAAGGATCAGCATGGAGGAGCAGGTATGAGCTGCTGGTGTGATCTGCATGTACAGCCTTCTGATGCAGAAGGCCCTTAACCAACAGCTCTGTGAACCACAGCATCATAACTGTGGGAACATTCCCTGGAGGCTAAAGGTTATCAGGAGCCAGTGAGGAAGAGAGGGCACATGTCCATCTCCAAGAGTTCTATGAGAGGCTGTKTTGGTGCTGCCTTCTGAGGCACAGCCCAGGTCTGGTCACAGATCTCCCAAAAAAAGTGCAAACTAAGCACCACACACCTGCAGACTTTCCTGGACACAGGAAATATGTGAAACAGAGATCAATATGGGAAACAGGGATCAATATGTGAAACAGGAATCAATGTGTGAAACAGGGATGGCCCTGATGGCTGAGCAGTGAGAGGGGTGGGATGGAGAGAAGGCTGAGTTTGGTTTAGAGGAGCTTGCTCAGCTTGGATCACAAATTACAAGAGGAAGGTCAGCCTGCCTACAAGCTGATGATCCACCTGGAAGTTTGCTCTTTTAGAGGTCCTTGGGGTAGGATATAGCTCTGAATCAGCTGCAGGTCCAAAGTTGRCCATGATAAAGGAGATGCTGCATTTTCCTGACCTTTTTTCTGTCTTTATATAGTCTTTGTATAGTCTTACAGCAGACAATCTGGCCCGTGGACCCAGAACCTAAAATAACATTATTTTCACTTTAGCAGAGCTCTAAAATTAACTCACAATTCATAACAATACTATTGTCTTTCTTATGTTAGCTATTAAATAAGAATATTTTTCACTGGAGGTCAATTTTGCCAAAAAACTTTGAAATTAATTGCATCAGTGGACTATAACATATGTAAAGCTCCATATAAATTATTTGATACAGAGTTAAAAAATAACAAGACAGCGAACCTGGAAGAAATCACTCACTCTTTGACTGGATTGAGAGCCCTCAGGTGACTCAGTTAATTTGCCAGAAAGTGTGAATTTTAAAACCAGGTCAAAAAAAAAGAAGAATACACTCTCAACCTAAACCAAAAGCCATGACTTAAAGTTTAGCACACCAAGTTTTAGCATATTCTCAGCTATGACTGATTGAGGTTTTTGCTGTTCTGTACTGCTCAGGGCTCTCTTTTAATTAATATCAAACACTGTGGAACAGAAGGAAATACATTAAAAATGAAATTTTWAATTTTCCTCCAGCTGTTATTGCTAGATGTGCCATACTTTGGACTACTGATTATTAATAGAATTCTACACCAAAATTGTAATGCTGCTCTATTACATATCYTAAGAAGCAGAAGTGGTCTGTAAATGAGAGCTCAGCTCTGGGCTACTAGGCTATTTATCAATCTCTTTCTCAGCGTGACCTTGGGAGGCTGCCTCAATTTCCCTGTCCCTCAGTCAAGCTAAGAACCTTTTGCTTCCCCTGACTGCCATGAGCTTCAATTAATAACTCAGATTTATCTCAGGTCTGCCTGGCTTTTGTTGGTTTTTTTGTGCTGTAGACTCAAGTGCACAACTCTCATCATATAATGTCTGGGAAGGGAGGTTTCAGCATCAGAAAGGAAATCTTCCCCAGTCCCTGCAGGCTTGGAGAGGGAAAGAGAGAGACTGACTTTCAGACAAGAGGTCTCCTCCTATAAAGAAGGCCAGAAAAGTGATGAGCATGGCCTGACAGCTGTAGCTGAGCACCCTGTAAGAGCAGGAACCTGTCTGCCATGTGGAGATAGATCCTTTTGCATTTTGTGAAACTTCAGCARGGCATAATGAGAAATATCCACACTGAAAGGACATACATATGCAAAATGTATCGCAGAGTGAGAAGTATGAAAGAGAAAGAAGAAAGGTAAAGTGTATCTTTTCAATTATGGGTATATAATCAGCAATTTTATGAAATGTGTAAGTGGTGCTTATGCTGTTCTCTGTGCCCTGTGCACCCARAACCATCAGAAAATTTCCTCCTGAAAGCACTGCTGTCCTAAAACAGYCTTTTTAAAAGATAGAAAACAAAAATGGGTTTCATAGGACCAATGCAGAATTTTGAGGACAGAACCATGCAGGAGACTGGAGTCATGGCCAGAATCCAGACACTTCATTATGTTGTGCCATTTCCYAAATAAAAGGCAGTTAAAATGCATGGACTTGTGCTGTTCCACGGCAGTGTAGCCATTAAGCTTCTCTTTGCACATTAGGGTATTATTTGGCAAACAGAATATTTGAGCTAGTTCTGCAAAAAGACACCACAAGACCATATACAGGCCCTGAATGTCCAGTGTGACACTTTGGAAAATCTGTGTCGATTAAAATTGAGTTCTGGTGAGTTCGTGAAGGTTTTGTATCTATAAATACCATAAGCCAGATTTATACTCAAGAGTACATTATCTGTATTCCACTATTAATATAACTTGACCACTAGTAGAGTTGCCCCCAAAACTGGAATAAAAACCTGAGTAGAGTTTTTCTATGACATCTGGTCTACAGACAGATCTTTTTTTTGTGCACCGGCATTAGCGGCAAACCTCTCAATGCCCTTGACTGAAAAAATCCAGTGAGCTAAAACATGCAGGCTCAAGAACATGGAATCAGTTTCCTTAACAGGTCACTCTCTCCAGATTTAGGTTGGAAAGACTGACACTAAAAATGGAGAGTCTTAACCTGTATAATCTATATTTCAAGTGCAAGCACTATAGAACAGTGGGCAAGATGGAATACAGGAAAACAGCAGGGCTTCTAAGATTGCTTGTGTKAGATAACATTAAGACCATGGAAAAATCCTAGCAGAAAAGAAGGAATGAAGAAGCAATGTGCAAAACCTTTCTGTTAAAGGCCAAGAATCTGGAAAAATGACAGAACATATGCAGTTTAATCTAAGCAAAGTAAAGGGAAGTTGGACAGAGTCTGAGAAGAACTGAAAGAGAAGCCTGAACTAGAGATACCACGAAAGTATCTTCGTGGACTTCCAGGGGAAAATTCTCAGGAATGCTCAAGACAGGTGAGGATGCACTGGTAAGAAYGTACATGAGGATTTTTCAGGTCGATCTTATATCTTCTTTACTGGCAGAACCAGTTTGGAATTGGTTAGATTTTCTAGTCAAAGATCATCCTGGTAGCTCCTCACATAACCCACTGCCATCCTTTTTGCCCTTTTCCTCTATATCAGGAAGAATTTCTTCACTGAAAAAGCTGTCAAGCATTGGAATGAGCTCCAGGAAGTGGTGGAGTCAGTCTCTGGAAGTGTGCAGGAAACAACTGGATGTGACATTTAGTGCTGTGGTTTAATTGACTTTGTGGTGTTTCATCAAGGTTGGACTCAATGATCCTGGAGGTCTTTTCMAGCCTTAAAGATTCTATGATTCTTCTTCTGACCTYGCCAATTTTTATTTTTGTAGAGGTTCAGACAAACTCTGATCTTTGTGGCTTATGTTCTTCATAATGCCTTTTGCTGAAAAATGAGATTAAACATGAAGAAGTGCAGGAAGGAGAGCTTTGAGTAATGGAGTTGAAGCAATRGGTTATTTTGAGACAGCAGCGATGAGACCAAGAGACAGATGCCCAAACTCTCCTACCTCCTGCATAAGGCAACAGTCAGGCTCTCCATGGGAAGGGTCCACATTTKCAGCTGGTGTTTTGGTCTTAGGAGAACATTGAAATTTCTGTGTGCTCTGTGTTCACAAATAAGGGTTCAGCCAGTGCTGTAATACAGCATGTCCAAGGCTCTTTATCATCTTMATTTTTTTATTTCTGCAGCATTGTAGGAAATTTATTGGACTGGGATCTTTGTCTTTGAACATTCAAAACTTTATCATCCTGTGCAACCAATCTGTAACAGATCAGCTGCTCTTTAGTTCTATTATCCTCTATTAGGTGTGAGAGTTTACATAGAGTCAAAGAATAATTTAGGTCCAAAAAATCTTCCAGATCATCAAGCCCATTTGTTAACACGAGACAGTTCTTCACATCTCATCTTATTACTGATGCAGAATGGAATTTTCCAGATAATCTGCTGAAATGATCAAATGAAAAACATTCACTTTTACAACTTGCTCATTATTTAAAGTGCTTTATTTGTTTCCTCCTAGGGCTCCTGTGCCTACTGTATTGAGCTCTTGCAGATATTGGTTTATGTGCAAGCTGTATCTATGTTCAATAGAGACAGTGAAAAACCAAGAGACTGTATGGACATTATAACAGCAAAAGGGATAACTCATATGTAAAAAAAAAGYCCCAAAATTCTGCATAGCAGGAGGGAAAATTTTTGAAGATATTGCAGACATCTAAAAGCAGAAATCACCTAGGCATTCAATACTTCTAAAAGCTTGTAGTACTTTTAAAAAATATCTACCCACTCCTTTGCCACACATCCAAAGAGAGGATCAGCAGGATGAAGATAGAGGACTTTATCCACTCTTACATTKATCTAAAGAGAAAGAAGTCTATGACATCTAGGCTGTGTAAAGACAAGTTTTAGATCTGTCATTGATGTCAATTCAAAGATTTGTTGCTGCATTCCAGCACAGGAGATTACATGATACATGGCAGCAGCTGTCCCCCTCCCAGTGCAATGCAATAAGAAAATGCCCATGGTGATATTTAGTTAGCTATTGAGCTCGATTTAATTTTCATAGCACTGCACATTTGTGAGCTGGCTGTGCCCAGGGACGTGAAAGAAATTGTGAGCAGAGTTGGAACAGCTCAGCAGGGGAGGCTGGAATAGCCTGGACCTGGGAAGGAGCTGAACAGGGCCTGGTGTGTCTCTCCCAGTGCTGAGCAGGGAGCAGTCTCACAAAGGATACAGCCACCTTCCCAGCCTTGCTGGGCTGTAAGAACATGCAGCAATTGAGATGAATGACTTCAGGAAAACACAAAGTCAGAACCTTAATTTCAGAGATCTYAAAAGTGACCTCTGGGAACTGCGGCTCAAGAAGAGGCGCAAGAGCCCACCTGAGATGCAGAAGGCAGCACAGGACAGCTGGAGGCTGAAATTTGGGTGATGTTGGTGTGGGCAGCAGGACATATCTGTAAATTCAGGGGGAGACAATTTCAGTCCAGGCAAGGAAGAAGGATGGTGAGTCCAGCAAGTGTGGAGCTTCCAGCAGAGCTGGGCAGTGTCAGGTGGCAGGAGGAGAGATGTGCTGCCTGCTCCCAGCAGCTCTACCCTCAATAGCTGGATGTGCAGCATCCTGTCATACATCTATCTCTAAATTAACTCAATTAAATGGGCCTAATGATACACAAATTGGCATATGGCTCTATTTCTGTTTCTGTTCTCAGTCCATGTAAAACATGTTATTACATTTCAGGGAAGGTTTTGACTTTAACCTCTAGAAATCAGAATTGTAAGGATTTCCAGCTACTGTAGCCTTGTCTTTCTCAAGAGCTGTACAGGAAGGTTTTCTGTGCCATCAGGTTTAAGAAAATGTACATGCAGGAACTGAGCAGCAGTGTTTGCACAGTAGAGCTGTGGACGTTTGGGGACATGGGGAAGGTGAAATGTGCAGCCAGCACCTGCCATGGTGAACACATCCCGGCTCTCTGTATTTCAGCACTCCTACTTAGAAATGAAGACATTTTTAGGAGTTTATTCTAGATATGACCACAGGGTAAGAGCAAGATCTTGCCTCCTCACTGAGACCAGGCAAATTCTGTTATTTTGCCATGATAATTATGTATTAGCKGTGTTAGATGAAAGTCCAGCACTCAGCCTAATAGGAAGGACAGGATTTCTGACATTTCCATACATGAGGTTACATCCTTCAGCCTTCCAAAAACTATTTGTGTAAGCCTGGTGGAAGCCTTGTCCAGCTGGAGATTGTAAATATCGTGTAAGGGAAAATTATTCTTAACTGAAAAATAGTGGAAGCGAAGAGTGAAAGTCAAAAAAATCCCATATAYGCTTGCATCATCCTACTCTAATTTATCTAATATGTGTCTGCCAAAACTGTCTTTCTCAGCTGTCAGTCTAAACTCATCTCCATGAATATTAGTTTCCTCTCAACACTCTGTTACATTCAACTTTTTTTTCCCTTTCACCAGAGCAGCACAGTTCTTCTCTGTGGATGCCTCCTATTCTACAGATATTCTTTGTAAGTAAAATATGCTGGTCTTGCTCTTCAATTCCCTAGCTGCCATAATTCCTTTTTGTCCATTTTGATGGAGAAATACCTTAGAACTCCAGGTCACAAAGTTGTTTGTGCCTCAGTTAGTCTTCCATAACACCAAAGAAAAAGACATTTTAAATGTCAGAGGAGATGTTTTTATGTCTATGCTYAGATATATGTCTGTATCTAAATGGAACAAATCTTTCTCCACAAAACAAGTGCATTTTATCATCTTTTGGACATAAGCCACTTAAGGAAGAAAGTGCTAYTGTGACACAGACCAGAGAGTGTTACTAATGGAAGATAAATCCTAAATAATAAATGAATAATAGAAAGATAGGGATATGAAATTGTGGTACCTGAAAAAGCCTTTTTTCCACCCAATGAACACTTTTCCTTCAATACACACTAGTTATTTCTTTCAGATAAAACCAGGAAAATGGATTTGAAGTTAAATAGTGAAACCAGAATATTTTTCCTTACAGAGTACCCATAAACTAATTTGGAATGTATAATTTTACAATTATATAGTTCTATAGCAATTTATGTTAAATTTTCTAAAGAAAACTGTTTMAATCTAAATTGTGAATGTACCTGGAAATATTTTTTTTCTACAAGAAAAGGTGCTAATCATAAATATGATGGAAACTCTGCCTTCTTCCCCTTATAATTAGAAATACAAGACATCACTCTTGATGCATCTSTCTTGATGATTTTTGAGCAGTCTTTGGAATCCAGAGAGGTCCCAGCTAACTGGAAGCTGGCAAACATTGTCCAGATTTTCAAGAAGGGCAAGAAGGAGGCGCCCAGAAACTACAGAACTGTCAGTCTTACTTCAGTGCCTGGCAAAGTAAAGGAAAATATTATTCTGAGAGATACTGAAAACACCAGGAAGACAATGCAGTCAGAAGTCACATCCAGCATGGCTTCATGGGAGGAAAGCCCTGGTATCAAACCTGATTTCCTTTTATGTCAGGTAACTCACCTAGTTGATTAAGTGAAGCCAATTGTTGTTATCTTTTTGGATTCCAGTAAAGTTTCAGCATTCCTGTCTCTCACAGGATCCTTCTGGACAAAATGTCCAGCCCACAGCTGGGTAAAGACTTCATGGGATGGGTGAACAATTGCTGATGGGTCAGGCACAAAAGGYTGTAGTGAATGAGGTGACATCAGACTGGCAACCTGTCACTCCTGGGGTTCTGCAGGGCTTCATCTCGGGCTCTGGGCTCTTCAGCATCTTCATGAATGACTTGGACACRGGACCGCAAGGGACACTGAGCAAGTTCCCAGATGATACAAAACTGGGAGGAGCTGCTGACTCCCTCAGAGGCAGGGAGGTCCTGCAGAGAGACCTTGACAAATTAGAGTACTGGCCAATCTCAAACAATGTGAAGTGTAGCCAGGGCAAGTGCTGGATTCTGCACCTGGGATGGGGCAGCCCTGGCTGTGTGCACAGACTGGGAATAAGCCGCTGGAAAGCTGCACTGTGGAAAGGGACCTGGGTGTCCTGGTCAATGGCAAGCTGGACATGAGCCAGCAGTGCCCTGGCAGCCAGGAGGGCCAACCCTGTCCTGGGGGACATCAGGCCCAGCATCACCAGCTGGGCAAGGGAGGGGATTGTCCTGCTCTGCTCTGCTCTGCACTGGGGCAGCCTCACTAAATGCTGTGTGCAGTTCTGGGTGACACAATTTAAGGTATTAAGCTATTAGAGAGCATCCAAAGGAGAACAAGAATGGTGAAGGGCCTTGAGGGGAAGCCATATGAGGAGGCTAAGGTCACTTGGTTTGTTCAGTCTGGAAAAGAGGAGACTGAGAAGAGACCTCATTGCAGTTACAAYTTCCTCCTGAGGGGAAGAGGAGGGGCAGGCACTGATCTCTGTGGTCAGCAGTGACAGCACCTGAGGGCATAGCTTGAAGCTGTGTCAGGGGCAGTTTAGGTTCGACATTGGAAAAAGATTCTTCAACCAGAGGGTGGCTGGGCACTGGAATAAGCTCCCCAGGGCAGTGGTCACAGCACCAAGCCTCACAGAGCTCAAGAAGCGTTTGGACAATGCTCTCAGATGCATGGTGTGACTCTTGGGGATGGTGCTGTGCACGGCCAGGAGTTGGATTCCTKGTGGGAGGCCTTGTGGGTCCCTTCCAACTCAGCATATTCTGTGATTCTGTTTGCTGGGGAAGAAGGTTGAGTATGGCTGAGAGGATAATGAAGCACACTTTCAGTTGCAGTATCCAATGGGAACACAATAACTTCAGTGCTTTACCTCCCCATTCCCTGAAATTTATGGCATCTTGGATAATTCAGCTGAATTGTGTGWAGAGGTTCAGCTGAGTTAATAAACGCTACCAACGCTACCCTCTCTTTCTTCAAACAGTGCATTGAAATTTACTTCCCCAAAGCACATCAGGTGTGATGAACAGCATCTGCTCTTTCTAATGACCTTTTTTAAAGGAATAAAATGGGTCTCAGAAAACTTACATTTTCCATGCTAGGCCTGCTGTTGCATGAAAAAGATCCCAGTGCTAAAAGGAGGCAGGCAAGGTGCAGGGCTAGTCTGCATAATTCAGTAGTTCCTGTTTCTCCCAGTCCCTCTGTGTGACCTGCTCCCTGTGGCACCAGCCAGTGCTAGTAAGGTGAGGGAATGTTTCTCTGTGTCTGCAAGAGCTGMTTACTTGCACCAGCAGCAGAGCTGCACTGGCATCACCTCAGCAGCCATACAGAGACCATTTCAACACCATCTCTGATCTACAGAAATGTCTTATTACACCCAGGCATTCCTGCCCTCTGCTGGGAAAACAGATGCCTTTGAGAGGCTTCTCCTTCTCCATGGCTCTCAGAGGGTCTCTGGCAGGCAGCTGCAGAGCGGGGTGTTCCCAGTTCCACACTGCATGCTGTGGGGCACCCCATCCTGCCTCAGGGGGCATCAGCACTTCCCTTTCCTTACTGGGAGTCTTTTCAGTTTGTCAGGTTTTCAACTCAACGTTAAGTAAAATGAACAAACCTCTTCCCTGGCCAGCAGGACAGCTCTGAAAAGGTGGAAATATGTATCTCCAAGTGCTTGGCTCTGAAAGATGGTTTGTTTGCTTCTGGGGCTGAGGCCACATTTGTTCATTTGTTTTATTTTGTGCTCATCATTATCCTAATGTTCCTCTGAGAGGAGGAGGAAGGGTTGGAAACAACCTGTCTCAGTGGTGAGGAACAAAATGTTCATTCAATGAATCTTGTTGATTGCAATCTACTGGATAACTTCTGCACATTTTACTTTTAATTAACTACCATACATTTCCTTGGGATTGCTGACTTGTCAGCATTTTTGGAAGTTGGCGCTAGGAATTTTAAATAATAACAGCATTTATCTTCTGCATGGACACATGGTGGTTAGGCTGATTAAAATAGGTGAGGAGTTACAAGAAGTYTTTTTAAGTCCAGGAGTGAAAGGTGGAAGAAGTTTGGGGTATTTTTATAAACATAATTTCAACTTACAATGATATTCCTTGTATTATTGGACATAAAAGAACGTAGTATATTTCTCATAAGTAAATATTATGAAATAAGTTTTCTGTCCATCCAAGCTTTTCCCTGATGAATCCTGGCCTTAGCTGCTGACTAAACTCCTCATCTCTTCCGACACAGGCACTCTGGTGCAGAGAGGAAGAATTTGCTATGCAGGCAGGCACACCAGTACCTAGTGAAGTTTATTCCTGTTTAAGGCCAAATTTACACCCATCCTCTCAGCAGGCTCCGAAAGACTCTTAAACCCCACAGAGAGGGGCTTTACCAGGAAATAGGYTAGTTCAGATTAAAAACAAAAAAACAAAAAAAMCAAGGTGCCCCTCTGGCCCTTGCCAAACCATAAATAATAACAGCACTGGTTAGGAGCTGTTGTGGCAACTGCCCTTTCCCACATGAAACCTCTGGCTCCTTCTGGGGCATCTCTCTGGAAGTGACAGTGCTGGCTCAGAGCACAGGTGAGGTGACACTGTTCAGGCTGGAAACTGATGCTGGCATGATGGAAATCACCCAGTCTCAGAATCTCTGAAGATTTGTTGCTGCAGTTCTAGTTGTGACTGATGTGTATGTAAATGAGGTTGGGTTTTTTAATACAAAACCAATTTCTACAGATTTTCTGTGTGCTAATCTCTGAGATAATGGGCACAAAAGTCTTACCATAGACCACAGAGATGGGTACTGAGCCCCTGGGTCTGGAGGACAGCTGCATCCAAATGCTGAGTGGCACCCTGTCSCCTGAGCAGGGCTTGCAGACCCAGTCCTCAGTGAAAATCAGGATTCCTTTGAAGCTGTGCTGCTTTATCCCATCTGAGAGATGGGGCACTGAAGTAAAATCCTTGGGAGCTGCTGGTGGGCAAGATTTTTTAAAGTCTTTGGTCTGCAAATTAAAATCAACACTGGAAAATGTTTTTAAACAAACAGCTGCATTAAACTTGCCTGCATTTCCAGACTGAAATGATTTCCATTAGCTTTCAGTCCTTGTAGCTGATCATTGTTTGAAAATGTGGGGGAGAGAGGGAGACTTCTCTGCAGACATTAAAGAAAACCATGTCTCTGTGTGCCAGTGAGATTTGGTAAGTGAGGAAATAAAGCAGAATACCTTCAAATCAAAGCTGAATGTTAACCTTATTTTTTAATATTTTCATATTTTTAAAAATACACTGACATTTCTACATACCGTGTATTTTAACAGGTTTCTCCTTTAACAAGGGATGTTGATGCATGGATTTTATTTTTTTTGAGAAATTATTGCAATTAAAATGTTGCCCAAAGAACTGCAAAGGAAAAATACTACTTCTCAGTATTTATTTAAAAGCCTGCTAGAATAGCAGTTTTCTTGATTACTGTCTCTTTCCAACAATTATACAAATGCAGCACTCCATCCTTTTTCTTGGTACTCTGGCAGCACCTAGAGGCTCTTGACAGAGATGTCACCTYATTTCACTGCTGAGCAGTGCAGACGCACAAATTGAACTTAATAGCCATTGTCACAAGCACCTAAATTTTTAACCACTTGCATCAGATGGTGGCACTTCTCAGGACTTCCCTGAAGAGAAAGTTTCCTGAAATTGTCATTAATCTATCTCTTTGGTAATAAATGGTTATTAAGTGCTTATTGTTATTTGATATTAATGGCTGATTCCTTTGTATCAAGGAACTGAAACAATTACAGAACTTGAATAAACAGCAGCTGGTATGTGGCTTGAAATGGTGCATAATAAATTATTTATAATGAAAACAACTAAGGTATATATTTTCTGCCAGGCAGCAAACACAGAGAGCTTACCAACTACATTGTTTTTGACTTTCAACAGAAGCAATGTCATCAYTTTGGTGTCAGATGCAGTGCACCTGTACCTGAGTTCCTCTGTTCTGTATGACTTAAACATCCTTCTTCTCTGAAAGAAACCACAGCACTTTTAATTGGCTGAGTCCACTTTATTTGTCCATATTCCTCTTGGTAATGTCTAGAGGAAGAAACTTTGCTGCGTGTTGCTCTTGAATGTGGCAGATTTGGAAAAGAAATCGCTAAGCTCTCTAAGATGAAACTCATTTTTTCTAGCTTTAAATTCARCACTGAAGGATACAGCTTTGTCAAGGTTAACCTAGCCCTGCACAGTGATTTGGGTGGATTGGGATGTAAATCTTTAGGAGTTAGCAAAGATCTGAGCACAGACACAGAGGCAGTAAAATAGTCAATATGAAACAGTGCCAGTATTTATAACCTTGTCTCCTCCTGCCCTGTGCTCCTGTGATGGGATCACCAATGGAGCAGGGGAAGGACCATCGAACAGATCCCGRCACTGTTAACTAACACTGAGTCCGATTTTTGATTTGAACAACAGCAGAACTAGAGCTGCATCTAAGAAGCACTGAGTAGTCATGTGGTGAATGCACACTAAACAGATTTATGGCATTTTTCCTCCAGCAGATTTATGGCATTTTTCCTTCTTATTAGTACGAAAATAAAGGCAAGATTGCCTAAATACAAAAGAGAAATTTAATCTTCGTCTAACCATAGTAATGCATGGCAGGGAGAAACACAATCCATCTGTGCTTTCTCTGACAATGCTTTCCACCATTTGTTTTAGAGAAAGACATAAAGTTCTCATAATGCATCTGGATAGCTATGAAATACTCTTGCTACCGTGAGAGAGAGAAGGCATTTCTTTCTGAGTTCTGTCAGCAATGCTTCTTGAAACATGAAGATTATCTCTTGTAATCATTATCCTGCCAAGGACAGCTGCAGAGTCCATGTTCAGTCAAGGACTGGATGTGCTAAAACCTGGAATAGCTGCACTGGGTAATGGAATTACTCCAGATTTCTCAGGAGGGRAAAGCCTTGACCCCAGATTAGCTAATTTTTTTTGAGACTGCACTGTGCTTTTTCTCCGTATCTCAAAATTTTGGCCATAGTATAGGGTAGACTCAGTGAGAATTCCCTTTTGCTCACTCCAGATTAGTTCCCTCTGGCTTTCTTGGCAGGCTATCTCCTTTGTTTTGACAGAAAAGGGTAAAATGYTGTGGCCTTCTCGAGGCATCCATGGTGACACTCCTCTTACACGTCTCACTTTCATGTAAACATAAACCCAGGAGCAGGCTCAGAGGTCAGCTGAGACACCCTATCTGCTCAGTGTTGGGGGACTGTGCAATACAGCTGCCTTTGTGGCCCCACTTCAGTCCCAAGGATGGAGGTACAGCTCTCAGTGAAGGGAATTTCCTGAGGGGACTGCCAGTGGCATCTCATTTCTGATTGMCATTTCTAGTTCAGGGGCTGGACACATCATGGGGACGTGTTCCTGTCTCCTCTGTCTGGTTGGTTCTATCAGGGCACCCTGCAGTGAACATCAGCTGAAAGCCCCTTTAGTCTGAACTCTTTTGGTGACTTCCTGAACATCTATGGGGCAGAGAAACCCTTCCAGAAGTGTTTCAAAAGCTGAAGCTGTACCTTTTGGGAGGAGAACTCAGAAGCGGACTTGAGGATTCTATAGAAGAACGAGAAAACAATTAAGAGTCCAGATTTGGGTTGACACTGCCATGTTTAATAGAAATTTTTGCATCCTGAAGAATCTAAGGGCTGCTCCCTTGCTGGTTTAACTTCAATTAGTCTCTTAACCTATGCACATAATTAGTGGCCTTTAGCTAAACAATGTATATGCAAAGACTAGATTGTTTTAATTATTATTCTAACAAAGAGCTATAACCTGAAGTCGCTATTTCAAATCAGGAAAGGAAATTAAAGGTAAGTACAGAATGTCTTCAAGTAATGATCAAAGAGAATCCTTTGTGATTTTCTYCTGGTGTTAATTAATACTGCTTAGTTGGTCAGGTTTGCACTGACAATTTCATTTTTCGGAACACTGGGGCTTGCAAAAGATTAAAGGGTAATTTTAAACATACTTGGATTAAACCAGGCATGTACAGCTATTGCATAATGCAGAAGGCTATTTCTAAGTCACTAGGGATATCCACCTTAATTKACAGCATGAAAAGCTATGCTGGCCATCTTGCAATGGGGGCTTCCCTTCCCCTGGGTAACGTGTATGGATGAGAGTCCCACAGCAAAGATGGTGTGAGCATGAGGTGGGTCTGGAAAGGTTTGCTCAGGAGAGGAGGAGCACGTGGCTTTAGTCGAGCCTGTAGAGTCCTGAGTAAGAACCTTCACCCTTTTTTCCCCTGTCCTCTCTCTTTTTGCATCTCATCTCTTAGGGAGCATCAGACTGGAAGAGAACCCAACCCATACTCACAGGATGAGAATTATTTGATACAGGCAAGAGTGGCAGAGTTGATCTTCAAAGGAGTAGAACAGAGGTCTTCAGAGTCTCTGTAGATAAGAAATTACAGAGGGAGATAAAAGCAAAATCTAAGCAAAGTTAAAATCCTATGAAAGAGGCACTTGATCAGGCCTTGACCTGCTCCTAAAGCCAAACCTGCACATGAAAAAGGGGAGTAAGGGATCAGAGTAGTTCTGAGTGTGGGGAGCAAAGACCAGGTAGAGGATGCTGCTGTGTCTGCTTTGCTTTGCTGAGAGTGAGATAATTCTGCCAGAACAAATAACATGTATTTMATTTGGTGTCTTCACTCCTTTGCTGTTTTCATTCAGTGAGTAGACAGCTGAAATACTGCCAATGGAAGAAAACAGATTTTTTGATGAGTAGTCCAATCCCATGAAAAATGAGATTAGAGGAATGCCTAAACTCAAGTTATTGCATTACAATCTTCATTTTGGACTAATTCTCAGTAGCATTATTCCAGGTTTATGGACAGAAATTTAAAGACAGTACATTTTATCATCTGTATCATTCAGTCCTTTTTTCTTTTTTTTTTTAAACTGAAACTTCACAGTGTTCTCTTTAATTTCCAGGAGAATGAATTTCACCTTTTATAACAGAGACAATTATGCTGTCTTTATGATGAATGATGTCACTCTGATCCCAGCAATAAAAGAGAATGTACTAATGCCAATAAATATATTAACTGTATCAATCATTCTCCTGATTTTTTTTACTTCGTTGTTAAGAAGAAATAGCATGCAACCTTGAGCTTTTAATTGGTTAACACTTCCATAAACACCATAATGACTCTTTAAATCTTTCTTTTTGTCATGAGAACGAGGAAAACATAATGAATAAATAATTGAATACCACAGTAGAGCTCAGCACTGATCTATGGGTCATTCAGGAGGTGAACTTGATCTAAAGATTTATTCAAACTCCACAAGTTGAGCGGTTTGTGCTGGAAGTAGCCGTAAAAGACAATATATTTTTACATGCCCTTCTAATTACAGAAGAGTTCCTCAATGAAATGCAATATTGCAATTGAACAGTGATATAAAAACACGGGCTGAATTCCACTGGAGTCAATGGATGTGAGTCTTCTCTGGCAGAGCAATTAAATGAGAAGTAGAATTTAAATCCAGAGATTAAACCAGCTGTACGTCCCCGGCAGGCACAGGCGGGGCGGCCGCGGGGTGAGACCGGCCCTGCAGCGCCGCTCCCTCGCTTCCTCCCTGGGAGCTGCTGCTCCCGGGCCCTCACAGCGSGAACCATCCCTGACCTCCACTCACATTTATCCTGCACGGGGCACTGACGAGCAGCGAGCTCCTGAGAGCTTCGGTTTGAAGCTGAGCAGCTTTCCCGACTGAGATTATCATTTTCTCTCTCACCACATCACACTGAAGTGACACGTCTGGCTGGAGCAGAGCTCAAAGCGAGCGGGAACACGGCCCGGTTCTGTTCCCAGCGCACGGACAAGTTAAGCTCAGACCGAGTGAGAAAGRCCTGCTTCCTCCCTCTTTATCGCAACATTGGTTTTCACAAAATGGCTGGAAAATGAGGTGCACAGCACCTTTACAGAACAAACGACAGCGGCAGGCCCGCGGCAGGGAGAGCGGCGCTGCCGAACGCGGGCCGCTGCTGCCCCCTGGCGCCGCCGAGCGGGACCGGGCCGGGCTACGGCACAGCCCGGCTGAGGGCGGCGGGGCCTGCCCGCCCTGCGCTCCCGGCACAGCCCGGCTGAGGGCGGCGGGGCCTGCCCGCCCTGCGYWCCCGGCACAGCCCGGCTGAGGGCGGCGGGGCCTGCCCGCCCTGCGCTCCCGGCACAGCCCGGCTGAGGGCGGCGGGGCCTGCCCGCCTTGAGCTCCGCCTCTGCCCCTGCCCGCTCCGCGGCTGGGCATGGACGGGCTTCGTTCCCGGCCACGGGCAGCTGCTCGGAAAGCGAGGACACGGTGGAGCAGAGCGAAAGGGCGAYGGAAGGGACAAAGGTCTTCTTAGCCAAACGTGAGTCGTGCAGGGAGGGCACTGGCAGTCTTGTGAGGGGCGCTTTGGTTCTCTGAGCATTTTCAGTAACCCGAGCAATGCCCCAGGTGCCAAAACTCCCTGACTTCAGAGAGTCACTGAAGGGTTTGGTGGGAAGGGACCTTAAGGATCATCTCGTTCCGCCCCCCTGCCATGGGCAAGAATGCCTTACGCCAGCCCTAGTTGCTCAAAGCCCCATCCTAGCTGGCCTTGAACACTYMCAGGGATGTCACATCAACAACGTCTCTGGACAACCTGTTCAACTACCTTACCATTCCTGTAGAAAAGARTTTCTTCCTTATATCTAATCTAAACCAACTCTTTTATCAGTTTGAAACTGTCACTCCTTGTCCTTTCACAGCATACACTTGTCAAAYGTTCCTTTCTGACTTTTTTGTGGGCCACTGCAGACACCAGAAAGCTTCTATAAGCTCAGCCTGGCTCTTCTCCAGACTAACAACCCCAATTCTCTCAAGCTGTCTTCACAAGAGAGGTGCTCCATCCCTCTGATGGATGGGATCATGATGGGATCATGAGGGCCTCATTGGTCCTCACCTGTACTCACTCCAACAGGTTTATGTCCCCTTAGGAATCCAGAACTGGATGCAGCACTCCAGGTGGGGTCTCAGGAGAGCAGAGCAGAGGAGAGAATTTCCATCACTGACCTTCTGACCACGCTGCTTTTGAWGCAGCCCAGGACATGTTTGACTTTCTGGATTGCAAGCACACATTGCTGGGTCATATAAAGCTTCTCATCAACCAACACCTCMAGCCTTTCTCCTCAGGGCTGCTCTCAGTCTGATCTCTGCCCAGCCTGTATTTGTGCTTGGGATTGACTTGAAACCCTTGACCAGTGGTTTATGCCATTAAGCTTCTTTTGGTTGAAGGAGGGAGGCTGTGCATGTCACACAGCCACCAAGCATGCCAGCTGGCTCGTGCTTCTGTGACACGTGTGCTGCTGCAGCAGCAGCTGGCTCAGCCCAGTCCCAGGGATCACCTCAGGCAGTGCACTCACTCAGCCAGGCAGGACCATCCCCCAGCAGACCAACACCACCAGGACAGGTGCACAGCCCAGTCAGACAGGCAAACTGGTGCTGGCACTGGGAACACACCCTGCTCTCTCTCCATTGAGAGCATCACACAGCCTTTCACACACACCCCTCTGCCCTGCTTACCAGTGTCACACCATTTGGCTGCTCCCATTGTAGCCCTTGGTCTGTAAGCTTCTTTAGAGCAGGAACCTTGTTTCCTCTGCAGTTCTGCAAAGTGCCAGGCACAATGCTAATTGYGATGACAGTCTAAATTTTGAGAGCATAATTGACATATGTAATAGGACTAAATAATTTAAATAGAACTGGAGAAACACTGAATTATCTCTTAGCTGTAAGAGAGCCCTCATTTGTCAGAGGCTATATCCTATCCTCTAAATATGGGAAAACAGTGCTAAGTAACTGAAACCCATACTGAGATTTTTTATGGCARTCAATGTATCTGTGGCAAGTGGCCCATACCTGATCTTTCCTTAGAGAAGAAGCAGCAATTATCTACTGGCAAAACCTAACAAAATGCTCCAAATATGCACAGAATAAACAATCTGCTTGCCTAATAACTGGGCTCTGAAACAAGTTGACAGTTGCTATGGATAATCACCTTATAACTAAGCATTGCAAGTCCTGACTGCACATCTACAAGCATGTTGATTTTACAGTCTGTAAAGGAGTTCCTGTCAATTTTTACAATAATGGTGATAAAGTAAAAAAAAAAAAAAAGAAAGAAAAGAAGACAACTTGGAAAACAGCACATCAGTAAGAGCTACAAACAGAGTACAGAATGTTCTGTGCTTTTTGGTGCAGGGAAATAAGTTGTAAAGAGACAAGAATAAGGATGGAAAGCCTTGGAAAGCAGAGAAGAAGGGTTATGGATATGCTTAACTATATGTGTATTTCCTAAAGAAAAACTGCTTCTGCAAATAAAAAAAAAAATTAATTGGATAGGGCAGCACAAAGAATAATTGTTCAATGAATTCCTATACCTATGGTATTTAGGAGTGTGCAGAAAGCTTTGGGCAAAATGCATTACTCTRAGATAAAGCTTGAATTTAAAAAAATAAAAAGGAAGGACTTGCAATGGCTTGCAATTTTTTTTTTCTGAAGACTAATAAATCTCTGGATAGGTTTTTATGAAATATTTCTTGGTTTCTTATAGGAGCAGCTGAAGGGTGAGTCACACATATTTTGATACTACAGGGTATGTGTGTGGGAGGTAAGCCTGGCTCTCGACTCACACTCTGTGCTGTAATATAAAGCACGGAGAATATAAAAATTATTCACCTGCAGCACAGAGTTTTTTGCAGTCAAAGTATGGAGGTGAATTAACTGTGTGTGGGCATCCTCCCTGCACTCTGCTAATACAAGAAAATRTGAGAAAGCAGAGCTGGCCACTGATGGGGTTTGCCTTGGCCATCAGACATCCCCTTTGTGGTGTTATGTGTTGCTGGCTTCCATCCCCAGATGACTGTCAGACTTGGTACAAACCTTACTTCTGGAGCCAACAGCCATGGTACCTGTGAGGTTTGTGTCAGTTTTGAGCAATTAGTCAAATGGGTTATGATTTTAGGTACACATATTAGGATTGGATCTCCCTTTGGAAACCTGTGAAACACCTTGCCCCCATGTGTGATGAGAAATTTGTGTGCTTGCTTCAAAGGACTAGTCCATGAAATCCACTAAAAAAAGAATAATCTGTCAAAGTGCTGGCTGGGGCCCATTAAGATTGATTGGATACTCTCTGTGCTCATTCATGTCAATCTGCTGTCTGACTGTGAGTTCTCCAGACCTGAGTTTCCTCAGATTCCTTTCCCCTTATTTTTAGAATATGAAGTTAATTTCAAAGCCTATATTGTAATACAGCTTAGTCTACTTCCTGGTGGTTTCTCTGGTCTCCTTGGTGGGTCTCTAATGGGCTGGACTTTGACCTCTGTCCAGAGACCTCTGGCTCTCCCCCTCAGTGAATGGAAATGTCATGGAAAAGGCTGCCTCCCACCTTTCCAGCCTCTTGGCTGCTTTGGAGTCCTACTTGTGCTCCTCTGAGGGGTCTCAGTGCACTAATTCCACCAGTTTCTCATCTTTCCAGCTTATCCACACCAGCACAGAGTGTTATGACTATTATAGCCAAGCCTTTTGATTCTCAGTGAACATCCATGGGRTGATGCATCTGCATCATCGAATACTGAACTGGCTGTCCATATCAGATCCAATAATTTCTGTTTCCCAACTCTTCTTTTTCCTGTAGTATTCTCCAATTGGTTCCTTTTGCAAACATTGCAGCAGCTCTTGACTGGACAAGTGAGTGTACCCTTGCCAGAAGTGATATTTGTTGAGCTGGGATTTCACAATATTGCACAGTACCTGACAGTACTCTATTGCTCATTACGTGACTCTGTGTACACCTGACACTGGCCTGTGCACACTCTTAGGCTATTCATTCCTGAACAGCAGCTGATCTCCGGTGTATCTCTGTGTGTTAAAATCAGGCTATAGTTCAACAAGCACTGAAAGCCAGCAGAGCTGCTAAAAGAGATTGTATTGTCCCTTCTCATCCCTACTCAGCCACTTCTGCCTCCATATTTTCCTGGCCTATATCAGGAATAGTTTGGTCAGCAGGATTAGGGAAGTGATTCTTCCCCTTAGCACTGGTGTGGCTACACCTTGAGGTCTGCATTCATTTCTGGGCCCCTTAAATTAGGAGGGATGTTGAGGTGCTGGAGAGTATCCAGAGAAGGGCAACAAGGCTGGTGAAGGGTCAGGAATACAAATCCTGTGAGGAATGGCTGAGGGAGCTGGGGTTGTTCAGCTGGAGAAGACTCAGGGGAGACCTTGATGTTCTCTCCATCTCCCTGAAAGGAGGATGTAGCCAGCTGAGGGTCAGTGTCTTCTCCCAGGCAACCAGCTATAGGAACTAGAGGACACAGTCTAAAGCTGTGCCAGGAAAGGTTTAGATTGGACATAAAAAGGGATTTCTTCACAGACAGAGTGATTTGGCATCAGAATGGGTTGCCCAGAAGCTGATAGAGTCACTGTCTCTGGAGTGTTTGAGGAAAGACTGGATGTGGCACTTAGTGCCATGGTCTAGTTGACAAGTTGGTGTTTGTTCATAAGTTGGAATTGGTGATCTCAAAGGTATTTTCCAATCTAGTTGAATCTGTGATTCTGTGGCTATCTCCTTCCCTGTGTTCAATCCCCAGCCCCAAGCCATCCAGCTGCATTCAACTGTGCCTTTTGCTGTCTGTGATGAAGAGAGTGACACAGGTAACYACAGGTGACTCTGTGGCACCCCAAAGAAACCAGCCACTTACAGCTTTTTTGCCTTTTCTTCCAGCCTCCAAGTCTGTTTTTCAGGTGCTCCAGGCACCTGAAAAATGTGTGTCTTGCTGAGGCACCTGATGTCACCTCTCCCTGTGCCATGGGGACTTTTGACATCCAGAGAGGGATCTTACTTCTCTCCTTAAGGTGCTTTGAAAGAGACTTAATCTGAAAAATAATAAAAGTACAATATGAAAATGGATTTTGAGGCTGTTCTAACCAAATAATCCCTGGGGCTCACTAATGCAGARATGTTTTAAAATATTTTGCTATTTCTCTTTTCTAGAGAAAGATACATCAGTTTTCTGAGAGGAGACAAATAAAATCACCAGCTACATAGTGGGGGCAAACTACTTGAAACTCCCTTCAAGCTCTGGCGCTGGTCCCTTCTGATAAGGGGCTGCATGCCACTGAGAGTAGGGGGACAGGTGGGCGATTCTCCCCATAAAATCATTTCAATCCACCTGTAGACCTAGGCAATGAAGAAAACTAAGGGTTTCAAGAGTTCACCAAACTCAGAGAATATTTATTCTGAAAGTTCATCCCTAGGAGTGTAACCTGAATTTTCTGCCGAGGTCACGTTGACTCTGAAGGCACAGGAGCTGTGCAGCACGTTTTCAGTTGCACAGTGGCTGCTGCCCATCACTGTTTTTTTAATTCAGTAGACAGTTGAAGTGCCAAGGTTCCTCATCAGCCATATATACATGACCCTTGGAAAGCAGCAGCATGATCTCTTCCACACCATTACTTTTTATTGCATTCACTGTTATCTCTCTGTGAAACAGGGAGACAAAATACCCACAGAGCTATTTTCATTCTTTGACAGAACAAGTCTGTTAAGCCTCATGTGTGACGTGAAGAACATCAGTCATTTAGAGCCAAACTGCAGTTGAAAAGGTCACAGTCACTGTGGCAGAGTAAATGAAATGTTTAATTCAAATAGATTATCAGTTACAGTTGCAGTGCTGTTTAAAGTCCCTTGTGTTTTCTTTTCTTTTCTTTTCTTTTCTTTTTAAAGCTCCTCAGAGAATGATTCAGCATCAGCTGTAGGCACCCTTGTGTTAAAGAGCCCTTCCAGAATGTACTTTCTTTTTATTTTAGAGGTTCTATAAACTGAACAGCAGGTTCCAGCTGCAGAACCCTGCCTTGTCTCCATGGGTCACAGAGGAAGAGAACTGGGGAAAAGAGGGAATGTATTTTTATATTTTTGTACATATAGTAGCATGACTCACAGACCCAATTTTGGAAATTTTTTTTCAGTGAAAACTAGGTTCTTGGAAAAATGTGAGTTCTTTAAGAAACATTTTTTATGCAGGTTGTTTATGGGAAATAAAAAAAGTTTTGGCTGGAGCTCTCATCCCTGTCCTTCAGCTAGGCTCTCTGCTCAAGGCCCTGGCCAGCACAGCTGCAGACTAGCCTGGCCCCACCAGCAGGCACTCTGGGGTGGACTTGAGGCTTACATGCACATGGGCACTTAAGCCTCTGACTTTCTCCATCTTTATTGTAAGGATTTCTCTCCATCACAGCAAAATTCAGCAGCAGCCCCTCTATTTATGTATTCATGTGGTTGAGTGGAGAATTTTGTGTTCCATGTTCCTGGGGTAACTCCCACCATAACCTGTCTCAGCTACAGCTACATCCTGCATTCCGCTCAGTGCTTAAAACTACCGTGGGCATCAGACTCAAGTGCKGGGGCTTCATCTTAGTTCTTAACCTAGCAAAATACATCATCCTGATATGTTAACGCCAGATAGCACCAACAGGATACACTGTGGTTTTGAAAATTTATCAATTGCATCATGACTGTCAGCCTGACAGAAGAGGGCTGGGAAGGCTCAGCAGCATTAGTGCTTTCTTGACTTGCCAGAGCTTTTATTTAAATGAGAACTGGAAGAGCAGAAGAGGGTGACATTCCTTGGGACCAGGAAAAGCTCTCTGCACTGGCCTTTGCTCTGGGCTTAAAGACCAGCCAAACTGCCAAATGTCTGTGGATGTTGCAAAGAGTCCACAGGCAAATTAAAATTATGCCCAAAGCTGGGTCACCAAGGAAAAATGCCTAATAAAATGATGCCAATTTCATATGTCAGTTAGGAGATGGTGAAGAAGACATTGATGCTGCTGTCCATGTGATGTGTCGTAATGACTTATAAAGCATCCMGAGCAGTGCTGGCTCCTTGGGAGCCTGTGTGTCTCTCTTGGCTGCTGTTGGCTTGGACAGTGCCCAGTCTGGTTAAGTCACTCACAGGTGCTCCAGCCTTTGCTCCACTTCGGCACAGCCCAACACTTTGCTGGTAGAGCTGAGCTGTGCTGGCTCATGCTCACTGAGGGCTCAGGGAATGCAAATACCTGAGCCACAGCATCTCTGTGAGCCGTGGGTACACGGCCATGAGTTGCAACAAACCCTGCCCTGGAGCCTGGTGTTTGCTGCCTAAATCTGTAATGAAGCTGCACAGCCTGCAGTTCAGAGCCTAGTTCAAGGGGAGCATCCCTGAAGAGGGCAGAAAGAAGGGCTCTGCTTCCTGGGAGTCTCTAATTTTTCTCAAATTGACTYTGCACCTCAGTATAAAGCTCTGTGATTTTAACACTGGCTGGTTATCCMTGCTTCTCATTTTTGACATGCTAAGACTGTACATTTCCTGGAAAAAAAAATACTGAGGGAAGCAGACTTGCAGAAGGCATTTGGAGGTTCAGTGATTCGCACACAAAAAACTCTCTTCTCCCAGGCATTTCTGCCAAGTTCCCCATTTTCAGCCTCTGATGCCTTGACTATTAAATTACAGCCACTGAAGCAGATTCTGAGTTGGTTCTCCCAAAAACAACAGCAGTTTCTTTGCTGAATGGCAGGAGGCCTAGTAGCAGCCTCAGCAATCACAGGAACAGCAATATCTGTGTTGCCTCTTTGTGGATATCTTCTTGATTAGGCTCCAAATTTCACTGCTGTTGAGGGTTCCTTRTTTGGTGTTTCTCCCTGCTAATATGCTTATAAAACCAGTTCCTTTCCTTTCTCTTCATGCTACACCTATTTCACAGCTTCCCACTTWTAACTAGATTTTGTGTGGCTTTTTTTACAGGGTGCTTGTTGGGTTGAGTATAAAAAGAGCTCTGGTGCAATTGGGAATGTTTACTGTGAGCTTTGCGTGGGACCGCTCAGAKCAGAGGGTTTGGGTAAAGAGAGGGCTTAGATAATGAACCCGCAGCGTGGGAGTGTGTAAGGAGCTAGAAAGATCTTGCAATTACACAGCACAATGAAATCATCCAAACAGAGCTGGAGAGCACTTGGAGCAGGATGGGCTGGYGGGATCTGCCTGGAGCCTCTGCAATGCAGTGAGCTGCAGCTCTGCCCCSAGAAAATCCTGTCCTGGAGCTCACAGGGGGCCTTCTGACATCAGCCCTGATTACTGCTCACTGTGGTTCTCCCAGCCAAGATCAAACATTATTGGGGTCACAGGTAATTCCATCCTCTCTGTTTCTTTATTGCTTTGACAAGGCTGGAGAAAGGCCGTAAATAATTTCYTATGTGAAATATGACCTGTTGTCTATGGACTCCTGTATTCCTGGGGAGTATCTCCTGATTAGCAGCATCTTCTCAGTGCAAACATTTCCCAAAGTCCTTAAATGCTGTTTGGTTGCTGTCCCTCATTTTCCCAAGCATCTCTGTCACTGAATATTGTTGAGACACTCATTGCCCCAGCATGCTGCAGCACACCTTAATTAGGAAATCTTTTTTGTGACAGGTTCCTGTGTCTATCTGCAGCTGTACATCACAAKAGGGTCCCTAGGAATTTTATCCATAAATACAAGACAAATATAAATACACATTTTTTTCTACTTGATGTGACAAACACTTGGAAATATTAATCATTCTGCAGTTCTTACATGAGCGAAAAATGGACTGGCTGCAAATCATAGCTAGAAATAGAGCTGCAAGTTATGCACTGAGGGCAAGGCCATGTTATATGCTCACAAGGCAAATATATTTGAGACAAAGTTCATCACCCAACACTCAGCCCCTTTTAGCTGCTGTCCCACAGGAATGATTCAGGTCAATTCTGAGCACCTCTGGCAGCCTCACAGCCTTCATATCATGCTCCACCCTCTGGTATTTGTTCTTATTTTCATGATTTTTTAAAAAGCCCCAAATAGCAGTCAGATAAATACTGGATGCAGCATTGATTGGAAAATTGCACACAGGCCTGCCTGCAGCCAAGCTCTGCCACTTCCTGCTGGGTGATGGTGACCATGTCATATAAACATATAAACCTACGTGGGCTTTATTTGTTTCTGTTGCCTCAAAAGCTATTACATTCCTAGCTAAGTGTTTTGAGGTGCAATGATATACATGGGTAAAAAGCAATATTCAGATAAATTCACAGAATCATGGAATGGTTTGAACTGGAAGGGGCCTTCAGAGGTTATCTAGCTCCAACCCTCCTGCAATGAGCAGGGACATCTTCAACTGGATCAAGTTACTCAGAGCCCAGTCAGCCTGACCCAGAATGTTTTCAGGGATGGGGCTTCTACAGCCTCTCTGGGCAACCTGTGCCAGTGTTTTACCATCMTCATTGTAAAAAATGTCTTCCTTATATCTAGTCTGAACCGCCCCTCTTTTAGGTTGAAAATATCATCTCTTGCCCTAGTATAACAGGCTCTGTTAAAAAGTTTGTACTCATCTTTCTKAAAGGCCTCCTTTGAGTATTGAAAGCTGTGAGTTTTGATTAAACTGTAGGCTGTACATTAACAAATCCAAAACTGTCTTTGCATCAAAACTAAAACAAGTGATGTGTAAAGTAGCTATGAGTAACAGCAATATAGAAAGCAGAAGAAATCCATCTGTGGCAGACATGTGCAAGCAGTCTGTCCTCATGTAAATCATTCTCAGGAGATTCTCTGACTCAGGAGAAGGCTAGAGCTCTGTCATCATGCTTTATCTAGTAAAAAAGGCAAAAGTGCTGAACCTAGAGCTTTGAAGTCTGTGAATCTAGTCTATAGACTTGAGGAAACCAGGTCCAGTAGATAGCATTTTTTTCTCTCAAATAATAAATCCACCGCTCTTTATGATAACAGCCTGAAAGCGATGGCATGGTTCTGTTGTACAAAATGCTAGTCTTTTGTAAATCTACATAGTTTCYTTCCTTAGAGCAGGAACTTTGCTGTGTACCTAGGTAAAACCAATCTTCAGGGTGACACCCAATGATATTGTTTTTCTTGCTCTCAAAACAGTTCTGGATTTGCTTGAAAGATATCTGTACTTTTCCTCAAAAACAYAATACATTTCAGAGGTTGTTTTTGTAACAGATTTGTATTTACTTACCTTAATCTTCCTGATTAAATGGAAGTCAGTGGTAAATGTCTACCTTTGGTAGATCCTTTGAGCCCATTTATCTCCTGTGACAATGACACTTTGTCTGAGTTACATACAACCATGTAATTTTTGGATGCCAACATCTGAGCAGAATGCCACCATACTCTACACCAGGAACACTGACGGGCTAAGTACTGAAATTGAATTCCAGTAAGGAATTCAGTTTGAGGCTTGGTATATGTTGGCATTACTCAGATTTGAAGACAAGCTATAAACCCTAAAATAGGCAAYAGGGATGAAAATCTCGTATATACTAGATAGGAAAATTTATCTTTTAGTAGGCAGCAGGTTTCCACTAGATTATCAGCCTAGCATCTGACAAAGCAGAATGAGCTATCATACTAATATGAATATGTCAAAAATATTATTGCTTTCAGAGTGTGGCTTCCTTTTTCAAATCCCTTTCAAATTTCTCCCCAATTTCTCTCCAATTATTGTTAGTGGTAGACCTGGATAAAAATCYGTGGGTTTATTGTTGTTCTCTAGGAAATAGTGACTTCCCTGTCATTATTCTCAATTCTAAATGAAAACGTAGAGCCAGCTTGGTGAAACTTCCCATTCAGTGAAATTTCAGTTAGTTTAAGTTAAAAACAGCAAAACCTTTCAATTGTGATAATGCCATGTATTAGGAAAAAAGTTTCCTACAATGCACAATATCTAATTTATTGAATAMATTTTAAACAGAAATACAAAAAGCATTTTAACACTGTCAGAACAAGGCAGCTAGACTTTTTCCCTCTGAAAAATGCAATCAAATTGTCCTTGAAACATTTAATACAAATGCATTTACCAACTGAAGAACTGTTTCATCAGGTATCTCTAGCTTAAAGATTCTGATCCTGCAAATGGGTATACTAAAAATTGACTGCAGTCTAACTGGGTTAGAGTTGCAGAGCTTTGATCAAACTCTTTCTCTGAGTTTAATTCTTGTAGGGTGATTAATCTCTGGTACAGGGCCCTGGCTGATGGAAGCCAGTAACCAGACTGACTTCTTTGAGCCCTGTAAGAGCAATGCCAGATTAGAGCCACCTACTTCCTCAGCTTTAGCTCTTGGTCCAGAGAACAGGAGTGTGCTGACCCACAAGAGCCCTGTTGGTGTCTCACAGCAAAAACCTTGTCATAATTTTTCACTTTTCTAAACTACAGCAAGAAGATGGTGAAAATCAGATTTCTTTTATTACTTGTGGAAACCAGGAGTGGATGTAAATCATTTACTTAGCAAAGCATTTCCTTTCTTGAAGAGCTCTTGSAGTGATCATTTCTTCCCAAATCTGATATGGCTTAAATCCACTGCTTGCTTGGTTGTATTCTCTTTTCTCCCCAAAATTTTTAACAAGCCAAAGTAATTCTTACAGTGATGTTTTTCCCTTAAAATGTCACAAGCTGGTTTTACACCTAGTCATACTTTCAGAGCTAACACAGATTCCTTTTTTTTTTTTTACTTTAGAGACTCTAAAGTTTGGGGGAAAAAAAAGAAAGAAAAAAGAAGAAAAAAGAAGAAAAAAAGGTGCCTTTCCATTAATTCTCCCACATTTTCTGCTCTCCATCTTCCCTCTCTGAAGTAGGATTGATCCTCCCCTGCCTAGGATGCATAATGAGCTCAGTGCTCCTGGATCTCCACTCAGCAAGGTCCTCCTGAAAAGACACGGCAGGTCAGTGTCCTTGTGCTGTTAATCCATTGAACTAACAACTGAAACATGGGAGGATTTTTAGCCAATTATGAAAGAGCAAGTTCTTAATGATTAAAGTTACTCAAGCATGACTTTGTATTCTTCGCCTCAACCCTGCTCCCTTTTAAATAGTGTCATCATCAGATAAAGAAAAACCTTGATATTGAAATGTTCTTTTGCTCACATACATTGACAGAAAGTTAGCAAAAAATCTAATGCTAACTGACTCTCTGTTATGTAGCAGTTGAATTGTTTTTAGAGCAACTTGGTACCTGATAAATGAACCCCACCTGAGATGAATCCAGGTGAGGATTGCCTTGTTATTTTCCCTCATGCTGGTACAAACAAAGAGAAAATGAAATTCCTATCCTCAGAGGTGGATAAGCACAGCAAGGTCAAGGGGTTTACATTGCATTTCTCACCTAAAAAATATTATTGCTGTTCACTGAACTGCTCTAGACATCTTACAGCAATCAGGTCAGCCCTAAGTGGGTGGTTGTTCCTGGTGTGAAGTGACCTGAGTGATGCTCTCCTAACCCCTGAGCATGGTACACTGACCAGAAGGACACACCATCAGGGGACTACTGTTTTACTATCCTCCTTCAGGCATTCCATGGATTTTTCACTTCTCACAAAATTTGAGCAGCTTCACAGCCATTTTAGCTATCATTTAAGCTCATGGTCTTATTTCATGGTGAATTAAGTTTTAGGTTTTTCCAGCAGAAGGAAAGCAGCAATCATATATGATTTCCTCACAGCTATCCCAGGCAAGTAATAGCTGAAATGTACTTGAGAGGAGAGATCTTGGTCAGTGTAAGGAGTTTTAATACACCTTACCTATTACAGGTTTAGTCTGTGGGCTTCCCATGTAGTCAAGGGAAAGTGCATCCCGACACCAATTCAGAGCAGGAGCCTAAATTGGACTAAATTTCAGATGTCCATCCTTCTTATCTTTCCCTCCTACTGGCAGCCCAGTTTCCCAGACTATCTTTGACTTGAGATTCTTTCTGTCAATATTTACCTCTGAAGTGTAATTCACTGCAGCTTTTTCTCACCACTGTCCATAACTATGGGCAGATGACAGGGCATATGATGTAAAAAAATTTTTTTTGAGAGAGATCTGTACTACTGTAAGTAAAAACATTATGGAAAGCAACCTAAGTCATAAAAATCACTACAGCACCTCAGCTAAAGATACCTTCCTGTCATTGCTCAAGAAAGTGTGGGTACAAGTAGCACAGATTTTCTTTTTGCTGGTTTCTACCTCTTGGGTCTGCAAGGATTTTCATGAAATCTTCTCACATCCTAAAGGAAATCCTGATGTTTTGTTTATATTGCAGAAATAAAGTTCAACACCAAGCATAAATATTTTATGTTGTATTTTACCTGTGGCACATCAAAGTCCAGCCAAGCCAAGAAAAACAAAGCAGAACTGCAGGGAAACATCTGCCATTTCCTCCTCTTTCTGATGTGTCCCATAAGCAAATCTGATAAGTAACTTCTGCAAAATGTTGTTTGAAAGATGACATTTTAATGAATGCCACGGAAAGTGGTAGAAGTAATTCCTAATGCACAGATCTCTTTTGTTCTATTATGCATCGATGAGAGAATTTGCATGATCATTAGGGGATGACTGGAGTCTGGAATCTTTTTAATGAATATTACATTCCCATCTATTAATGGGAGGAGTGACAGTAAACTCTTCTTTTAGCAAATTTCTGCCATCTGTGTAACTTTTACCCAGAGCATTGCTAGGAACCAAGTTGAAGAAGGCACYCATAATACTGCAAAGGAAGGAACTTCAGCAAAGACAGACCTCACCACGTTTCCATGTTGCTGGCCCCTTCTCTCTGTGGAACTTTGCTTTTTTCTTTTCTTTATTGTCTTTCTTTCTCTTTTTTCTTTTTAAGTTTGCAAACTGACCTATGCTCCATAAAGTTCATCTGACCTGTACTCCTGCTCTTTGTGTGAACTTTTGAAATATCATCAGACATACAGACTTCTTTTATTATATTTACTGAAGCATATTTCACAGAAAAGTTGGCATCAATAAGTAGATGTAAAAAAAATTAAATTCTACAGTTTTCCATTATTTACAGTTTAATTCAAAGAAAATCAAATAGACTTGCCTAAAACTTGCCTAGTTTTGAAGAGTAAGGATGTATATTCAACCAGAATTTCATGTATATGAAAGAAACTAAGGGAATACATATTTTAAAGAGATAACAAGTCTTGATTAAGAGGGGTCTGAGCAACAGATACTTAATCATGTGCTTATTCAGCTAGCATGTACTAAATAGAGGTGTTTAAAAAATGTTTCCCTCCCTTTTAATTCTCTTGAATCCTGAAATCAGTGTAATTGATTCTCAGAATACTTCTGAAAACAACTCCAAACACAGGAGGTGTGATTTTCTCAAACTCACCATAATCAAATCTGATTAATTTCCATACTTTGTTATACTTGTCTCTCCCTTTCTTGTTGAGAAGCCATATACATTATGAGACCTTTTTTGCAACAGGCCATATTAAGAAATGTAATCTTCATGCCAGCAGGGCAACATGCCAGTAAAAGCTGAACCATAGAACAGCAAATTTGTACGGAAAATAAATAAAAAACATCAACATTTCCACAGAGAAAACTTTTGGCTGCAAAGTCATTTATCTGGAAAACAAATGGAATTGCTCTATTTTCAATTATTTTAGCTGGCAGTTTAATTAATTCTTCAATTTATTTTCAAACTTCACCCTCCAGCCATTTGATATTGTTGTTAAGGAATGACCTGCTATTTCTTTTAAAATCATGGTGTTATCTGATATCCTTCTCTTATAGACACTTTTAACTACTCTGCAATATTCTTTGGCTTTCAAAGGCTAAGTAAGTTCACCTCCTTTCGTTTTCTCTCTTCAGGTCACARATCTTCCCTACAGTTTCCCTCAATTCTTTTTAACTTTCAGAATTCCTTATGGACTATTTTCTGTGAAAGTTTTAAAAAACTTGTGTTCCCTTTTCAGACACACTCCTAACACTCCTTCTTCTAATGTCATTGTGCAGGTTCAAGAAGACAGGAATACATCTGACTACTTACTTAAAATGTCTCACCACCCCCTCACGTACCAGAAGTAACTCTCCTCCTAAGGTCTGATATCAAAACCGCACCAAGCCCGTCTGTTCCTTGGGCCTCTGAAAATATCTGAAGTTTCAAATCCTTGTTATTGAAAGGATGAGATCTAAGCAGGACCATGAAGCAGGTTCACCAGGTGCCCATCAATAGGTACGGTGGGGGGTGGACAGTGCTCCTCAGACAACAAAAGAGCTCCACAGTGTGGGGGCAAGGAGCTCACGTCAGTCATGCCATGGCCAAGAGACCTGTGAAGATCGTCTGTAAATGTGCTGCACACTCCCACACAACATGTTTCTCATCTGTTTGGCTACTTTCCATCTTCTTGAGATGTGAGAGAAAGCAGTGAGCTTTGTGTGACCTTGCTTTTCCTGTTTCATGGAGCAACCATGACTCCTACTGGAGATTTTCTACTCACCAAACCCAGAGTGCTTTCAGCATGCATTGCATAAATGCACAGATTGGCTCACCATACATTAAGGAGAAACATGCTTGTGTTTCATTCATACACAGAGAGACATGACTGCTCAGATACTGTTTGCAACGCTCCTACCACAAAACCTTCTGGGAAGAAAAGGTACTTTTCCTTCAGCTGCTCTTTGTGCTGGGGAGAACTGGTCACCTTGACCTCCTCATTTGGRCTATGGTTACTCTTGGGAAACAAGTGAAGCAGCAGGTTAAGTAAAGGAAGGTTAAGTAAAGGAAGGAGTTGCTGGTTTTTTCATTCTTTTTCTGGTGAAGAAGGCTGAAGACACGATTATGATTTCTGAATCTGGAGGCAAGAAACCTCAACAACCCACGCCAGTGGAGAGTTGGTTGACTGCAACTTCTCAGCTCTCAGGTAGAGAAAAGATCCTGGGTGAAGTCTGTAACCACAGCCAGGCTGAAACTTGGGTTCTGCTGTCTTTGGGRACTTACCAAGATTTAAAACAGAGCTCAGGAGAAGAAATCAAGGTAAAGATAAGATACTTAAAGCAGTAAAAATGGTTTGACAATTCAACAGATCCAGCGCATTTCCTTGTCCATCTGAGCCATGACCCAGTAGAGGTTCAGTACTAAATTGTACCTCCAAAATGTTTATTAATCAGAATAATTGTCTATCTTGCCACTTCTAGGAGCCCAAGACATATCTTTTTTCTATTTCCATGGTAGTATTTTTGGAGACCAGTAAAGATAGAATCGTTTAGGCTGAAGTACCTGAATCATATGCAGTCATCAAAATCAATGAACTAATTTTCAGAGATGCTAGTTATCTCTCAGTTYCTGTGTCAAAAAAAAAGAAGCTTATGTTTGTTTGGGATTTGAATAGACCTTTTCTATTTTTTATTCATTTGCTTCAGTAAACCTTTATTCACTGAAAATATGTGGGTTGCTAGCTGTTAATAATAATGCTAACAGTATTCTGCTAAAGGTAGTCTGAAAACCTGTTTTCCCACTTACTGATTCATCTAATTTGAAAAAATGTATTAAGACTGTTTAAAATAACTGCAACATTGATACTTTATCTAATTCCCAGTTTAACAGAAGCAGTCAGTATCCTCTCTTTGCATGAGCAGATGAAACTGTATATAGCCACTCTAATTCTCCAGTTCTGTGATTGGATTTCTTTAGCATCTTAAGCTTAACAACAGTGACTTTCCATATGGAAAGATTTAGTATCCATAAAGGTCCTACCCATAACGTGGTACTACAGAAGGGGTCTCTACTTCCCTCTGAGGAACATGTGATTCATAGAGACTTCTTCAGTGATTAAAGGTAACTCAGATTCAAAAATCCTCTGCAGTGCAGGCATTTAGCTCAAGACTGAGACATCTAAATTAAGATGTCTAAATGTAGGATCTTGATTCAGGTGCCTAAACATAGGTGCCTAGTGCTTTTCAAGATGCCCTTGTGAATTTGTTGAGATGCTCATTTGGCCTTCAGCTGCAATTCTAGAAGCAGATGTGTGCTCCTGCAGGTCATGGCTGTATCTGCCAGCTGTGTGGATGTCCTAGGTCATCTGAAATGGTACATGTTCTCTAATCTAACAGAACCTAACTACTCTTAGATTGAGGAACATAGAGAGATCGAGTAGAGAGATTCAGCTCTCACCAGGTTGGCAGCTGGATCTCTCTAAGCTTCCCTGAGGGTACTGACTATAGCAGTGATTTGGGCACCAAGTTCACTTGCAGACATTTACTTGCAAACACCTAATTTTGGGTGTCTTCATCCCAAACAAAGACCAACCCATGACATGTCTGTTGGAACAAAGGATGAATTCAGAAATGGAAGGCAGAACGTGCTGAGAGGAGGAAACTGCTATGTGAATATCCTTGCAAGGGCTCAACAGGCACTCCAAATATCAGCTGGCACCAGTCCCCCTCCAAATGTTTCAGTGGATGCCACGTCTAGGACAAAGGTGACTACAAAAAGACAATTTTCTCTTTCTACCTTCCACTGCTTGAGGTTAAACAGTGCCTCTTCTATGGAAGACTTACATCAGTGAGCAGATGTAGGCCAAAGCTGCTCCAAATACAAGGACACTTTTTTCATAATTGTCCTGTTCTTTTATTAACACAATTGGTTTAAGCACCAACCACTGCATTAAAAATAATCTGAACTTGATTGTGCCCTTCTGTTTCAGTCAAGAGTATCTGTCGCTATAGGACACGAAAGAACACAAGCACAYGCCGTTCTCAAGGTGAAGGAAAAAAGGGAAGTTTATTTTCTGACTCCAACATTTATAGTTTTCCAAAAGTGAAAGCGGATTGGAGGGTGACAGTGACACCTCTCCAATGACACAGGTCAAACCAACAGTCCATCGACTCTCTCCTATAGGAATAAAATCCCAGCATTACCAGGTGGAATGTGCCTGAGCTCGTCTGGCCCTTGCTGCTTGGCCAGAAGCAGCAGCTGTGGTGTTTCACCTCAGAGACACCCCTGGCTGGCTGTATGATGCAGCTAGGCACTGGAACAAGTCCAGGCAAGGTTAGAAACTCAGTTTACCTCTGGTGGAAAGCATTCAGGGGACGGTGAAGAGGAAATGGAGAGGATTCTGCCGCAGAGTTTAATCCATTGTTTTATTCCAGGATAACAGATCTCTGAATTTTGCAACAGCTACACACAGAATGCCGCCACATGGTCTCATTGTATTTTTAAGCTCGGGGGTAGGGGGAGGGAAGGGATAGGTGAGCCACCAACCAGGTGGGAGGAGGGGAAGGCTCAGGGGACAATGACACTTGGACGAGCCAATGAGCCCGGAGCTGAGGGGCATCTTTTGAACTGCACCAACCAGACAACGGCCTTGCTGGAATGTTAAGATTGATG
The DNA here is from genome assembly GCA_014549065.1 of Cardinalis cardinalis. Taxonomy (NCBI): domain Eukaryota; kingdom Metazoa; phylum Chordata; class Aves; order Passeriformes; family Cardinalidae; genus Cardinalis; species Cardinalis cardinalis. Next base: position 3,592,596 of record JACDOX010000058.1, on the reverse strand, counting down.
GACAGCCCTTAGCAGGAGGGCAAGGGAGAGGGGAAAGGAGAKGTTGGCACACTTGAGGGACTGGGATGGGTGAAACGGGATATTGCAACACACTGCAACACTCTCCTCCTCCATAAAGGAATGCAAAACAATGAGTTATTTACAGAAAGTGTGTGAGAAAGTTCACTACAAGAATGTCAATATCAGAAGGCTTAGAAAATCTTAAAAAACCAGGGTGACAAGTATCTACCACATGCTTGACAGAAAGGGATAATATTCARTGGCAGAATATTTTAAATGCTTCCAAAATTAGCCTTCCTGTTTCTTACACTATTAAAAACAATTCTCTCCTGCTACTCAGTGCAATTTACAGGAGGAGCTTGGAAGAAAACAACCTTGAATTTTCTTATGGCGCTAACTTCCATCATGATAAATCTCAAGGTGAGAGTAAACAGGGAGATATGAGCATCTTTTACAACCATGTTTCTGAATGACATTATAGTCAGAGGTGTTCTTTATAGTCTCTGCTGAAAAAAATGCACTCAATTTTATTGGCAGCATTTCTCTGACAGATGCCACAACTGTCCTTGTTTAAACCAGCATTAAAACATTAAATATAACTTGAAGAAAAAACCTAAGAATTTTAAGAGTTTAAAGTTATAAGAGTTTGCATTTAATGAAATACAAAGGTGAAAGAAAAAATTACCCATAAATTAGAAATTACAGTCAAAATTGATAAATAAAAAATCCGCATTAAATGTATGTTGTGTGAGGTGATTAATTGCAGAAATTAATACAAATATATGTAAAATGGAGTGGTTTGCAAAATTAACAAAATTTCTAATTGTACATGCCAAAACCCCRCTTTCTGTCTTAACTACTCAGTGAGTTTAACTTTTTTGATATCTACTTTAAGCACTGTTCTTTAGAAGTAGAGACAACTATTTAGGAASAGTTTTACAAGAGAGTGCCATGCCAATAATATGAAAGATAATTTAAGAGCTCCTTACTAAGTATTAAAATGCTGCAAACAGAAAATATATTCTTCCTTTTAAGAGCATAAAATTGTGTTCTATTTGATTTGTCACCTCTGCATTTATTGAGATAATTATCAGAGGTTATTCTGTGGTTTGGAATAAAAATCAAAAAGTTCCCTGGTATAAGTGTCCAGCCAAGCATTAATTAGACTGAGTGCCTCAGATTCTTGCTTTAGTTTCTGTATTCACTCTTCKTGTGATTGCCTAAGTGAGATTTTCTGTGGTGATATGCTATGTGTATGCCTTTGCAAGGGCTCAACAGGCACTCCAAATATCAGCTGGCACCTGTCCCCCTCTAAATGTTTCAGTGGATGCCACGTCTAGGACAAAGGTGACTACAAAAAGACAATTTTCTCYCCACAAGTCTGATTTCAGCTTTCCGAGGCATCACCCTGCAGTCAGGACCTCTCACACAGATTGCACCAACAGCAAGACTTGTGGGCAAGTAGTGAGAGGCTCTGGAAATTTCTGTAGGGCTGCCACTGAGGAGCTCTCTTCTGTGAAAGATAACAGCCTTCTAGAAATCCCAAATCAGGGACCTGAATAGGAATGGCTTTAGATATCACAGACCCACTTACTGCCTTACGTGATCCGATGGAAAATTCTGTGATGTTGGTGGAGTTTTGCAGTTCAACAGGAGCCATTTGTGGCCATGAAAATGCTTGTCCCACTTATAATGCTGCCAGTAACATTGAATCCTAGCACTGAACACAGTAAGCACAGAGTAGGGTRTATTATTTGTGTAACATCTTTGTAGCATGTTCTGTAGTGACATGCTTACTCATTATGAACAAAAACACACTTAGGGAATGGACCTATAATTCTAAATGTTTTSACCTCCACCATCTTGGTAGGTATTCAGTAAATCTGTACTAAAGTAGAATYAAGAAAGTTATCCCAGACCTTAGCTCTTTAGCTCTCACCAAGAAATATTTCTCCTGATACTGCATTAAAGAGTTTTATATAAATACCTCTAAGGCAGTAAGAGATAGAAAGCAACTGCTTACATCAATAAGTCATTAGCAGCAATTAGGGCAGAACAAAAGCAGCATCAGGATATTCCAGATAATGATAGAAGAGATGTATAATTGTAAAAAAACATGAAAATGTAAAAGAGGTATTGGAAATCCATACTCAGTGMGCTAACACAGGCAGCCTGAGCACAAGATGCAAAAGTTGCTGGAATTTGACAAGCCTTTTTGAGCAACACAGTTGTGAAAGCAGAGAAAAGGCATATGAAGTGTGAAATAGCCTGTAAGTTAATAGCTGATAGACTGCCTGGTCTTTTCCCAAGTTCCCTTATGAGGTCTAAATAGTCAGCAGCAAAGTGAGTGTAAACACAGCCTGTTTCCTCTTGCACTGGAGTTACTGTGCTAGTGTCAAGTGAGTAGCATTTTGTTAATAAGAATAAAATTTGGTTTACTGTGAGAAAATAAGGCACAAATGAAACATCCCTTGACTAAATACAACTAATCAAGTGACAGAGTGGTGTTGATGCAGCTCACAAGTGCAAGCAGATGGGAGCTTCAAGAGATGGGACAGGTACCCAGCATACTTCAGTTCAAATAAATAATGCAATTCAATACACTGCATTTGGGTACCTTCCTACTTGGAATCATTTGGAATCCTACTTGCAATAATTCAGGCTGATTTAGACACCCAACCATGAGTGTGTGGATCTCATGCATGTATCCCTCATGCATGAAGTAGCCAAAAWCCTCCTTAAATCTGGAAATTTGGTTGCTTTTCATGGGGTATTTATTACCCCTTTACTAGCTGTGGAAAACAACATGACTTTTTCCTGCTATGTAAGTAACAACACTGGTATTTTTGCACTTAAACAAATCTAGTGGCTTTTCATGTGCAGAAAATTAACTGTATTTTTCCAGCTAGCATCCCAAATACTCTGAAAATCCACAGGAGTGACAGCTAATGAATATGGCTTTAAGAGGCCTAATGTTTCTGTCTCTATAGTACCCAGTCCTGCTGCTGTGACTGCCCCTGAGGGGTTGGAAGGCAGATGCCTGTGTGGCTGGAGGCACCTTCAGGGGCTTTCCTGCAGGTCATTTACCCTTTTCCTGCCCACCCTTATGGGAACTACCAGCATCTGTCACATATTACAATGATTTATTAAATTTAGTTGATTTATTCAAGAGAATTTTTATTTATAGCATCATGTGAGGCATAAAGCACTGTCAATTCAATGTGAGGACCAAACAGTGATGTAACAAAAGAGGAATGCTTCGACTCCAGCAGCCTGTGCCCCTGTGCTCTGATTTGAAGGCCACTGAAATAGCTGGAATGATTATAGTCATTTCCAGTGGGCATTGGAGCTCTCTTCTGGTTGTATCTGTGAAGTCCTGAGTACRAAGCAGAGTGGCATTTTTGGGGTTCTTTGTGTTTATGATTATAAATATAATCCTTCATTCAGATGGTGTGATGCTGAATGCTGTAGAAATCCCCATGGCTCATATAAAGAGTAAGTCTGTTTGGTAAAAAGGAGATTCTTTTTCCCTTAAAATACTGCAAAAATATGTTATTTCCATTTATTTAAAAGCAGCTTTCCAGYAGCCAGTGGATATTTRTATGRCTGGAGTATCCACTGAAGCATGGCAATTTCCTGATTCCAAATTGGTTTTTTCTCCTAACAATGCTATCAGGTTGCTTTTATCTCAAAATGTTTTCCTGAGAAGACCAGTGACATTTTTTGGCTTTTACAGCTACAGAAACTCAAATCCTCAGAATTTCATCCCCATGAGRTATCCTGGTATATTTCAGTTCCAAAATTCTCAGCCATGCACCCTTGTGTTTGCTGCACTTCCCAGTGGRTGGCTATGAAATGAACTCCTTTAGGAATTAGCTCTTCTGAAGAGCTGTCACTGATGTTTCTGAAACATGATGTGACCAGCAGGGCAAGGGAGGGGATTCTCCTCTCCACTCTTCTCTCCTGAGACCCCACCTGCAATGCTGCATCCAGCTCAGGGGCTCCAAAGAAGAAGGACATGGAGCTGTTGGAGTGAGTACAGATGAGGACCATGAAGATGATCAGAGGGATGGAGCACCTCTTCTATAGGGACAGGCTGTGAGAGTTGGGAKTGCTGAGCCTGAAGAAGAGAATGCTCCAGGAAGGCCTTATAGCACCTCCCAGTACCTAAAGGGGGCCAACAGGAGACATGGAGTGACAGGACAAGGGGRAATGGCTTCAAACAGAAAGAAGCAGGTTTAGATTAGGTATCAGGAAGAAATCCTGTACTGTGAGGTTGTGAGATGCTTACACAGGCTGTCCAGAGATGTTGTGCTCCCTCCCTGGCAGTTCAAGGCAAAGTTGGATGTGGCTCTGAGCAATCTGGTCTGGTGGAAGATGCCCATGGCAGTGCCCATGGCAAGAGGGCAGGAACTAAATTATAGTTAAGGTTTCTTCCAACCCAAATGAGTCTATGATTTATGATTATRTGATTTCTGGCCTCAAACTATTAATACATTCACACTGTAGTAGAGGGGACTTGGATTCTGGTTTGTAAATGAAAAATTAATTCCAGGAAAGTTATTCCACTATTTAGTTTGCTGTCTAACTAAGAAAAAAAAATTAAGAAATTAGCTATCTTATTTTATGTACAAAGCCAAACACTTGACCTTTGATTCTTTGAATTTTTCTCAGTGTGGATCTCCTTCCTTCTTTCAAAGCTTCCACTCTGTGTCTAGGCAAGAACTGGAGAATATGTTTCAGACCCAAAACCCTATCATTACCTCCTCAAAGCAGACARTCCTTTATTTTCTTACAAAATGGCAAATTCCTTCTCTCCCTCACCTTGAAATATCTTTCCTCTTTTTCCCATCCAAATCACCAAACTACAGTGTGACCCTTTATTTTGAAACTACCAGTCATGATGTGAAACCATTTCATTTGCAGGTAATTAAATTCATTTAACTTAATTGTACGGATAATGCTAAGAGAAGTATCAAAGCTCTCACATGGCTGGTGGAGTTGCAGAGTAGGCGTTGCAATGTTTTGAACTGAATTTTGTACCATCATTGTCCTATCTACACTACATATGTAGGAAAAGTCATGGGGGAAGAACCTTCAAGGATGTATTGAAGTCTGCATTCTGAGAAATGTGTACAAGGATTACATACAAGTAGGGCTTTGTGCTTGTTAATGACAGACATCATTTTTGGGTCAGGAAGTTTGGTTTGCATAAAGGAGACGAAAGGTCTCATCTACCAACCCTGAAACAGTAATTTAAAYTAAACAATTCTACTACCTCCTGATGCAGTCAAGCCATTATTAATTTGCTGTCTTATCAGGTTTATGTGCTTCYACACTTGTCCATCAGGTGAAGATTTTAACAAAGAGCTTCAGTTTTACCATGACAAGTAGTGAAAGCATAGAGAATGTGTTCTTTTGCTGTAGGAATTAATGAGGTGATAACTGGTGCAGAAGATGCTCAGCATACCCAGGGCTCCACTCAAGCTTAGCTGTGCCCTTTGCCCTGTGAGTATTTGTGGGGTAAAAGTCATGGAACTTCAGTCCAACACAACACCTGAGTTTGAAATTCAAGTTTTCCTACAGCTGTAAGTGTGGTGTAGCTGGGGATTGAGGATTGGCCTGAGTGTGCAGGCCAATTCACCCTTAATTCCTGGTCCCAGAGCTCTCAGTCAGCTGCTGCATGCATGAAACAAGGGATTGTTCCAAGACAAGACACTGCCTTGTAAGGAAGGCATTGCCTGAGCTCCAGCCCCTGCACAGCAGAGCTGTTGGGTGACTGCTGTAGGAGCCATCCCGAAGTGTCACACTGGCCTGGAGATTCCCTGGGCAGCTTCTGCTGTGCCTGGAGGGACTGACAGGCAATATTTGTGTATTAGATGTGTTGATCATCCTGGCCAGGAACCTGGCCATCCAAATGACTCATCCAGGCAGTCTCTGATACAGAACTGACCAGACTGTGCACAGGTAAAATACTTGTAAATAGTGGAAGCTGTGCACATGCAGAAATGGGCATAGAGCTCAGCATTTGGTACAAAGCTGAGATACATATTTTGTGCATAATTTAATATTATCAGTAGAAACAGACCATACATGTGCTGGAGTGGTCATGCAGGACCAATGCCCAGATGGATCATAAAACATGAGCAGAAGTTTGGGGAGCCTCACCGGGTCCAGCTGAAGATGCTGTTGAAAGGACCCTCACAACAGAGACTCCCATCACCATCTGGACAGTAACCAACCATGCTCTTTGAGGGATTGAAGCATTACTCCATGGAAACAATCCCTCAAATCTATTTAGTTTCAACAAGTGCTCTGTGAGTGTCCCTGCAACAGTGGTGCAATGCTCCTGCAATGCTCTATGCAGAACTTGCATGGAGCAGCYCCAGACACACTCAACACAAAGAAAGAGAAACCTGATTTCACGTCTATTTGAGCAGCTGTCCTTTTCATAGAAAGCAAAGATAGCCTCCATCTTACTCTTGGTACTCCTGTTTTGGACTTCAGCTCTTGTGCTAGTGCATATTTAATTACTTTACTGGAAGTGCAATCTGTAAAAAATACTTTCTGCCGGCTTATAGGTATCATGTAGTGATTAAACAGTCTCCCAACAGGGGGAATTGAATCAAATCTTATCATGGATAATTAAACATGTATCCTTCATATCTCAGGAGTCCWTCTTTGTAACTTTGGGTAAGATCACTTGCAATCTTCTCTGCCATCTTGCTTGGGACTCCTCTTACTTACTAATGAGACTCTACTTAAGAGCTAGGAGGTCATGTCTCCCCTCGTAGGGTGCATTTTGAAGGAGAAATTAYTATCTGTTTTAAACTCTTCTCAGAACTTATGGTGATGGAAGATTTRTGCCCTCGGTTACTTGTTCCATTGAATAACTATTCCTCTAACTAGACAGTTTCTTGCTCAGCTTTCTCTTTTGCTGCAAATTGTCCTAATCTGCTGCTTGTCCTTGTTCTCTGCACACTCTCTGCAATATCACCTTTCTTCTGCCTCTCTACCAGTCTGCTAATCTAAGTCAAACCTATTCTATTTCAGTCATGCTCTACAGAAAATATTTTCAAAGTGCTGCTTTTCTTAACATCCAGCCAAAGGTCTTTATCTCTAAATGTGTGACATCTAAACCAGGACATGGTACTCCTTGTCAAGGTTTAGAAGTGCTGATGAGAGGAGAGCTACTGTCCGTTTTCCAGGTTTTAAGGTGCCTTTCTGGCAACAGCATGACAGCATTTATGTTTACATTACAACTCCTGTAGCTGTCTTTTGTACTGTGTTGCTGCCCAGTTATTTTTCCTTTTTCATTTTTTTTCCTTTCCAAGTGTAGTAGTTTTTGMTCTTGTCTATGCCACTCTCCATCTTCCTGAGTTCATATCACTTCTCCAAATTATTGTTTTAAATTCTAACACTCTTAAGTGCTTTTAGTTCCCATTTATTCATTATTTTCACATTTGAGGACATCTGTGCTTTTTTGTTATCCAGGTTGCTAATGGGGRTATGGCACAGTACACACAACTGTGTAGGATACAGCCTGTGAGTGTTATGGAAAATTGAGTGCAATCTTACAGCAATTACTACATTCACATTTATAGTGTTTGATTACACTAAATTCATACTCATTTYATAAACTTCATTGAAAAAACAGAGCTATACAGGCTAGACAGTTAAAAACAAAGTGTGATTGTGAGACCTGGATGGCCAAAGTACATATTTGGTCAGATTTTCAGCATTAATCAAGCTTTTTCTAGAAATCTCACCAAGTCCTTGGCAAAAGCTCAAGTTTCAGCAGTGCAAAATCTATTGGAAAATGGGGCTGATCTCTTCATACTTTACTAACACTTTGTGCCTGAAAAGCTATTACTTGCTATCACTGCTAGAGTTACATTTTGAACTTTCCAGAATGTATTTTACTTTTCATGTATTTTCATAAGTCTACTACAACTGAACATCTCCTTCGACATCAGTGTAACAGAAAGAACTGTTATCCACATACTTCTGTGAATAATTCAGGAAAACTTGGCTCAGTAAAATCTGGGACTCTGGCTACTGTTAAAATTATTGCTGGCTCAGGCTACTAAATTTTTTGACTCCTTGATAAGTCATTTGAAACATAAGCTTTCCAGACTGTTTCAGTTTATTACTCTTTTTAAGTGAGCAGATCTAAATTAGAATCTCCTCAGATCAATAGCTCATTTTTATCACAAGACATTTGAACTGTACCATATAGATCAGATAAATAATCTTTCACTGCACTCAAAAGTTTTAAACTGCAGATCTGTGGTGTAGAACTGMTGTAGATTGGGTGCTAGGAAAATGATGTATTACAATTGTTTTTCTCTACCTATGGCTCTTCCTGAATAAGTGCCACGTTCCAGCACAGTGATTATTTTAATTGYAGATATTTCCTCAAACTGCATGATGTATTTCTCTCTCTCAAAGCAGGCTGTTTACTTTTACATTACAACCAGTGTTTCCTCACTGGGTGCTGCTCAGACTATTTACACCATGAAAAACACTAAGTAACGTATTTGAATCCATGCGATCCCGACCGAAAGGAATGARGAGATTCAAAGTGGAAGTTAAAATCACAGCCATGTCTTGGGCAGTGTACAGATCACAGGATCATGGAAAGGTCATGCTGGAAGGAAGCTAAGGAGCTCTCTACCCTGTMCTCCTGCTCATATCCAGACTGAATTTCTCTTTCTTTTTTTTTTCATTTTATGATTATTATCTGTCATTCTCCCACCAGGCACCCAGCTGTGCAAAGCCTGGCTTCATCTCTTTGATGAACTTGAGGGCATCAGGAGCTATTTTTAGGTATGTCCCAAGTTATCTCTTCCCCAGGATGAGCCAGTGCTGCTCCCTCAGCCTGTCCTCACATCCTCACAGGGCGAGTGCTCCCACCCTGAGCATCTTGGTGGCCCTCAGCTGAACTCCCTCCTGTTCATTGGTGCCTTCCTTTGGATGCCTTCCAAAGGTGATTGCTCTTTGATTTTGATACTGCTGCCCTTCGTGTACTAAGCCATTATATGTTGTTTGCTGATCAAGARCAACCAAAGTCATTACAGGGATTTCAGAGGCAGATAAAATGACATTGAATAGAGCCACTTGAACTTTTTTCTGAAACACTTTTTTTYCTAAAGCAAAACACCCTTTTCATAGCAATTCCGAATTTGTTTTCTTTTACTTCTTTCAACAGAAAAAGTTCTTGAGTGCTTAGGAGATTTTTTTCCTTTATTTTGCCTAATTCATTATGTATAAAAATAAATAAAGGATTCTTAATATCAGTTTAAAGTGTAATTCTTTTGAAACAAATCAACATCTTTGCAGACCCTGTAGATAAGGTGAGGAGCCCTGTGAGTTTCAGAGAGAAGGAAGCCTAATACACACGACCAGGAACATGTACTCAGCACTCAGCAGGTTACTGGTGTGGAACTGCAGCTACCAAATCTCCACAATTAACCCCCTCTCAAGGCCTTGACCTGAGTCTTTCCATGTGGCAAATATGAATGGCAAAGTCTCAGAAAAATAACAGATGCAGACCAATATTCCCCCATGTTCTTGGGCACAGGTGTTAAAAATTAAGTCCTGAGGCCTTTTTCCAGGACACCATCTATCACCCTGGTCAAAACATGGTTCCAGGAAAGCATTTAGACTCCTGTTAGAAAATAAGGGTAACTTCCTAATAGCAATGTGCTATCATTGCTTCTGTTGGACTTACAGCATCACCATAGTGACCACAGGTAGGCATCCTCATCTGTGAGTTCTGTGCTAAATCAATTGTACATTGTGTACACATGCACKTTAATTCATTAAGCCAGGGTTTCATTGTGGTCTGTCCTTCACCAGCATTATTCAGGATTTTCATTATTGCTATGAACAGAGGCACAGMGGATGTGTTTATTAATTTTTCAGATGACCTCAGTCTGGAAAGTGTTCCCTGAAGGACTGAAAAATAGGATTGGAATTCAGAATACTTTTGACAAATTGAATAAACAAAACAAAACCAACAGAGGATGCAAACAGATTGAGTGAAAAGTATTTATATACAGGTAGTGGCAATTGTCTCCTCAAATATGCCATAGCCAAAATAGAATAAGCACCAGCATAAAAGGGGAAGAGCTGTCTGGGTGGAAAGGGCACTTAGTAAATCACAAGATGTAACAAGGTAAGTAACATTATACTGTTTCCAGAGAAGTGTCCATTGTCTTGAGTTTTATAAGCAGGATTTTGTCTATGTGAGACGTGGTGGAAATCTTTCTTCTTTCAGCACTGGCATGGCCCCAGCTGGAACTGGTGCCCAGCTACTGATGCTCAGAAGCCGTCCAGCCTCTGGTGAGTGTCCAGGGCAGAACAGTCCAAAACAACAGYCCAAAGGAACTGGAGCTGCTTGCTAAAAGAAAAAAGAGAGGCACGACTGGAGCTTCTAACATATGAAAGGTAGCTGTAGGAAGGGAAGGAATTAATTCTCCATTATGAAATAATGGCTTAAATTACAGTGAGGTTTAAGTTAGGCATTTGGAAAAGCTTTCTAATAGCAAAAGTAATTAAGCACAGAAATAGACTGCATGAGGAATATCCATCACTGGAGGCTTAAAGAGAARGCTGTGTAAGCTGGAAAGGAATGGGCAGCCCAGCCATGGGGCTGAAAAGGGGGAAGGGTTTTTCTGATTTGGGTGCTAGCAAGAGGAGAATATTTACATTTTCCAAATGCAAATCTCATGGCTGTAACACACTGCTGTCTGTATAGCACTAGCACAAGATGACCTGGAGCAATTACTTAATTTATTGATATATGCAAACCCTAACAGAAGGCCTGTTTTTACAGATGGCACCTCAGAATGTTAAAACCCACAAACAGGGCATCAAAGCAAATCCTCTGATTCAGCCCTTGGTATGAGGTCAGCCCAGATGCTCTGCAGGAACTGGGRTCCAGCTGATGCTGCAGTGTTCTAGTATTGATATGCCAGAAAAAGCCAAAAGCCTAGCAGGTGAGTGCCACCAACCTTTGTAATAATCAGCATGCTCTTACTTAGATGCCTTCCTAACAGATTTTGCTTAGATCAAATTTTTATTGGTGTTTGAAAACCCCAGACAGTGGGGGACGGTAGAGGAAGGCTGGTGAAGAAGYTTGTTGTAGTAGGCACACAAACTTATATTTTATCAAATCAGCTCATACATTGGTATCTTACAGAAATCTACAAAACCCAAATACTTTTAAAGAGAAAACTAGATCAAAATKTATCAACAGAGTTTTAATATTAGATAAAAGCAGGAGCCAGAGTCTTTAAACGTCATATTAAATGCAAACCTATCCATATTCACCAGCTTGATGCTACCTCTGGTATCATCAGGTAGCTCAGGGACTTGATTACAGTCATCATGACAATGCTATAATAAAAGATTATGAATAGCTTGTTGCTGACTTGGGAGCAATCTGGAAATCTCATATCATAAAACCAGCATTCAGTCTCTTTAAATTTATTATATTAAAAAAGTTATAAAAACTCTCTGCGTAATTTTTACTGTGCTCCATACACAAGAGAGCCATTATTTAACTCTTCATTTAATTTCCAGATGCTTCATATGCACCACATAAAAGGTATCCAGAGAATCCAGGCAGGAARCAGACTTATGGTAGGCTGCTCAAAGGTATGCATGTGTGGAAAATGCCATTAAAGTTATAGCTTATCTAGTGTGCTTTGCTTCCCTTAACTAGAAGTGTTTCAACTCTTTCCACAGGGTTAGTTTCAGGCTGCAAGGTTGATGTCCCTTCAAGTTGTCTGGGAGTGCGGGCAGGCACTGCCTGGGACTCACATATGTGCTGCCCTCTGAGATGCCAGATGCAGAATCCTGTGTGTTTTCTGCTTTGAAATACAGCCAGTGTGTCCCATTTGGATCCCTTGCCTCATGGGTGCATTGCTGCTTACGACAGTGCAGGGCAAGAGTGGCAGTCTTTGAAATCCCAGCCCTGAACTTATACTGGACTCTTCAGTTTTTCTTTGGCAGAAAAGAAAGAGAAAATATGTGGCTGCAAAGAAAATCTTACCCGGTAGCAATTTCCAGGAGACAAAGCAAAGAGGGTTACCTGCCTCCCAGCAGGAATTTTCAGGTGTGCCATCCCTGTGCAATGGCTCAGGTGTGCCTGGGGAGCCCTCACACTGCAGCTCATCTGTCCTGGCCCTGGGCCCTGAGTGCATTGTACATACTCAGAAACTGGAAAGGGGGTAGGCAAAAAACATCTAATTTCTTCAAAGTTTCAGTATTCTTGAACATTTGAATTGTGAGCCCTGGTTTCCTTTCTCCCAGTAATACACATTATTGCAAAGCAAATTCAGGAAGTTGTGGAAGAAAGAAAACGTGCTTGAGCAATGGCCAGTATGGCAAGAGGGATGTGAGCACTGCTTCAACACCCACTGCAATTCAACAGGCTTGAGAAATCCTGATTGCTGGGAAGCAAAACACAAATTGTCCCTGCAACTGCTTTTACCAGGTCGCTTTGTCCTTTTCCTAATTCAAACTGCAATTATAGAGATGATAAAATGGAAAATAAATATATATGCAGCAGCTGAGAAAAACCAATTAGTTTTGCACCGGTGAGAAACAATGCAGAACTCCTTGTGTTTTTAATAAACTGGCTCTCAATGTATTGTAATGTATCTTCATGACCCAAATATACTTAGGAAGAGCATGACAATGAAATGTATGTTGGAAGTGTAATAAAGGAACTAATGCAGTAAAGTTACTATATTTTATTAGTAGAAGAAAACAATTAAAATGATATCCAGGTAGTAACTTAGGAGCCAAATGTCATAGCTGTCTCTTTTGCTGCCGAAATATGTGTACTCTCTTCCTAACAGTCTCTTTCCCCAAGGAAAAATAAATGTATCTAAGAAATACTTGTTAGCAGTGCAATTACAGGCTTAATTCCCCAACCAGCTTCAGACATCATAAAAACAAAACCAAGCAGAAGCCCTTTGCAATTGCAGTGGAAAAGAGACAGAAAACCACTAAGTGTTCAGAGAAAGATAATATATTTTTATAACAAAAGCTGACACAGTCTTTGACAGTAACATTTGAGATGACATTGGCATTAGTTTTTTCAACTGCACTGTCTTTTTATTTTCAGCTACAGCCTAGAATGAAAAACTTCTTCTAAGGTTAGGCTGTGCTACTCCTGGACAGGCCTTTTGGGACGCTCAGACACCAAAGAACCTTGCCATACTCCCAGAAAAGCAAAGTAGCTTTGTATCCAAACAGCATTTCTTGGCACTATTTACTTCTGAAGGCCTGGTCCCTCCAAGGAACTTAATGACAGCTGGGTTATTTGTACAATGGGGGTTAATCAGTGAGACCTGAGACACTGGGAAGATAATTCAGAGCACTTCTGAAAAGTTGGCCCTAAGAAAGTGAGATCAAGATAAAAGTTTGAATAAATAAGATAAAAAGGACAAAAAATGCTAAAGGTTGCTTTCCCTTCTTCYCCCATCCCACCACACAGATTAGACCTATATTCACATCACAGCTTGGAGAAAAAAACCTTCGAGGCCTTGCATGAAGTTAGTAGCTGTGCAAGAGTCATGTTTGTGATGTCCTTAGGATTGCCATGCTGGTTCTAGATTCACCCCTATCTCCTCATGTATTTCCCAGTGCTCCCTGCTCAGTCTGGGCACCCTGGGCTCTCTCACCATCCATAGCAAGGCCTTGAGCTCCTCCAGAGGCTCCTGTCCGGGAGGRGCTGTCTCATACCACTGGCTTCACCAGGAGAAACTCTGGATGCTCTGGAAACTCTGCTCATGTGAGGAGTAGATGTCCTGGCCTGAAGCTCCAGGCTCTGCAGAAGGATTTCTACTTGATTTGGTAGCAGCATATCCTTTTACTGTTGGAAGGAAAGGTGTACACCCCAGAGTAGTACCACKTTCCTGCTAGATCCTCACTCCCAATGCAAGTTTGAATGTCTTTGGCAAGGGCCTCAAAAGTCTTTTTCTCCTCAATGACTTTGTGCAATCTAAAATGTCCATCTAAAACATTGCAGATGACTTTTACCCCTCAGTCAATTACTATCAAAAGTCTCCATTCTTGTGAAAAATTGGCAGCAAACCCAAGATAAAAATATGGATGTTTAAAAATTTAGTATTTTAAAATATTGAACATTAACATCCTTTTAATGATTTTTAAATTGGATCGATATCAGGGTAGATATTTTCCTTTTGACACTCACTCATAATGGGTTACTGCCTTGATGGGTTCACAAGAAGAGGAAAGTGGATTTTCTTGAAATCTRTCTTGCTTCCAGCCTTGGATCCCAAAATGACAGATGGCTGGAAGGCAYTGGAGCTTCACTGGGTGAAAAAAGCATATTCTCACTACAAATGTGAAAACTGTAATAACCAAGCCCCAGAAATCACAAATGCCTGGATCCCCAGGTTGCCAGTGATGCAGTACAGAGCTACTAAAGCTGATGCCAGAGGAAGCTAGAGAAACTCTTTGCAGATGATCCTTAAGATGTCTCATGGCTCATAAAAATGATCTACTTCAGTGGCATTTTCAATTAATAGATGCACTGATTTCTCCTCTGTACATTTAAGCTGTCAGTATCTGCTCCCATAATGACAGGATGAGAGGGATTGGATTTTCTTCGTATTTAAAGTGTAGCTGATTAAAGTTGAAATGRGATCAAGGATATGCTTTTTTACTAATGGAGATTTTGGATAATAATGACAAAGAGCTTTCAATTGCAAAAGCCAATGTGATGCCTCACGTGTCTGTATTGGATGAAAATCTTGAGAAATGTCCTTGACTAGGGTCATTAAAACTGGTATGATTGGATTTGTGGCATTTTTAATGTAGGTTCAGAAACAAACTGCCTTATTATTGAAAGCCTGAGATGAATTTATTGAGATGGTCTGAATAATTTTTCTGAAACAGAACTTCCACAGACAGCTGCTGTCTCTCTCTTAATGAGTTTCAGAGTCTGATGAAGAGGAAACCCAAGTCTTTGTGGATAGCTCAGAAGAGATTTCTTTCTATCCTGCCTCACAGCCTGTCTCCTGAGAAGCACAGCCATCAGTACTGACAATAATAAACAMAAAACAGAAGTGTAGATTAAATGCTGTGAATGATCTATGTCTTCATTTTGTTGGTTTGCACCTGAGGCTCAAGATCCTCTTGCAAAATGATGGAAACTCATCTATCTCACTAACAAAAGTTACATGCCTGCAGTGATTTGAAACAGAAACTGGCTTTACCTGTAATCTTCTGAAGTGGATTTTAAATTTTCCTGAATTGAAGGTGCTTAGACCTGATACTTTGGCTTAGCACCCTAGAAAAGCTGAGATCCACTGTAAATCAGGTTCCMGGTCAGGTTTATTTTTCTGATATCCTGAGTCTGCAACAGGATGTTGCTATTTGGTAATTTCTGAAGGAAAGATAAGTTGAGATGCTTACAGAGACACTGCAAAAATGGTGACATTTATGGGATGGGGAGCCAGGAGAATCTCTCACTGGGTGTGAATTATAAGCCCGTGTCAGGTTCTAGGGTGCACAGGTCGAAAGGCCACCTTCATTTTCCTCCCTTACACCCTCTTGGCAGCAGAATAAAGTTGCTCTTTAGTGGGGTGACAAGAAATGTGGTACTTCTGTTTTGTAAGATTTCTGCAAATGCCCTGGGTCCATACTACACATCCTTGGACCTGAGTCTCTTCTCAAACCAGCCTTGCTGAACAAAAACATTTTCAGGTCCACTAAGTGGCATCAACTTTAAAAAACATTAAAGAGCAACCTTTTACAGTTCCAATGAAGATAGGAAGTCCCAGGAATGAGTTATAAAATCAATCTCTTCCACCTAATAAGGGTGCATAAGCAGGTATAAGAACCTGAGAAAAGGCTCTCAAGAAAAGGGCATTAGAGCAGCAAAGATGACAGCACATTGTGGAAAAAAATGCATTTCTGCTGTGGCTGTTCAGAAAAATGCCTGATATACAGTCAGCTCCTTGGCTCACAGGTTCCAGGGAAATATTTGCACAGCTCACAAGTGGGAGGCAACATGTGGATCTCTGATGGCATAAGCCCAATTGTTTGCATTTGTATGTACAAATGTGTCACCTGTCCCCATGAATTTCAGACAGAGTATGTGCTCTGAGAGCTGAGGGAAGGAAGGGGCAATCCCAGTTCATCATATTCATATTAGACTACCAGTGGTAAAAAAAGAAATTTTTTTGCAGAATTTAAGTGCAGCCTCCCWCTGCCTTGTTCTAATCTCTCACACTAAAGCAGTGCACAGGTAGGGCTCCCACTCACAGTCTGCTTCTGCCAATAATATGGTAAAACACAACCAGCACCCGTGAGAGATTTCCCATTAGTGCTGAAGCAAATGTCTGAGGTCAGGCTGTGAGAGAGGTGAGGCTGRAGGGCTTCTCCTCCCCTCCAGGGACTGCAGCTGTTGATAGAACTAACAMACTGAATAAAGCAGAAATAAGAACCTGCAGTCCTTCCTGCTGAAATGAAGTTTCAATAACCTGTGCTGCAAATGGCAAGAATAAGCAGCCTCTTCTGTTTCGAACCATTCGGAGAGAAGATGCCAGGGGAAAAAATCAGTCCTTAGAGTGATTGCTCGAGTAAAAGGCTTGCACAGAGCTGGAGTGAGGAGGCTGACTTTCCTCCCAAGCCGAGCATGCAGAAAGGCAAACAGGGGTTTGGCTGTTTCCAGGCAAATCAGTTTTAATGACCTTGGTTCTGTCTTTCAGTGCACCCACGCGAGCTCCTTTGCGCACGTCTGCGTGTGCTGGGCCCTGGGCCTGGGAGGGCACGCACCCCCCGCGTGACCAAAGAGCAGATCCAGCATCAAACATGGAAGGAAAAAAAAAGAAAAACAGGGAGGGAGGCCCAAAGTCTCCAATCTGATGTGCTCAGCAAGTTACTGGTTGGCGTGGGAGTGACACYACCAGCACTAGGAAAGAAGCATTCCCTCGCAGCTTCTCTTGGGTTTATTGGGAAGATTATTCAAACATTTTCATTTTAAAATATTTGGCAGAGACTTCTGCATAAGTSAAGAGGACATTTCTGCCCATATCGCTTCAGACAGAGAAAAGAGAGTTTAAAGGGAAAAACCAAGCAAAACCCCCTTGACTTTCTTCATGGCTACTGAAAGGGGTCTTGAAAGAACTTGCCTTGTGAGTGGGAAGGACACCAAGAAGTACTCGTTGGCCCTAGACAGGTAACACAACTCTTTGTTTCCTTCACTGACATTTCTGTGTCAGAGCAATATGAGATCACCAATCTGCCAACCGGCTGCAGGAGTCAAAGTATGGAGAGTTTCACCATGCTTACATTTTACTACTTTCAAAATGTTTTGTTCAATTTTTTTCTTCCAAAACTTTCTTATTAGRTATTTGAAGCATTTACTAGACAGCAGTCTGATATGTCTGTGTCTGTGATGGATTGAACCAATCTACTGTTGAAGCAAGTGTCTCTTGCTATGTATTTTATAAGCTTAGTAGATTTATTGTAGGATGCAAAACCTTATGGATTATGCTGCAATTTTAGGCTGAATTATAATTGTGCTATTGACACCATGTTTGGCTCAAGGCTCCTTCATGCTTGAATGTCTGAATTATCCATTTGGTTTGAAAGAAAGGCGATGCTTTATTCTTGTGGATTGTCTGTTGGGCTTAGAGTTAATGTACCTCTTGTATGCCAGAGGTCTGGTGAGTACATGYTTGCTTGACTGAAGAAAGATCCTCTGAAAGCATAAGATACTGTAGATGGGGTTTAAAAAAGAATATAAATGTCTATCACAAAATAGTTTTGCAGTTTAACCTTTTTTCATTCTTCCTCTTGACTCAGACTAGCAAGTATTTTTAAAAGAAAATAGCTGCTCAGTTACAGCTTAGCACCTCTTGACATTTCCATTATCTCATTGGTTTTCAGGTTATTTATTGCTTGGCTCTCTTAAGACGTGTGGGACAGAAAGTTGGCGTAAACACTGTCAGTTCAAATGGAAATCTGTCTCTTCATGTTCTTATACTGGGGTCAGTGCCATCGTATTTTAGTCATTTGAACGTCTGGATTATCATTTAAATGTTATTTCATGGCTCCATAAATATAGATGGCACTGTCCAAAATGACTTCTGTGGTAATATTTATATTTCAAAAAGATGCCATACGATTCTGCAGTTCATTTTAGTTATTGAAGACAGTGTGTTTTTTAAAGTTTGCAATTTTGTGTGCACAGCTTCAGTGCTTGAGGTCCTTAGGTCCCTTGCAGCCTCTGGACACAAAGGACAATCCTGGGCAAACCCATTATATGGTCCCTGAGACAGGGACAGTTGTTAGGCTGCCTTGTGAGGAAGCATTTTTTCCCCTGGATCACTGGTAATGGGGAATATCCTTGCTAAACATAAGGGCAAGATGCACACTGAGGGCAAGAATCCCTGGCCTCTGATCCTCCTATCTGAGAGCTGACACACCTTCTGGAGTCAAATRTTTTCTGATAATTATTTCTTAATTTAGGATTCAAATTAGTTGGGGTGAATTGCTGCAGCAATTGCAATTTTTGGACTGATGCTGCAGCTACGTGCAATAGCCCCTGAGCTGGAGGGCTGGTCCCAGGAGGGCTCAACAGTGGTGATCCTGAGGTGGCTGAATGATGGAGGAGGTAGCTCTCCAAAATGAAGAGGACTTGTCATCCAGCCATGTGGCTTTTGTGTTGCTTCTCCATTTTGTTTTTTCTGCCAGATGAAGTTTGATTAACTGCACAATTTAATTACTCTGTTCCAGAAATAACCAGAAATGGAGGCTGAGAGCCAGAGTCTCCCTCCTTTTGGAAAGAGCTGGTAGCACAGGGGAAGCCCTTGCCCTGCTTCCCGTTGCACCCAGCAGCTTGGGGTGCCAGCCCAGTGACACAGGGTGCCAGCCCAGTGACCTGGGGTGCCAGCCCAGGAGCCACAGCCAGCCCATGAGGGGATGCAGCCCTCTGGGCCTGGGCTCACAGAGCAGATGCCTTAAGCCAACAGTAGCAATAGGCTCATCTTAGCCTTTGGTATAAATTACCACATTTTTCTGTCCCCCATGTGTGGCCTTAATGAGCAGCTCTAATGCGTTCAACAGAATTTATTTTGCACACARATTGCCTATTTCTTTGCCATCCCCCAGCCTCTTTCTTTTTAATAGATGCCACCATTGCAATCCTCCAGACTCTTTCTTTTTAATAAATGCCATCATTACCATACATAGGGAACAAGACTAATTTTATCTTGCCCATGTGAGTAGGAAGCCTGAAAGCTGACCCCTTTCCCCGCACTCAGGGTCGTGGGGCAGAGTGTTTTGCACATGCCAGACCTGTCTGTAGTCCTAGATGGTTTGGATGCATTAAGGCTTCCATGTCAAACTTGAAACGCTTGAAAGGGGGTGGGCTTCAACTGAGCCATCTCAAAGTGAGATCAGGAGTAGGTTTATAGTACAATTCATATTGGGAGGGACCTTAAGAATGTCTCTGGTCCAACCAAGAGATTGAATAATGTTGCTCAGGCTTGTCTCCAGTCTAGTCTTGAAAAAAATCTCTCAGGGTATAAACTCCACAACCTTTCTGGGCAATTTGCTTCAATAGGGTATTAACTTCACAATCTTTTTTTCCCCCCTCATATTCAACTGGAACTTGTTTCAATTTATGACCAATGACCTCATCCTTACTCCAGGTAGAGCAATAAAGTTCCATCTTCTCAATGGCCTCCTCAGGAATATTGGCAGATTGCATCTGGGTGCTCACAAAAAGTCCAGTCCCCCAGAAGTGCTCCAGCCTTTAATTATCCAGGTCACCCTCTGCTAAACCTGCTCTGATTTACTGATCTTTCCTGTGCTAAGAACCCCACAGCTGGACATGGTATTGTAGATATGGTCTCACAAATCTGTCTGTCCCAGGCGCTGGACACCTGGACAGGTGTATATTGTTCTTGTGAAATTAGACAGCTCCTGTTGAGCTGTTCCTCCAGACTCCTCATGGCAGCCTTGCCCTTCAATCTGTCAGCTGCACCTCCAGGTTGGCATCATCTGCCAACGTGATCAGGGTGCCCTACGCCTCCTGCTCCAGGAAACAGAGGAAGGCATTACACAGGATGGGTCTCAGGAGAGGACATCACATTCCACCAGATTTGAGGAAAGCTATGAACCATAATGGTTACAGGGTCTGAAGCTGAGCACTCAGAACCTCCTGCTTCATGCAAAACGTGTTGTCCATAAGTCATACAGCATCTGTCTTTAAATTAGGTGTGAACTAGGTCTCTGAGATAGTTTTGTATGGTCTTTTCACAGTCAATGGTGGTATTAAAAGAGAGTAAGTTCTTCTGATGACTAATCATTCATATTCTATTTTTTTTCCTATTTGTTGTCACTTGTGTAGTGATCTAGATAATCCTTTATCATGGTCTAGGTAATGGCTTGACSAAATTCCTCAAGTTTCCGTGAATGAAGACAGGCAAGAGTATTTTTATTTCTTGCTGGCAACAGATCTCTGTAATATTGACCAGAAATATTTAATATTCCACTTCATAAATCAGTGGATTTGCATCTGATTGTGCCAGCTATGCTATGAGCTAGATTTTGGGTTGATCCAGCATAGATTTCTTATGTTCTTTAGCTGTCTTTATACTGAGATTTTGAATACTATCACACAAGTGAAACTCAAGGCTTTAAGTCTCAAAGTCTTGGTTTTTATTTTGTCTCTGAGACAAAAGACAAGGTGGGGAAAAACGCAGGGGTGGGCAATGCTGATAGCAGGAAAGTTGTGTGGAAATGTTAGGGTTTGTCTTCATGCAAAAGTTTTAAAATAGGGCATTTACCTGTAGATTTTCTTGTCTATAGGTCTTGGGCTCCTAATTGGTGCTTGTCTGCCAGGCCCATACCAGCAAGCAAAAAGTTTGAAGTGAGCCTGGGATATGATTTCTTCAGGTGAAGAGTGATTTTCTATAGCAAGCACATAAGGAATATTTTGTTCTTTTTCTCCTTTCCTGCAGGTGATATGAAAACCCTTATGAGATCAAAGAGTCTTCATCAAAGATAGGCTTTCCACCACTCCTTATGCTTTACAGAATCAATGCTCAGGAAGATGATAGATGTTTCTTGTGATCTCTGGACTGTTTTAGCAGAGGGCCCTGTGGCTGTCTCCTTTGCACTGGCTTGCCAGCTGGCCCAGTAGCACACAGCAAGTCAGCAGACTCAGCAAACCCAAACCCAGTGCCTGTGCCCTCCTGCAGGTGACACCAGGACCCGGCAGAATGGGCTGTGCCTTCCCCGTGCTGGCCATATGCCATCTCCATTATGCCCAGTTCAGTTTTGCCCACTTCATCTCAGAAAGAAAATTAGAACCAAGGTGTAGTGAGTTACATGAAACAGAAATTAAATAGCTAGGGCATCAGCTCAGAAAATTGATGGTTCAGAGACATAACAATGATACATAAAATCATGAATGATGGGAGGCTGGTAAACAGGGAATAGTCAGTCATTTCTAACAGTATTAGAACTAATTAAAATAGCAGGCAGACAGCTCCAGAGTGACAAAAGACACATTATTTTTACACACATCATAATTAAACTGTGGAACTCAATACTTTAAAGCCAGCTGGGTTTGTGGAATAAAGATCTGTAAAGAGACGTTGGGCAGGAGCTCTGGTTCAGAACTGGGGAACAGTAACTCTCTGGGAATGCTCCTCTTTGGTACTTTGACCTTATGTATTGCTCCATGTTCATGACAGAATTTGAATACTTGGCTACATGCACCTGTGGTCTGTCTCCAGGCAGCTATTGTTATCATAGAAGGAAAACTCTTCAGGCAGATATTGTTATAGGGTTATGGAGGAAAACTCTTGACAATACATTTATGCATACAGGGCCAGGCCCTCAAAATGAGGCACATAGATAACTAAGGCATGAATTCCTATCTACTGGACATCTAAATGTATGCAAACATATAAATATTTGCCTTTATTTTATGCTCACAGTAAGGAAAAGGAGAAACTGGATGGCCAGGTTATTAACAGGGTCTTAAATACCTTGAAAATATTCAAGAYTGGTACATCAATTGAAATCAGAATGGTGCCTGCATAAGGGAGGTGGCTATGGCTTTGATAAATTTTTCTCTGAAGGTAGTTTCATTATCCTTTCAGGCAGCAGAAAATTACTATTTTCCCTCATGAAGGAGAYGATCTCCTGTGGAAAGTGCAGTGATTCCACATTTTCCTCTTGTGACTGGGGAACTCATAATGGTCTAGGAGGATAGCAATTATTCCCTCAAGCCTGCAGATCAAGGCATCCAGCAGATCAAGTGAAAATAAACAGAAAAGAAGTTGTAATAAAAAGCTATTGCTAATGATTTGTGTGAAATCTGCAATATGTATTAATATTTTCTGCTTCTCCCTTCCGGGCATGAYTCAGTAGGAGCCTTTCAGTGACGTTCCCCTGACTATCTTTTTTACAAAGAAAAGAGAATTTGAAATAGAGAAAGGATTATTTTTTAATCTGTGACTCTGCAATAYGCTGGCACAGAGACCTGAAGCTCAAAGGCTACATCTTGCTCTAAAACACTGYGAAGGAGTTTCTGGTCTAACAGAGCTGATCTTTGCACCTTAAGCTTTTGATTCACACTTTTATAAAACTGCCYCCTAGATTCTTAGATTCTTTTAATTAGTAGCAGGCAGCTTTTGAAAGAGAAAAATAAGGGTTACATACAGGAGCTGGCAGGAGTTTTCCCAACTCATCAGGCCAGATGCTGTTCTGCAAGTTCAAAGGGAGCARTGAATGCTCACCACCTCTGGCAACCGGGGCACTTTTATTTAGGTACCCTTTAGACAGAAAAATGTGACATTTGTGGATTTATACAGTCTCTGTTTGCTTTTGCATCTGTCCAGCAATATCTGGGGACAGAGCTTTCCTCCCCCTCAGTGATGCCCTGAGGCTTTGTTAGTTGACAGAGAGACTGAAAGACAAAAAACAAAAGAGAGTGACCTATTTTGTTAACAAGGAAAGAACTTGGTGGCTCAGAATATGCAGTGGTAATTTTGGCATTCCTGCCTGAGAGGCTGTTGAGCTGATAGTGACTCATGTCATTAAGATGATTTTAATGTTCAATGCCAGCTGATGAAAATTGAGGTAAGGGGAAATTAATTTTACATGCAAACGATAGAAAAGCATTGGAAGTTAACTCCAGAGAGAGATCATGAGAAAGAAAACCTTGCCTGCCCTGATCTCCAGGGGAGGCTGAGGGAACTACAGCATTTTATTCAGCCATCTGGAAGGAATTAATTTGTGGTACCTTCTGTGTCTAATTCATCAGTAAAGTATTGTACAAAAATGACACAGTGCACATAAGGAACCCGATAAATGTAAAACTAAAGGACTGGAGAAGGACTGGCTGGTGGGGACCCCAGCTGTGCCAGATGGGCAGCCCATTCCCTAGACAGTCCAACTCCTGTTTGTTGATGTGAGGAAAATAAAGGAAAATGCTGACAAAAGACTAAGAAAATTCCCTGTCTCCAAGCATCAGACATTAAATGTGACCAGCTGCTGTTTCACACAAGCTCCTCACGTACAGGGGGGATCAGCCACCTCCACTGAGCAAACAGAGACCACATGCTAACCTGGCTGGGAAACTGGCTGACTCAGGGGAATGTGGCACCCTTGGCCCATCTCAGTATTTACAGAACCAAATCTTCATTGATTATCTACACTTGCAGGGCTTGGCTGCCAAGGTGGGTCAGCTCTTCTTTCGTCAGTACCTCTGTGATGTTGATGAATGTAAAAGGCCAAGACATCAGCTCTGCAGGTGCCTTTGCCTCTTGCCCACCAGTGTGGGGCATCTGGCAGGACTTCAAACCTGCTGAGCAGCTGCAGGCCCCTCAGGCCACCCAAAAGAAAAGCAGCTGGAAAAAGCTTGTGATTTCAGCACAGTTTTTTTCTGGACATTGACTACTGCAGGTTGGCAGCCACCAGCTAATTTCTTTCCAGTGAGAATTTAGGCATCTTGACACTTCTACAAATAGTGCAGAAACACTAGAAAAAGTCACCAGGATTCATGTCACTTCCWGGAGCACAGGTTTCCTTCAGCTGAAGAAACAATTCTCCCTAGTTCCCGAGGAAAGTCTGAAGTCAAAATGGGGAAAAGCCACTGTTATCACTGGGCAACTAAGCCCAGTCTCACATCCTGTCCCCAGGCTAATTTGGAAAAAAAAGCAGTGGAGGTTGCTGTGTTCCCGGGTACCCCTGCACACACAGACCTCAATCAGCTGCACCACGTGGTTTGGGGACTGTGCATGTGCATCTTGGCAGAATTCTCCTTCTGGTGCCACAGGCTCCGTGCACTCATCACACTAGGAGCAGCTCTGGCAACAAGGGTTGTACTGGGGGAGACAGAATGGTTTAAAGCCCCCCTGGGAGGGGGTTTAGAGGGTTTTTTTTTTTTTTTTGCAATTTGGGTTCTTTTCTGCTGAGAGATAAGGAAAAGGGAACATCCTTGCTCAGCAAACCACCTCAGCCTCCCAGGGGAATCTCTTTGTTGCACTGCTGAGAACACCAAACATTGTGGTCATCCAGGAGCTTCCACAGCTGCTGTGCACTGAGCTTGGGCCCAGACCTCTGTAGCCCCACCCTGAATTTCCTGTGCAGGAACCCTGAGAGGCACAATACTGAGGTTATGTGGCAGAGCAGACTTGGCTGAAAAATCACTTTGTGATGGAGCARTGAGACTTTCTGGCTAATATTTTCTATGCTCAGGTTCTGTACTGAGCTGGAATTTCTCTGTTTCTATTTCTMTTCTGGAATATTGGTAGATTTTGTACGTATGTGGAAATTTGAGATAAAATAGTTCTATGTGCAAAGAGAGGAGAGAAATATCTTCAGCTGCTTATATTTAAGAAAAAGAAGATTGGGGTGTTTCCTTGACTAGTCTTCCTGACAAAGCTGYTGGGAATAAAATCCTGAATTTTTAAGTAGAATTTTCTCCATGTTATGCTGAACTTGGTAGCTATTTGCATGAGGTACAATTTCTTTAAAGTCATGTGGTGTGCGTGAGATACACAGCCTAAGAAAGCCACCCCATGCTTCATAAACTGCTAAATGATGTAGGAGAGCCCAAAGAGCTGGGAAACACAGCCAGAACACTCATTTCATGTGCAGCTCCCTCCCACAGAGCCTTGCTTGTGCGAGCAAGCCTCTTCTGTGACCTGCTCTGCTGTTCCCAATGCTGCTTTTATCCTTTGAAAGCATTAATTACATCATTTCTGGGGCTGTAGGGCCAGATGCCTGAATAACCAGGGGTTTTCTTTTTTAACCTTCCATTTCTTTCTATCCCAAAGGATGAGCTGGCATCAGAAGAATTCAAATGAAGAGAGGCAGCAGCAGGAAGCAGAAGTTGCAGGAGCTGATCCAGCATATCACTGYCACAGCTACTCCCAGGCCTATGAGAACAGACAGAGGGAGCAGCATCAAGCCAGGAGGAAGCTCTGTGTAGCATCAGTAATTTGCACCTTCTTCATGATTGCTGAGATAACAGGGAAGTATGTGTGCTCAAAAAGAGCCCAGTCTGGTGCCCAGCACAGGCACATCCTTGCCTTGAGTGCACTCTGACTGCAGGGACCAYGCTGACAGGGGTGAACCCACCTGGCACTAAACAACTCTCCTTTGTCCCTGGTCATTAAAAGAATTGGGGGGAGGAGAGGGTTTAAGTGAAATTATCAAAATATTTTCACATATTAATTCAAGGATTTCATCTGGGTAGGAATACAAAGATCAGTTAATGGTCTGAACTGTTCTTCCAGGTCTTTAAGCTTGACTGATGCATGTCTTGGCATCACAAAGGTTTTCTAATAAATTGAGCTATATCCTTTAAAAAGATTAAAAGATTTTACATATTTATCTAGGCCAATGAGACCTCAGCACTGATAGAAGCTGCTAGCAGTAAGGATCTGAAAATAAATGCAAGAGTCTTTTCAAAATCCAGGGAARTCCAGGGCCAGATTCGCCATCTGTTTTTCTACAGCTAAGTCAATGTATTTATATCAGGGCACGTTTATCTTTTAAATTAGCCTGCTGGTGTGCCTCTGGATCAATGGAAGATTATTCCCCTACCTAATTAGCTTTCACTTCTGGACCCACCCTACAACATCCAATATAAGTATTTGGCTTGCTCATAGAGTATTGGCTTTCATTTTGTCTCACTGCTCTGCTCTCTCCATGGATTCTGTGATATTTATATCCACCTGATAGCTCCTGGCTCTTCAATTTGCCCTTCCCTGCAGTGAGCTGAGGTAAGGGAGGCATGGGGAATCCCACAGACTTTTGCCATATGTGTTCCAGCAGATGTAACAAAAATCAGCCAGGAAGGCCTCTGAAACCCATATTTTCCCAGCTCAGACATCTCTGGAGCCCCATGAAAATGAAACAGAAAGGCTTTGTCTTCCTTGCAAGTGAGAAGTGGAGGCACTGAAAGAGTTGCTGCATTTCTGCCTTCTCCTCTGGCTACCAAACCCAKCAGGGACTTCTCCAGCTCTTCCCTCCCACGTGCTCCCTCTGCATGGAGCCCTGTTGTTTGTAGGTCACGTGCATTTCCCCCATGAAAACCAGTGCATGCTGCTAATCCCCATGCAGTAATCCCCAGTGCCAGAAGTAATGCATTATTAACAAAACCATCTAATCAGTAGGCTTAAGTTTGGTGAATGTGGCTGTGCTAGAGGGTAATTGGAAGGACAGATGATATGTTAACTAAATGTTTCGTTTTGCTTAATGAATCATGCAGCTTTTTTGCAGTGACAGCTTAAGTAACAGGCTTGAAGACCGTTTTGCTTCAGACCATTAAACTTTGACAAACCAGTTATTAACTGCAGCTACAGACAGCTCTCTGTGGAGATTTTTGTAATTATGAACCATACATTTAATATTTTTAATCATTAGGCAAGACTGCTGTGCCTGATGATTGACCATTGAGTGACTGACAATTTCTACTGCTTGTGGTCTATAAATCTATAAACATCCATTATAGGGAATGGTGAGTCTTAAAGGCCACTTGTTGGGAGTATTGATAAAAAGCTGTAAAAGCCTTTAACTATGACTCCTGAAGATAAAGAGTATCTTCCCCTCCCCTCCTTGCCCTCTGAGGGCAAACASCTTCTGTGGGAATTATTCTGCTAAACAGAAGAAACAAAGCTGCATCACTCTCAGAGAGGTTGAAAAGTTGTGCTTCTTTGAATGCCTAGACCTTTCCATGATATTTTTTCTCAAACCATCYGTGCTGGCCATTACTGCTTTCCCAAACAGGGCACTGCTGGTTGAGCCTGACACACCACCAACTCTCTTGGAAAGACAATTACCTTCTGTTCTACTAAGGCAGATCCATCACAATCTCCATAGATCTGGAGGTATCAGTCAGACCAATACTACCCAGTGTGGAGCCCAGATATAAAAGTGCTTTCCAATGATTTTTGGTGGTTAAGGACCAAAYAGATTTCAAAGCACTTCCACTTGGGCAGTAGAAAGAGAGATGAACACTGCATGTGGTCTCATGTCAGAGCAGGACAGAAAAACTTGAAAGGTAAGACAAGTTGCTAAGTTAAGCAGACTGAGATCTCTGAAACTCACCCAAGGCATTAGTTATGCCAGCAGTACAAAATAATAATTTGCAAACATTTTTCAAAGGCAGTAGGCTAGCAGCAAGCTTTTGAGATGCTGTCCCACAGAAATAGAAATAGAAAATAGAAATGGAAGTAGAATATATAAAATGCAATAGGGTTTTACCCACAGCTTGTGACCTACATATGTGTTTGCTGAAAGATACCTGATGTTATTAACATCTGGGCACTGCCAGACAAGCCTTCTTCCCCCTGCTCAGCAGAACCGCCTCCCTTTTGGGATACAGTTACCCTGAAAACAGTGGGMGTCTAAGAGATGTGCCATGACCAAAAAGTACCTGTGCATTTACACTTGAGCATGTGCTGGGAAATACTTATTCTGATGAATTTTTCATTTTACCACAAGGAATGGGATACTCCCAAATTCTGCAGCAATGCTTTCTCCCTCTTGAGAAGTAACTTTGAGCAAAATTCTGTGCTGAAAAAACTTACGGTGTTAGGTATTCTAATCTAAAATATGCATACAGGGGGAAATTAAACAGACAGYCCATCCTGCTGGCATGAAAATACTCCAACTATAAAGAAACAAGAGATATATCTACATGTCCTTTTGGCAGTGGTATGCTGCCAAAGATTTGAATGAGGCATTTTACGATGTTTTTCAGGATTCATTAATTCTCATGCAGGTTGTGGCCCGGAGAAATGAGTGAGCTGAAATTAATTAAATGACTGAAGAATGGAAATGCATTGCCAAATGCAGAAACTAGGTGTTTTGGCTTTGTTATTTCAATCTATTTTTTTACATTTGTGCTTTGATTAAAAGATTCCTCTGCTGTAATGTGTTGGAAGGACAGTGTCCTGCCTGGTATCCTTGTCTTCTCCTATAGCCATTAGGAGCTGGGGCAGTTTAATGCAAACTTTCAGTTTATTTGGATTTGCCTTTAGCCCTGAGATATGGCTAGAAGAATTGGTAAAATATTGATATTTGGCTTACTGAATAAAAGAAATGTGAATTAAAAAAAACGAAAATTATTTTAATTTGGTGGGGTGTTTTCCTTCAGAATCCACATAAATCCAAACCCCCACAGAGTAAAATGATATTCAGCCGCATTTTTTGAGCTCTAGCAGGAAAGTTAAGTCATGCATTACAGATTCAAAGTGATAGATTGGTTCTGAGAACAGAACATTTTTCTCTATGCCCTCACTAAAATGGCTGATTGCTTATCACAGTTCTTCTACTGGGATCTTTCCATGTATTCCTGTTTTAGTGTTGCCTGTGACAAATAAACAGTCAGGCAGCAGGAAGAACATGCATATTTTCCTGTAACAGATAGGAAATTAATCCCACAGGCTAGGTCTCTGAACTGTTGTACATACATAAAAATATTGGTGTTCTGTGAAAAGATAGTGGGAGGATACTGGAAATGTGATGCTTAATATGGAATTTCACAAAACTATGGCGTTTCACAAAAAAAAATCTGATATTAAAATAGTCAAACGGTACAATAGTAATGTAACTGCAGAACTAAYGTATCACAATTCTTCCTGTTCTTAGGTCTCTCTCTAACTAAGAGATTTGGCTTATGTATTTCTGTTAATTCATCCCTTTCACTGCACAAATAAGGTACAAAATGAAATTATCGTGGRAGAGGTTTGGGTCTTGTGTATGATGGCTGAAAATTGAGTGTTCCCTTYGATTCTCAGCAGAACAGGCCTTGAGTTGGATCTGGCTGGCTCCAACTCGTGAGCAGAGCCGTGACCCAGGCGAGTGTTTCTTTCACACAGGTGGGCAGATCGCCGGGAGCCTGGCCGTGCTCAGCGACGCGGCGCACATCCTGGTGGACCTCACGAGCTTCCTCATCAGCCTCTTCTCGCTGTGCCTCACCTCCAAACCTCCTACCAAACAGTTCACCTTTGGCTGGCACCGAGCAGGTAGCAAACATGTCATATTATGAACGTGTTGGAATGGGAAAAGGAAGTTATCATAGCCAGGGACTGGAGAACATGCTGGTGTCCAACATGGGTCTGCAGGCATTTAGAGACAGTGTGCTAATGCTCCCAACAGGAGCATTAGCAGGACATGAAACACAGTAAAACAGTGAATTTTAAAGWTGTAAAGAGTCACCCCTTATCTAAAAGCATGTGTTTCAGTTCATTATTTATCACAGTTTTGGGCTATATTAAATAGTTAACTTTGGTTGCTAACTTYGGTTGAAATAGCAGCAACTAACTTCTCTCAGTGACTTGAGTGATGTGGAGGACTGAGCTCTCAAYTTGTTATGAAACAAGTTTCTATAAAAGCAACAATAACCATAAAAAATAGGGTTTGTTCAATTTCTAAAGCAAATTATTAAATTATTTTTAAAAGTTCACAATGTTACATTTGTGGAAAAGTGAGATCCTTTAACATTTACCCTTTTCTAGATTCTCTTCTTTCATATCTCTTTATCACTGTTGGTTTTTATCAGATGCAAACAGGTTTTTAAAGTACTCTGTCCTCGACCTAAACCACCCATTTTACAGATGATACCTAACACCAAAAGCCTGACAATCAAACACAAGTGTTTTTACAAAAGGCAAGACACTAGCAAAATACTAACCATGAGAATAAWTTTCTGGGAGTGTGAGTCTGTTCAAGATTTAGACACCTAAATATCAATGCCTAYATCACATGAGCACCTTTAAGCACAGGGTCCAAGTCTCTGATATATTCAACMGAAATCTTGGCTCCATTCAGCCTYCTAAACATGGAAGTCTAGTGTTACATCCCTAGGATGTCAGAGGTTTAGGCATGGGAATGGCAGCTCTTGCACAAGGCTCATAGGARCCTGCACAAGGTGCCAAGCACAAAATCAGGGCCTGTCAAATGTGACCAGACACTCATAGCTAAGAAAACTGTAAGTGTTCCCAGTCAGCCAGTGAAGAAGGGAGCTGTGTCAATCACCATTAATGTGATGTTCACAGAGGGAGCTTAGACACTTAGGTAATGCAGGTAGGCCATTTAGTTGTCTCTGCCTGAAAATAAGTCTCACGTTGGATGTCTCAGAGCTCAGTTTTGTTGCTTAGATGTAAATGATTTGTGCCATTTGAAATCCAGCTGCCACTCTGGAAGTCTATGGGTCAATTATACACCTTGTGTCAAGCCATGCATGGAGGTGTCAGCATTCCTCAAATGACTCCAGACACCTGTGCACCAGAACCAAGGACTCAGATGATAAATGCTTCAAGGATGTTCAGTAGCAAAGTCCAGAAACAGCTTCTGACTCAGATGTCTTTGGGCCAGGGTTGGTTGTAGCTGTACAGAGTACCAAGGAAGGCATGTGCCATACTCATCCTGCCTTTCTGCAGCTCCCTAAGTGTATCCTACCAGCTCTGGTGGGTGAGTGGAAGGTTCAGCATGGCCCAAGCATGGCTGGTATTATGTAGACAGCACACAGCTGAATTTGGCAGCCTCAGTAAACTACTACTTAACATCAGTTGATCTACCATTACTTTTCACATTTATTATCTCTTATCCTGGGGGGGAAAAGTGAAACAGAGACCTCTCTTGATGATGTAGGCAGGTTCAGCCTCTTCATGTATCTTCATTCTCAGTCTGAACTAAGTTATTTTTATTTTGTTATTGCAATGTAGAACTTGAAAACCAATCTTTTATTGCCCTTTTTRTCCTGGTAGCAAAAAAAGCCTCGCATCAGATGTTAGAAGCTATTTAATTGTATTCCATGATTGTTATCCTGTTTCTTCCTTATTTTCCCAGCTATATTCTCAGTTTAGCATGCAGGTGGGCACCTTAATAGAGTAGCTGAGGGCAGTCAGGTGGCAAAGCCACTCTTCACTGACTACCAAGGTCTTTCAGGTGCAGCTCTCCATGACACTGGAAGATGTTTCTTCGCTGCTTCTCTCAGGCTGATAGATATTGTCATGAAAAGACTCTTCATGGCAGTGCTCAGGTTTAGYCATCTGAATGCCTCCTGCCCTCCATGCCAAAGCAGTGCAGCTACTTTCACAAACACAGAAACACAATATTGAATAAGATTGATAGTGTGAGCCAAACTATTTTCAGATRCAAAACCTCTCTTGCACCTTAGTTCTCCTCAGCTGTACTCAGAGATTCCCACACAATCCTACACTATTGTTTGCTATGCTCTGCTAGTGCTAGTAGTTCTGCAAAAAAGAAACTGAGAAGATCTTGAGTGAATTATTTAGTGCTGCTGAACTGATCTGTAAGCTTAACTAAACTTTTGCCAAGATACTCCATTGAAAATTAATATGTAAAGATGACCACTAGCACGTTCTGTTAGTGAAGATATGCATAAATCCACACAGGTGGATACATGTGCTCACAAGAGCTCTTGGCTGCTTTCATGCCAATGATGGCAGAGCCATCAACACCTTCAGCTGGGCCAAGTTTGCATGGGTTCAACCTGCAACTTGCAGGAAAAAAATTGTATGATTTATGTCTGCTTCTGTCTACTTTTAAGGAAAACTAAATTCCCCTGKCAGTGCACTTTGATTTATTATTTTCCAGTTTTAGGCAAAACAGTTATTTGATAAGCTTTTGCAGCCTGCAAAAGAGGGGATCCCATAAAATTATATTWAAAATCATAAGCTGTCTTAATGGCTTGTCAGTGGAGGTCTGTGCAAATGCTTTCTGGCTGTCTGCTGCCTTTCACTTTACTGTGAGCTTGCATTTTCTTTGGTATTGTCTCAGTTGTTCTCATTTACCCATTCAAGTCACATGGCAATTACTAGTCCCATATCCTATTAAAAGCATGCTGCACGTTCATATGCACTTCCCTGGGCCTCTCCTATAACAGTGCAATAAAAGCTGGCCTTGGGGACTGGATTCATTTGAGCTCAACTCAAAGCCAACAGAGACAAAATTAAATTTTGCTACCCCGGGGAAAAAATAACTTCTTTTGTTCTTGTCACAGCTGGTGGCACAAAAATGACTTTGTGGCATTGGCAGAATGAGTTCCAGGATAAGTTTTGCTGACAGGACCTGGTTGGGAGCTGCTACTGTCTCTCTGAAAGGTGAAGTGGTGAGAGGTGTRCAGGAACAGGGGAGGCTGTGCCTCTCTCCTTTCTTCAAACCTCTGCTCCTGTGATGAAGATAATCTTGTTGGGAGAGGAGGGCTGGTCTTTATGGGTTTCACACCACAGTCAGGGCCAGGCAAACTCCTTTTGCTCCCCCCAGAACTCCCCAAATGATCTTTTACCCCTCTCCAATTTCTTAGAATGTTGCATGAAGTCATGGACAAAAGTAGGAGCAGGTAGAACAGGATTAGGCCACCATATGCACAAGGTTACCCTGGATAGCCACTGGATTTGCTGTGATCTGAATGGAGGCTGGCCCATTCTTTGTGAGCTTTAAGGCTGCCAGCATACAAGAAGCAGCTCTCCTGGCTATAAAGCTCATACACCTGGAACCATTATCATCAACCTCTTAAAATTTTTTGCATTCCTATTCTGAGTGTTAAAATCAGGTTTTTTTTTCATTCCTAGAAATTCTGGGAGCTTTGATGTCTATGATAATAGTTTGGATGGTGACTGGTGTGTTGATATATTTGGCTTGCATGAGGCTGCTACACCCAGATTACGATATTGATGCTACAGTGATGCTCATTACCTCTGCTTGTGCTGTGCTCACCAACATCCTGTAAGTTATTTTGTTCTCCTCTCATATGACATTGGAACCTTGAACCTGCTGCTGTAATTAAAAAAACTATAGAGAGATAGTGGCCTCAAAAATATTAAGTGTTTATGAGCTCCATGAGGATATGGAAAGGGGGTCCAAAAGAGAGGTCCTGCTTCTCATTGGAAGTKGGCAGTTGCTCTCCTCCTTTCTCTTCACTGCCACACTGGGAAGGAAAATTATGAATCTACAAACCCTAGGAAAAGATTATTCTCCATCTCACTTTTTATTAGATGTCAGAATATTCAAGAACTCTATAGAAAATGAGGCCTCATTAATTACCCCATTYACAGACTTCCTTGATTATGCAAATCACTGAAAACCTAGGAACTGTCTGCTCAGCCACCTCTGCATTTCTACTTAATGTGTCAGATTTTACTGCTCAGCATTCAGAAGTGACWGGGGTGGTGATGTGTATGGCCTCACTGCTTTCAGAGATGCAGTAAATCCTCTGATATTTGCAGCTTTCCATCTCTTGCAGGCTAAGCCTGATTCTGCACCAGACTGGCCACGGGCACAGCCACGGGGCACAAACCAGGGAACGCACCTCAGCCCCTCTGGAGCCAGCTCTGAGCAATGCCAGCCTTCAGGCAGCCTTTGTGCATGCCATTGGAGATCTATTCCAGAGTATTAGTGTGCTAATTAGTGCACTTATCATCTTCTTTAAGGTTGGTTTTATTAGTTCATATGCCTGCCTTGCAATCAAGGGTAAGTGCTATTTTCACAGCGCTGTGTCACTAGGTCCTATGTAAATATTTCTTCTGACTTAATCATACACACTGTAATTGTATTAAAGAGAATTATTCTTGGGAACTGAAATAACTGTTGAGAGTGTAACCCTTGCTTCTTGCTGTTTCAACTGGATACCTTGGTGTCCTCCCCTTTCTTCATCTGTAGCACCTTCATTCCCTGTGCTGAGGCTCCCTAACTGGCAAAGGGGGGCAGCATTCATTCTGTACTAGATGAATGGAATTTATTATTCTTTCATGCTAATGAAAAATGACAATAGCTGACAATAATGAAATTAACAAAGTGGTGTGTTCGTGTTTTTCTAGCCACAGTACAAAATAGCCGACCCAATCTGCACATTTGTGTTTTCCATCTTTGTTTTGGCAACTACCATCACGATTTTAAGGGATATTTTAACTGTGTTAATGGAAGGTAGGACCTGATTCCAGAATCAATACACTTGCATTTTGATTTTTTTTCCTGTTGCTTTCTCCATAATGCTTACATATGTTTGAAAAAAAAGTATAATAGCACATTTCTGCATCAGTTTCCAATAGCCTCATAAGTCTGATCATACTTTAAACCTACTTCTAATTTTAATTAAAATTGTTTTCAACCATTACATTAGGTTTACATATATGCCAGTTTTTGTAAAAACCTTTCTATTGGTATTTTGCTACTGAGCTCTGAGTTGCTTTTGTTTGCCATATCTGTAGCACTTCTTTCTATCAGCCCTTTGGCATATGAGATGCCTGCTCACCTTGTTCATTGTGTATTTCCTTTACCTGTGTGAAATATAAATCTTTGCCAAAAAAAAGTGTTTTGACTGTGCTTTGAACTGTGTCTGCGAAATAGGCTGAGTGCAAGAGACAGAAGTTTAAAAGATTTTTAGTCACCTGAGTCCAGAAAAGCAAGCTGTTGGAGCTTTCCAGTTGCATTCCAGTGCATGGGAATAGACAATTCTCAGCACAGCAGCAGCAAGAAGAGCCAGGCTTAGCAATATTTAATCCTGTCAGCTATGGGCCTGAATATTTGATTTGCCAGGCCAAATGACTTGAGCAGTCACAGATGCATGTTCTTGCCTTACTCACATTGAAATGCAACCTCTTTCTTAGCTGTGAAGACATGAGGATTAAAGGGAAAAGTAGCTGTAAAAGTGCAGGTTTTAAATGGGTACTCAATGTGCCTGCCTGCATGGCGATTTCTCCTCTCTTTCACTTGCACCTGCTGCTGTTTCAAGAAATAAAGTATCCATTAAAATAAAAATAAAATATATGTTATAAAACATTGTTACGGTAGTTTCATTTGAGGGTTTGTTTGCTTTCAGTGATTGTGACATAGAGGTACTTCCATGTAGAAGTGTACCTAGGCAAGAGCATGGCAGCTGACTGTATTTTGGCTGCCAAAATAGCAGATCTCTTGGTTACTGAAAAAAAAAAAAATCGAACTACCATGAAGGGGGAGCAACCCCTGACACTCAGGAGTCTCTTTCTTAAAGCAGTGACTCCCAGCTTCTGTAAGCAGTGCTGACATGCCACAGTCAGCAGTGCCTGTTCCCCTCTGCACCAAGCCCACAGTCCCCTGGGGAACTCTCTGGGGAGTGTCCTATCTCCTAAGTAGAATATTCTGCCCAGGATTTGCTGAAAAGAAATTGGATGCTGGAGCTGCTCTTTCAGTTTACTGGTCCAAGGGGAGCAGGATGAGTTCATGCTGTTCACACAGGCATAGARATGCACTCACAAAAGA
The DNA here is from genome assembly GCA_014549065.1 of Cardinalis cardinalis. Taxonomy (NCBI): domain Eukaryota; kingdom Metazoa; phylum Chordata; class Aves; order Passeriformes; family Cardinalidae; genus Cardinalis; species Cardinalis cardinalis. Next base: position 3,556,806 of record JACDOX010000058.1, on the reverse strand, counting down.
TGTTGGTGCAAAACTGTGACATGATCTGGCTAAGCTCACTACCTATGTAAACTGAACATTCAGACTGTCCCCTGAAACATGTATGAGTCTCAACCATGGAGCAGTTTAAACCAAGGGATAAGGTTATAWAGCACAGTGAACTCCGAAATAGATGGGCTTTCCAAAGCATTGAATACTTTTATAAAAATGATACATCTAAGTGAATAAAGGTTCATGATTCATTTTCCTCTATTGATCACAATTCTTGTCCTGTAAAAATATTGTTTTTCCATAAATTTCTCCTTTTCAGGAACATCAAAAGGATTTGCTTATGATGCTGTAAAAGCAAGAATTTTAACAGTTGAAAAAGTGGAGTCTGTTCACGACCTTCGTCTTTGGTCTCTGACAATGAATCAAACTGCTCTCTCTGCTCACATTGCCACAGGTCAGTAAATTTCTGTAAGCTGGGAGTGACTATTCAGCTGCTGTCTCGTAAAGGTCAGTCTTTCTTGATTCAGATTAAGCTGACTGTATGTCTGTTGCTCGTTTTAAAAAATTGTCATAATTTTGTTGGAAAAATAAAATCAACAATAATAACAAATAAAGCTCTCAGATCCTCCTCCCAGAAACCTTGTCTAAACARCAGTGACCTCTACTTAGCCCAAAACTTGAAAACTGCAGAGGCTGTGGAACAATGAAGTAAATGACAAGATATTTAAAATAAATTAAAAGAATTAGACTCAAACTGGATTTTTATCACAATTTTGTCAAACTTGAAAATTGTTGATCTCTACAAGAAAATCTTACAGGGCCAATATGCATTCCTGAGGTAACTCCAGAAGTAAAACAATCTTTAAAAATAGATGGAGTTGAGAGGTAGCTCCAGTTCATCTTTTAAAATATTATTTTAAATTGTAGTTCTTATCCCAATTGACAAACTGTCCACTCCTCAGGTCAGTTTTCTTATCTGTCTGTAAGCTTTTTATGTATTAAGAAAAAAAAAGCCAGCTGTGTTTGGCCAAGGACAGGGCTAGAGGTGAAGTCCTCCATGGAGTCCCCACTTTCCAAAAACAGAGTGTCTATCAGCCACCCAAGTCACTTGGCACTGCTGCTACTCCCTGACTGGATGAACTAATCTTTATTAAGTATTTCTGATTTCCTCCAGTCTTCTGCCAATCTGAATTTCTATGGTGATTACTTTACTTAGCCTAACTCTTGCCAAAATTGCATATTCCAACCACATTTGAATGAATAAAGGTTTGTTGACATGGAGGTTCCTGAAAGGAGGATAAAAAGGACAAGAAACACTTTTCAAACAAACTTCTTGTTAAAAGTTTCTATCTTAGAAGTATACAATATCTATATTAGATATCAATGTCTATATTAGAAGCATACAATACTGTAAAGTATTATCAAAATGTGTGTTTTTATTACTTTATGCTTGCTATCTGCAGCAGACTCAACAGACAGCCAGAAGATTTTGAGAGATGTTACCCAAGCCCTGTTTGAGCAGTACAGCTTCCACTCCATCACCATTCAGATTGAATCAGGGGAGGATCAGAAACCAGACTGTGTCTTCTGCCAAGAGCCCAGGGATTAAAGGGAGCACTGTGCTATGCCAAATAACCACCACCCCTCTCACAGGTCAATGGAGACTGTATGTGCTGGTTGAGTGTCATTGATTAAGAGCAAATGGTAATTAGCTGACATAGCCAGCCCTGCCATTGCAAGCATGGGCCTTTCTTTGTTGGTATCATCTACCATGAGAAAACAAGTATTAAATCCAGCCATTTGCTAGATTGCCTGTCCATCAGCTGTTTCTTTCAATTACAAGAGAAATATCTAAATTATTCTTGACTAGACCAGCAGATTGGCAGTAAAGCAACATTCAGAGTGACTGTCTGTAATTACAGGTAACAAAAAACTAATCAACCTTCAAATTACCAACAGACAAATTATCACAGGTGTAATGAAATGTGAGTTTGGTGTTAGCAAACTCAGCACTCACTCAGGATGAAAGAGAAAATTTAAATTACTACAGGAGTTGAAGAAAACGTTGATGTTTTCCCTGCCTTCTGGCAGACTCTCCTCTTCCTGCCTACCAAGCAAAGTATCAGACAGGTACCATGGGTCACAAGAGAATGGATGTCAAGAGAATGGCTCACAAGAGAGTTCATTCCATCCATATTTGGCAAACAGTTCTTTGGTTTTTAGCTAGTCCTATTGTGTTTTCAGCTAGCCTTCAGGCAAGCTCTTTTCTGCCAGGCATAAGCAGTATTCTGAACTATTAACCCATAACTTGAGTAGTGCTGCACCATGATAAGTTATGAGAGAAGGTTTGAGGTGGATTTCTGTGTGTCCATGTCACAAGGTACCACTGAGTCATGACAATGACACAGAAGACCAGGTGCTCTTAGAAATGGAAAAATAATTAGGGCAAGGAAAAACTGGGAGCCATTGTGAACATCCTGTCTGGTGTCACAGTTCAGAGTGGCCTGTGGGGTGTTACCCAGTGACACTACTTCCCTGAAAGTATACCAGATTATTTTAAAAAAATCTTTGGCATATCACACAGCCATTCATTGTTAAGGGAAGTGACATGCCTCTCCYTCAGGTAACTAATTCCCACATTTCCTAACAAGATGTGAGTCATGGATTCCCCAGCTGAGTGGTTCCACCAAAAACACCACAAGCCACTGCTCACTCACTCCCACATTCCCTCTCCCCTTCYCCTGTGGTGGACTGGAGGAGAATTGGAGGCACAAAAGGGAAAGGTTATTGGTTGGGATAAGAATAATTTACTGGAAACATCAATGAAGTAAGAAAATGAACAGTAACAGCAGCAATAGCAAGGACAGAATGTACAAGAGGCAAATGTTTCGTCTGAGCGCTCGCCCCTGGCAATACCCCGCCCTGCTGCCACACTACTGACTCCTTTCCCCATCCCTGGGAAATGATGGGAGGTGGTATAGAAGAGGTGGTATAGCTGCTTCCAGCTCTTGGCCATGCCCCCTCCTGGCTGCTGCAAAAATTACCCCTGCCCTGGCCAGAACCAGGAGAATGTGTTAAATCATCCTCTTTTACATACCTGGCGATGCTTACAGCAGAACTGAGAACAAAGAGTCAGGTCTTTCTGCAATCCCTCTATTTTTGTCCAACCAACTGAATTAAACTCTCCTGGCAAAAGCAAGGGTTGCACTTCAAAATGCATGCTCCAGTGCTCCAAAAACCAGCTTCAATTCTGCCCCTGGCCCTAACAGTGCTTACCATGCAGAACTAGACATAATGTTTTCCCACTCCACAGTTCTCTCTCCAACAGCTGTAGGGCTCACTTTACTAACAGGTTTGTTAGAACAAAATAAATTATGTGATACCAAGCAGTACTGACTTTCCAGACTGATAGATGGAAGGACCATTGTGTTATTAAGGTATAAATGGCCCTTGCTTTTTAGGAAATTCAGTTTTATTAGCAATAGGTTCACATTAGTTTTCTCCTTTATCATTCTAAGAAGATTAGAGTTTTTTATTGGAGCTTTTGACTACAGATAACCCATAACTACGTGATRATGGATTGATGTATTAAGCTGGCATTTGTTACCTGGTAGGGGGTACAAGAAATTATTCYACTTAGTGGAGGATCTTACTCAGGTAAACCTCCCACTGAAATCAGATGAGGTATTAAAACAAAACACCTGCTAGGAATTTCATGAGTATCTCATTATTTATCAGCTTGAAAGAGCTGAGGCTATAGCAGTGATATTCAGYACAGTGATAAAGACAATTCTTGCCCTTCACAGCTGAAACTCCAGAAGATAAGACACAAATAAATCAAAGCACAGTAAGAAATTCTAAATGATGAAGTTCACTTGTATTTCAGCCAGTTTCTCTGCTGGTATAATTTAGCATAGTTGCTTCCTTCCAAAGGCAACTCAGCTGTGCTTGTCAGGTAACCTGAGTATTCTTTTCATTACTTAGAGAGAATAAGTTAATAGTGTGGCCTTCATATGAAAGAAAATGTCTTTCCAAGTGTTTGGAATAAAATGAGGACATAGACCTGAATATAATAGGGAATTCTGAGGAAGAGTTTTGTGGTCAAGGACAGTATAAAAGATAACATGTGGGTGACAGAAACATCCATATAGGGCATGGATTTAGTCCAGAGATTAAGGTTGAGGTAGGGAAAAAGACCGGAATTTTCAGAGCAAGAGTGGATTTTGGAAAGGATTTAAATGGGCAAGTGATATGGTCCACTAAGAAAGTTATGCTGAGCAGTAGAGCTGTGAAAAATCTGGATGGAAGCAACAAAAGAGGGACTGGAAAAAAGAAGATTCAGCAGTCAGCACAGGACTGCTGAGGCCATCAGGCAAATTAATTGAAAGGGAAAGTGGGAAAGTGTTTCATTATGCTTTGGAAAAAGGAGCAGTGAAATATAGGGATGTAAGGAAAGGAGTTCACATRAAATAATGATCTGAAATGAAAGAGAGTGAGGGGAAAGTGGTAAAAAAGTTTTAAGTAGGAGGTGAGGCAGCAGCTTCCATCCACAGTAGTGTAACCTGGGTATGTGAGTAGCAAAGGTCGGGGCAGGATTAGGGAGGCAGAGGAGAAGTCTGGGTTTGTTAGCAGCAGTAAACATATTTCAASCAAAAAGAATTTAACCACATGTCTTTAGCTAAAGCTGGAGACTTAAGGGAATTTTACCTAAATATGATAGATTGAAGATTAATTTAGAGAAAATATTTACTTGTGGTTATAAATATTGCTATAAGGAGTTGAATTTTTAATGTTCCTGCTATGCATATGCGAATGTAAGTGGATGTAAAATGTATGTTTGTTCTCCATTCCTGTCTAGTCTGATCTTCAGGGTTATGATCTTGGTACAAGGTTGTCTTCAGAATACTGACTGACTGGGGAGGATTTCTGCAGAAATGCTACTGAGATATGCAGAGGTCAGAGACAATTTCTAGACTTGTCTGMTTTTATTAATTTTACATCTTTTTGACTGTCAGAAGAATAACTACAYAAAAACTGACCAAAAATTGCTCTATCTAAATTATTCTTGGAACCACTATGAAATGGAAAAGTGTTTCTCATGTAAGGGGCCTGTTTTCCATGCCTGACTGTTTTCTGATGGAGTTCAGTTCATATGGGCAAGTACAGACTTTACTGAGTAGCCCATACTGAAATTCTAYGAACATGTGTATCTCATTTTCCTCTAAATTTTAAGGTAGTCATTATGCAGCTTGTAAATTATGTATTTCTCTGATCCCCTACTCTCTCTTCTTCACTTTCCAAAGGATAAGGAGTTTGTAGAACTCAAGACATTTTGGAGTAGAAATCTTGAAATAGTCAAATGCAAAGCTAAACTYTCCTCATTCAGCAGTGAAAAAAAGCTTACAGTGCCAATAGTGCGTTGAGATGACCACCAAGCACTGGCAGAAGTATTTATAATTATTCAAACTGGGAACAGTTAAGGAACAAATCTATTATTATCACAAATAWAAGTGTGTCTTACTGCAACTAAGGTCATAGACATAGTTCTGTGTTCTCCTGAGATGTTATTATGAGAACTGTATATGAAATCAAGAATTATATTGTCCACTTAGTCTGAGAAATCACAACAGTAATTCATCATCTCCAGAGGAAGGCAAACAGATATCCCTGTCCATGGCAGCAAATGGTGGCCTAAGGAACAAGGACTGTGCAGGTCTGCCATGTCTCTTTCCAATGTCAACAGGTTATATCAATTTTGTCTTGGAGCATTTTCTCCCCTGTTGTAACAGCTAGCATGCCCCAACACACATTCCCCAGTGCCTTCCCCTCAGCCAGAGCAGATACATTCTCCTTCCTTTTCCATTCCCTTTGACTATTGTTCCCTTCTTCTTTGCTCTTTTGTTCCTGCCCATGTCTTTTTTCATCAATGCCTCTATTACACAGCTATTTAAATTTCAATGCCAACATGTACTTAGAGCTTTATCCTTTCAAGTTACAACTCTTCCCATTCCTCTTCAGCCTGTGTGTTTAGATAAAAGCTCCTCAGAAAGAAACTGCCTTTTGCTCCATGTTTGTTGAAAATGTGRCATAATGATGCATCTTTTTTCACAACAGGAACTTAATAAAAACAAAGAGCAATAGCCATTCCAGATATCACATATTAGCACATGTCCAGTACTGCTATATATTTACTTTGTACTAAAGTTATTTAGAATGTTCATAGCAAAAAACTTATCTGAACTGTCTCCGGATTAAGGTACTCTTTCATGTTCTCAAGCTTTCTGATAATCTCTTTCAGCTAAAAAAAAATAAAATCCTTTCTCACTTGAGTACACACAGTTCAAGCAAGAAGGAAATAACAGACTTCCAGTTGCTTAACTGCCTCCTTTGACTTCTCTCTGCTTGGACTTTGTGTCAGACAGTCAGTGTCTAGCAGGAGTGCACTGCAGCAAAGGAAGTTTTGGACAGCAGCCCGGTGAGAACAGTGTCTGAACAGAAGCACAGCAGAGGGTTTTTAACATGGTTGCTGGTGCACATTCAGGATTTTCCATCCCAGGTGTTATGTTGATGAGAGACATGTCTGCTTTTTGCTACAGTCTCAGGGTTTGACTTTCAATTTTTGAAAAAAGGATGAAAAGAAATGAATGAACAGAAGCTAGAAGGGTTGTATTGTGAARCATTCCTGGTGGCAGCAGAGACATTTTACCCCATGGCTGCAGTCTAGCAGCAGGGCTCTGTGGCTTTGCCTCCCAAACTGCGCTGCCAGCGCTCTGCCAGCTGCGCTGTCTCTCCTRCAAGCTGTGAGCTTCTCACCTGCTGGGACTCCTCATGAAGTGCAAGGGCAGAACCATCACCCAGGCTTTGGTGAAGCACTGGCTTCTTTCTTCCTACTGTGTCATTGTATTCTGTGCTCATTTTTTTCTTGGAGGCTGAAGCTGACTGGAACAGTTCATGTACCTTCTGTCTAAATAAGAAAGAGCAGGAATTCATTAATCATGGCACAACCTGCTAATCTACAAAGAGACACAAGGCACTCTGGGCTAGCTCCTGGTCTAGGCAGTAATTCTGATATCAAAATGCTTGGAAACAGTGTGCTTCCCAGCAGCAGCCTGCAACCTGGGTCTTTAACTTTTGGCTCCTRCCCTGCTTTCTCATTTGCTGACAGGCAAGCATTAGCAGTGCTTTGGAAGACATGCTGTGCTTTGAAGGATGTGATGCACTTTGAAGGAGCAGCACGAACTGCTGATGAGCTGAGGACATTGCATCCAGCTCTCCCCTGCCATACAGACAATTTTTGCAGAAGCAAATCCTTTGTAGGATAGAAGAAAAAATTATAAGGGTATAAATGGGAAACCCCATGGGCTGCAATGTTCCCGTGGTACCATTCACCTGGGAAATGGCTGGGAATGAGCTGCAGAGATGGATTCTGCCTGCAAAGGTGCACATTGCCCCTCCATATGCATGAGCAGCAGCAACAATTCCACAGGAGCACCGACAGGAGAAGAGTCTGAATGTGAAATGAAATTTAAAAACTCCCTTTGCCCTTTAAACTACACGTACAGAATTAAATGCAGAATCAGGGAGCATAAAAAATGTTCTCTTGGAAAGAATAGTTTCGACTTTCTCTGGGTACTTTCTGCAGTCTGAATGTTTTCAAGAATTGATCTGGCACACTCATTTCTATGGTGTATTAGCAGAAAATAGCTGGTCATCCATTAGCTCCCTGCTGAGTTTCAATTGCAAAGATATGACTGAAAGCTGGTATTAACTGTGACAGAGGCTTAAGGGTCATACAGGCTTCAGTATCATGTAAAAGACGTGAGTCAATAAGGCTTTTCAATAGCAGTTTAATGCCATTAATTTGTATTCTCCCAGCACACAGAGTTTGTAGCAGGCACAGCTCAGGTTTTTGTGGTCAGAGATGGGCTCTGCCCTTCCAGGGCTGGAGAGACCAGGGACGGGAGAGGGAACCTGATGAAGAGAATCAGAGTGATTTTTGTGAGGTCACATCTGAGATCTGTGGTGAAGCTCTTATGCAAACCAGATTTCTCTGAGTGCTTTAATGGCCTGCCCAGGAACAGACACATAACCCAAAATACCTGTCAGCACTTACCTGTGCAGACTGGGCTGCATTAGACAGCTGTGTTAATGTTATGGGAAAGAAGAAAAGAGAGTCAGGGAGGACTTAACATCYGTGCCAAAAACGGAATACCAAACACATGAAGCAAGAAGGAAAAACAACAACAAACCAAAAGCTTCTTTTAAAGGTGCTAAGGGAGGAGCATTAGAACATATCACCTCATATTACTTTATTTTTTAGCAATGTGTGCACAGGTTGTGTAAGCAGGACAACCAAGGGTGCACCTTTTTGCCCTGGGAGAGTCTGCAGACTTCTCCACGAGCCCTGTGTTACATCCCCTGCATAATGTCCAAGAAAGGGAATGAGCCTGCATAGTGACAGCACAGTCAAGGAGACAGACAGCAATGAACACAGTATTTTTCCTGTAAAACACAGTTCTTTTTCCTGCAAAAAAAAATAAAAAAAAACATTTTATATTTATCATGGATATATCCCATGCTTTCTCTACTAAAAAAGCATTGAAGACCTACCCAGCCAGGCACATAACTGAGCCTGGCTGAAAGCATGAGTCATTTTTTTACAAGAAAAATTAAGTATGCTTTTTATGATCCACAAAKGGTGAGAGGAGACACCCTGTCATGGAACAATAAATTCAGGCTTAAATCCTSGGGCTGGAAAAAAAGATTTTATCTTTCCTTGTGTAATTCTTCAGGCAACTTTTAAGTTTCCAGAGAGTATTTTAAGCCTCRGCTAACAGTGTTATTACATTTGGTAGTAGCCTGCAGAATACTGTATTTTGTTTCAACCTTTCACTTCTGTAATTCCAGTTTTTTCATAAGAAATAAATGCCTATTAATCAGGCTTGGGTTATTGTAATGGAGGTAAGGTCCTACCTTAACATAAAAACCTACATGAAAAAATGCATGCATAAAAAGGAACTATTGCCTTTTTTTAGGGCAAGGACATGGAGGAAATGAGTGCTGGCTTTGCAGGCACTGTCTGTGCAGAGCTGGCACAGGACAGGTCTCACTTCCCCAGCATTGCTGCGTCCCTGAGAAGCTCATCTGCAGCTGTGGAGGGTCCTCCGAGTGTCTGAAGCCTGAACTTCACATCCCCAGGGTGCTGTGCTTTCCTGTTGGCAGGTTACAGATTTGGGAAGTCCCAAGGCTGAGACAGCTTTCATTCTTCCTTGTCACCCACTCCTTCTCTGGTGAGCCAGCTTGGACACCAGCTGTGCATCAGCCAYGGGAACAAGATTTTGGTGCCTTGGAAAGCCACCACTGGGACCTGGCAAGGATTTACTCTYGAGCAGATCTCATTTATGACAAACCCCAGAGACCAAATACATTCTGTATAGGCACTGCATCACATGTAATTTACAGCTTTTCTTTCTCCAAAACACTGACCTGGGTTTAAGTGGGCAATGAAATAAAAAAAAAAAAAAAAAAAAAAAAAAAAAAAAGTAAAAAAAAGTGGAATTATTAACTACTAAAAACCAGCAAAGCAGCAGGAGCCTTCTTTGACTATTTTTCAATGTATGTAACAAAACATTATTGAGAGGAAAGAATATAATCAATACTGAGTAGCATTATAGCTAGCTGTGCAGCAATTTAATGCTAGAAATGGATTAAGGTGACAGGAAAAGTCAATGCGGTCTTAAATTAAAGGTGAGGAAAGTCAATGAAAAGTCAAAGCTGGTTAGGAGTCCATCAAATAAGAGAGGCTAAACTCTGGTAAGTACAAAGTGCCTCAGTAACCTTACCTTATCACCATAGCTCTATGTTTTATGTGTTTGTTCAAAAGAGTAAGTGGGTATGTGTTTGTTCTCAGTTTGAACCATTAAACCATTTGAATTCATTGGGCTATTTCAAAGAGGATTTGCAAAAGGGGAGAAGTCTGGAGCTTTATCTTCTTTGCTTAAGGAATAAAAATGTGGAATTTTCCCTCAGTGTTTTATTTTGCTTCAGCAAAGTCTTTTCCCCTGAAAGAACCTGCAAACCAAACTCACTGGAGAATAAACAGGATTATAATGTTGCTAGTACCAGAGGAGACAGCTTTGGTTAAATAAGGTAGGGATAAGTTTTACTTGCAGTTTTAGCTCAAATTGTAGCTTTGCTGTGTTATGTGAAAAAATATGATAAGGAAAAAATCTGCTGCATTCCAGCAACACCTCTGCCTTTAATTCTCTGGGGTTTAGAAACCCTTTTATAAACTGAGAAAGCCCAACTTAGTATTTCTCTCATTTCTTAAATAACAACAACAACCAAACAAAAACCCAAACAATCCCCCCAAACAAACCACCACCACCACCATCCAAAAAAAAAAAAAAGACTGTGTCTCTAAATTTTGTTGTAATACTCAAAATCATGGATATTGAACAACCATGGCTGCTGTCAAAAGGCTCTGCTCTAAGTCCTTCAGTTGTCATGCTCCTACTGGAACATAAGGCTGACCAGAAGAAGCTGAAAATGTCATAACCCATGTATTATGATTCATATGCTAATATCTCGCATAGCTGTTGAGATTTCAATATTTCTTAAGCTTTGACCAGTTCACAGCAGGAGCTAGCACTGCTAGTAACAGGGAGAAAACATTCTGATGAGGAGCAGTGGATTCTAGGTGTTTGGTTGCTCAAAGTGACATTTTTGTAGCTTCAGTTTTGAGGATGCTGAAGTTTCAAATTATGTGTCAAGCTACCTGTTAGTGTTTAGTCAGAAGCAGCCTGGAAAATCTGTTTTTCCTGTTTTGTAATTGCAGTATCTGAGATGTCAGGCAGAGCTCTCTCTTGCTTTTAGTGTCTCCCAGGTGTGTTCCAGAACTTGAAGGAGCTTCCATCACTTGCACCTACTGATGCGAGAGCACAGGCTGTTGTTTCAGTGCAGGCTTTGCTCCCTTGATGCTTAACACCTACCCCACTTCCTAGAACAGCTGCAATGGTCACCAATTATTTGTTCTCTACTTTAAAAAACAGTGTTTAACAAAGCTGCTTTACCTGGACATAACTTGGGGCATAAAGGCACTTGAATCTGTCCTTAAGCCAGGAGCAAAAGGTTGTATTTCAAAGCACAGCACTTTGTGACATGAAATAACAGTAAATCCACAGTGAAGTATGCATCATGCCTTTCTCCCTCTGCAGATGACCAAACTTTCTGACAAGTAACAGGGACTGAAATCTCTGCCATCACAGAATACAGATAATGAGACAAAGCAGTTGGCATATCAGGAAGAAATTTTGGGGCTGACAGTGTTCAATTCCAGCTTGCAAACAATTCCTTGTATCACAAAAGCAGGTGATAAAAAGAGTTATAACAGATCTAAAACTGTGGTGTTGTCAACTTTGCTGTCTCCTCTGACTGGAGGTGTTCAAAGTGCAAAGGCTTTTAGGTTGGAAGGCTTTTATTCCAACAGCTAAGGAGCAAAATGCAGTCCAGCTCCCACAGAAACCAGGTGAAGAATATTTGCAAGGAGAAGACTTCAAGTCTCAGTTGCCTGTTAAATGTTTTTCCATCATTCTGTAGATCATTAATAAGAGCACACACAAGAAAGGCAATAGGCCACCACAGGTCATAAACATGGATTTATTTACTCACTTTTCTTGTAGTGGAATATGGAGGAGCTTTGAATTCCATGTCAGTGGTCATGCTGCTCTCTAACAGAGAAATATATCTTGCTATTTAGAAGTAAATACCTGCAGAAAATCACTTAAGCAGCAACAACCATCAGACTGGACTGATTCTGGCAATGTGAAAGTGTCTATTTAAAATGGCTATCAAAATCTACTTTTTATGGTGAGATCAAATTCAGACTTTTCTCTAAGTTTAGTCAGTTCAGCAGCAGACTTGTGGGGAATTTGGGTTTGGGAGACCACTCCAGCTGACATGTTCCTGCATCTGAAAACACCATGAAATACGATGTGGCAGCCTCAATTACACTGGTGTCCTGTACAGACCTGACATTTGGATGGGAAGTGTTTCACTCAGTCATAGTGCCCCATTCATAGCTAACACTGGTGGCCTCTTGATGCTTAGGTTGCCTTTGGGCTGGGGATGCCTGTGGGCAATAAATTACATGACATCAAGCCTGTCCTTCCTGACTTATGTTTTCTGACGGCTCCAAAGGCAGAAAGAGTAGACAGGGGCTTGAGCGCATTTTCAGGGAGCTTCAGACTCACTGCTGCTGCCCAATCTCTTGCATCAGCATTTGTTTTTGCCTTTCCCAGAGCTTGGGGCACTCCTGGGACACTTTCAATGTGTCTCTGTGGCAATGGTGTCATTGAAACCAAGCTGCAGCATCAGGGAGGGCTTTTGTCTTGCTCTCTCTAGTCTTTCAAAAAGCACACACCAACTCTTCTTGTGAGGGTGTCCAGAAGATTTGGCTTTGAGAAAAGTAAGTTGGGCTACAAAGCTGATTCCTGAAGCATTTAGCAATTTTAGTTGCTTAAGGGAAGAAATGGAAACTAGTGAGGAGGTACATGCCAATTTTAATGTGATATTGCTGTACCAAACACAAGTTTGCAGAGATTTTAAAGTTCATGAGTTTTTCAAGAGTCATGCTTATACTTCTGCTAATATCATTCATATTTAACCTTGCCTTCATAATCAAAATGAAATGGAATGAGTTTTCAGTCCACAAATCCATCACATACACTTGCTGTTCTAATCTTACTCACACACCAAGGGAATTTGTTTCTCTAGCTAAATCCTTAACACAATATTATACAGATAACTTGACAGCTTATGTAACAAGCACAGTGTGGGTTGGTGAATGTGTATGGGGAGTGTGCAGAAAAGAAAAAAAAAAAAGAATTAGGTTCCTAAAGGAAGAAAAAGAGTGCTGTGAATTATTCTACCTAAATATTTCCTTGATCTACAAGCATGCCAGTGTGGAATGAGATGAAGGACCAAGATTAACCTGAAAAACAGAGTAATGCTTGGTTCTTAGGGAAAAGCAAGGTGGAATGCTCTCAGGTCTAATCTACTTCTGTTTATCTCRCTTGACTTACTTCCCTCAGACTTCTAAAGAAGCAGGCTTGGTCATATCAGAGTATATATATTTTTTTATTTCATTGTAGTTATACCAAATGGCCTTAAACATTTTCTTTTTTCCTCCTAAGAGTCTGAACCAGCAGCTGCAGCTGAAACGCACAACATTTTACAAGATTTCCAAAGATCTTATCCTTCTACTTGAATAAAAACTCTCAAGGGGCATAGCACAGCTAAATGAACAAAGCTTTTATGCTCCAAATGCTGAATTTAGCTGTCACCTGTGGTCCTGCCATTCAGCCCCTTCCTTCTGCCTGAAGGTGGTCTGGTCTTGCCCAGGACTGTGAAGATCCAAGCAGGTCATGCTGGTACCCACTGTAGCAGAAACTGGGAGCAAGGCTTTCCACTCTCCTCTGGGATTTGCACTCTGCCAACACTTCAGAAACAGAATCTGCAAGTGTGGAAACCAAAAGTCTTTGAATCACCCAGGGAAAGCAACTTGTTTTTCTGGCTCCTAAACCCACAAAATAATTTAAGTTGGAGGGGACTTGTGGGGGTCACTGAGCTCAACAGTTCAATGCAGTCACCCAGTTCAATGCAGGCCTAATTAGAGTAGGCTGCTCAACTCCAGCTGAGTTTCAGATGTCTCCAAGGATGGATGTTCCACTCCTCTCGTGGCCACTTATTCCAGTATTTGATCACTGACACAATAAAAGTTTTCCCTATATCAAAGAGGAATTTTCCAAATTTCATATTGAGCCTGTTGCCCTCTGATTCTGCTGGTGCACACAGCTCTGAAAGAGTCTTGTCTTCTCTGCACCCTCCCATTAGGCATTTTCAGATAGCAGTAAGATCTCCCGAAGCTATCTCTTCTCCAGTCTGAAAAATTCCAGCCCTCTCTGCCTTTTTTCCTAGTCATGTGCTTGAACCCCCAGCCATTTTGGTGCTCTGTTTATTGACTTTCTCCAGTCTGTAAATGCCTTTCTTGTGCTGGGGATTCTGAAACTATAATTGCAAACAAGACTTTGACCAAAGGAATCAGCCATGAAGGAATAATGACATTTCAGTAGGAGCTTTGGGAACCAGTATCAAAACTTTCCTCAGTCTTATACCTGGACATGCCTATCTTAGCATTAAGATCTTAACAGGTTAAGATTAATCAGTCTGGAGTACAAACTTCCAAGAAGCACCAACCTTACCCATAAATTCTCATTAGAAGCGGAAATTGGGGCCTTAATATGAAGTTTAATATAAAGATGAATGCAATCCACATCAGTTCACTGAAGTTGCTTTTCTAATCCTCTTATGAGTATCAGTCCTTCTCCCTCAGGGGACACAACACACACAAAGTGTTTCATTATCTTTATTCTTCCAAGCTTAACTGAAGCAAACTCTTCACAGATGAGGGCAGAGCCTTTTCCAGTCACAAATAAACTGAAAAGACTAGAGGGGGCCTGATGCAGGCGGGATGGTTTTTGTAAGGCAAAGGCTGATTTTGGAGAAGCTTGTTCAGAAGAAACTGTTTTGGCTTTTCTCAATAGTACTGTTAGCAATTTCATCAGCACACAACTTACGTGCAAGTAGCAAGGTCACTGTTATATGTTACAGTGTCATAGAATCATAGAACCAGTTGGAAAAGAMCTTTAAGATCCTTGGGTGCAACCCCTAACCCATCACTGCCTAGTCCACCACTAAACCATGTCCCTAAGTGCTACATCTGCATATCTTTTCAATACCTCCAGGGATGGCAACTGGGCAGCCTGTTCAATGTTTGATAAACCTTTCCATGAAGAAACTTTTCCTAATATCCAATCTAAGCTTTCCTTGGAGCAACTTAAGGCCATTTCCTCCTTTCCTGTCCCTTGTGACCTGAGAGAAGAACCCAACCCCCACCTGGCTGCAGCTCCCTTTCAGGGAATTGTACAGATTGATAAAGTCTCCCCTGGGCCTCCTTTTCTCCAGGCTAAATACCCCCAGCTTCCTCAGCTGCTCCTCATCAGACTTGTGCTCCAGACCCTTCCCCAGCTCCATTGCTTTACTCTAGAYGTGCTCCAGCCCCTCAATGTCCTTCTTGTACTGAGGGGTCTAAAACTGAACCAAGGATTTGGGGTGCAGCCTCACCAGTGCTGAGTACAGGGGGACAATCCCTGCCTTGCTCCTGCTGGCCACACTGTATCTGATCCAGGCCAGGACACTACTGCTCTTCTTGGCCACCTGGGCACACCCTGGCTCGTGTTCAGTCACTGCTGATCAGCACCCCCAGGTCCTTTCCCAAGGGCAGCTTTCCAGCCACTGTTCCCCAGCCTGCAGGACTGCATGGGGTTGCTGTGACCCAAGTGCAGGACCTGGCATTTCCCTTTGAACTTCATACCACTGGCCCTTTCCCATCAATCCAGTCTGTTCAGATCCCATTGGACCTTTCTACCCTCGGGCAGATCTCAACACTCCTACCAAACTTGGTGTTGGCTGCAAACTTTCTGAAGTGGCATTCCCATCCCCTTGTTCATATCACTGATAAAGACACTGAGCAGAACTGGCCCCAGTACTGAGCCCTGGGAACATTCAGGGCTCAGCTGCCAACTGAATTTATCTCCATTCCCCACCACTCTGGGGGCCCAGCCATCCAGCCACTTTTTACTCAGCAAACTGTTCACCTGTCCAAGCGATGAGCAGCCAGTTTCTCCACGGTAATGTTGTGGGAAATGGTGTCAAAGCTTTACTGGTCCATGTAAACACATCCACAGCCTTTCCCTGATCCACCAGGAGGGTCACCTTGTTATAGAAGGAGATCAGGTTGGACAAACAGGACCTGCCTTTCCAGACCCATGCTGACTGATCCCCTGGTTGTCCTGCATGTGCTGTGGGATGGCACTCTGAAAAATCTGCTCCATGACCTTTCCCAGCAGCAAGGTCACACAGCCTGTTGTTCCCTGAATCCTCCTTCTGACCCTTCTTTTAGATGGGTGTCACTTTTGCTAACTTCCAGTCAACCTCAACCAGGACCTCCCCAGCTAGCCAGGACGGATGATAAATGATGGAGAGTGGCTCTGGGAGCTCTTCTGCCACCTCCTTTGGTACCCTCAGGTGAATCCCRTCCAGCCCCATGGACCTGTGTGTGTCTGGGTGGTATGACAGGTCACTGGCCATTTCACCTTGCATTATGGCATCTTCTCTGCTTCCACCTCAGGGATCTGAATACCTGGAGAACACCTGTTCTTACAATTAAAGACTGAAGCAAAGAAGACATTAAATAACTCAGCCTTTCCCCCATCCTTTGTCACCATGTTCCCCCCCCCGCCCCATATAATAAAGGATGAAAGGATGGAGAATCTCCTTAGCACTCCTCTTATCTCCTCTTATTGCTTTTGAAACCCAAAAGGATGTAGAGATTATATGTCTGAGAGTGTTGGCACAGGTTGAAGTTGACCAGACATCTGGTTCACTCTTGGTAAACTGTGCTTGTTAGTTCATATTTGGTTTTCAGAACCTTTTCTTTTACACTGCATTGTGTAAATCTGGGCAGTTTCACCATGCCCTTTGTCCCCTTTAATGAAAAAAACCCTCTCTTTAATTTTAAGGGCACTTTTAAAGACTTCCCCTGAGCCACTCTAGACCTCAGAGGTGCCCCAGGACAGATGTAAGGTCTCTGTTTCCCTTTATGAAATTAGAGAAATAATAGGATTTTTATTGTAATTAAAAAATTTAAGCCACTAGTAACAAAGAGTTATTAATCATGGTTCCTATTTCAGGATGAAGTATGCATGACATGACCTAAAAKAATTGCACCCATTTCTTATCCAAAATTAATTTTTTTAATCTTTGGGGTTTTTTTAGGATAGTTTGTTTCTCCAATAAAAAAGATAGCTTCATCTTAGGTAAAGCAGGCAGAACTGGTTCTAGTTTTCCATTTTTTAATAATTTGCCAGCTATATCCTGTAATTCCAGTGCTGGTCTCTGCACTGATCCTCTGTCAACTGGGAATTTTCTGTGTACTTGTATTCAAAGGCAGGCTGATGGATTCAGTATGACTTTTGCAATTTTGGAGCTTTTCTTTTTCCTGGCACTAAGAGAAATCCCTTCAGTTCAGAGTGTACAGATTTTAATTGCTAATATCTCAGGTAGCATGAGGGCTGACTCAATGGGTAATCTGAGTGGCTTGGCATTTGTGATGGAGAGAAGACAGAAATTACTTTGTTCACAAGATCAGAGCAGCACGTTTCCTGCTGCTTTGGATGCTTTCTGGGATTTTAAAAGAAGAACACGTATCAAAATATTATTTATTTTATCATTGCATCTAAGAATGACTGATAWGCAATGGCATAAGGAAAATTTAGGGTTTTGCTGGGGCAAAACCATGTAGTTATCATGTGGCTGGCGTTTGTGACCTTGGCACCATAGAGAAATTTTGCTGATTTTACCCAAATGTCTTTTGGAACATGTCCATTGGAGAAGGAAAAAAGAGGCAACCCATAGAAGCTATTTATCCAGTAYGGAAAAAGAAAAGGAGAGAAGGTCACAGATATGACCTTCTTAGATCTCTTCCACAGCCTGTGATGTGGTGGCATGAAATAACTCCAGTGCCAGATGCATAAGGCTATGAAGATGACTTTGTGAAAAGGGGAAACAGATGAGCCCACAATGGCTGTAGCAGGGAACTACAGCACTCCAGTGATTGATCTTTAAAACACCACAATTATTAAAAGGCTTTCTGGTAATCTTTCCAACAGCAAACATTTGGGCATTTTGAATGCTCAGGGAGATGATTCAGTCTTCATTGATAGCAAAACATGACTGTGTTGTGTTTGCTGACTGCCTTGGCTAACTGCTGCCCAGGTAAGCAGACACCTACTTGTGGCTATGTGGCAATGCTGAGCACCCAGAAAGTCTTCAGCTTCTGAAATGTCTTAGAATCTGGCTTAATGTTTGGGAAAGGAGAAGAGACTCCCCACCAAAGGCAGGGTGAACAAAGGTCTTTCAGTCTGTCAGGCTATAGACTGAACATTTTGTGAAGAGTCTCAGGTCAATTACCATCTATGACTGTGTCAAAATTACAAGAGCAAGAAATTTACTTTGAAACAAACTGTGGGAAAAATACAATTTGATCAACTCTGTCTTAGCTGAAGGTAGAGGTAGGAACCTGAGCTGAATAACAATGTGAGTGCCACATGAACACTGATATATTCATTCTCACCTTTAAGGAGTTATTATCCCTACTCCAGCATACAGAGAAATGAAAGGCAGGGACAATAAGTGATTTGCCCAAGGTCACAGTTAAAATCTATAGTATGGATAGAAAATAAATAGTGATCTACTGAAATCTGCTTTTGAACTGCAAAATGACCTTGCCTTCATTTTATGGATAGGTAGTTAGAGGACTGAGCAATGTGAAAATAGTTTAATAACTCTGGCAAACATGCCACAAATCCATAGCTGTTGTATATAAATACCTCTCAGATATCACTGCACATCCCAATCTGTCCTCCATTCCTTTTGCTGGCTCAGCAAGGTGTCACATAAAATTAGACTGAGAAGTTAGCACATTAAGCATTTATTGATCTCAATATGTTACAGTCAAATATGCCATTTCTTAATGAACAGAAGTAAAAGGTCATCCAACTTACTCATACAGTAACTATGATGTGATGCAAAATATTAGTTATTTATTATAACTTAATRAGTATTAAAGTCTTTAACTCTTACAATACCAAATTACAAAGGTCAAGATTCAAGATTATCCTGTTTGTCTGATCTACTTGGAAGACATCCCAAATAACTAGCATGTGCCTTGTTATGTCCATGAAAGTCCTTGCCTAAAGTCACTTACTTCTAATAAAAGTTATTTCAGCTCTAACCCAGCAATATCAGAGAATAGTCACTGCTTTGTCCTTTCCATGGAAAGGGAAATAGAAGATTAAATTAGCTTTATAAACCAAAGTGACTTTTTTTTTWAAAAAGAAAAACCTTTCTTCACTTTATTCCCCAGGAAGTCTACCCTGCCCTTTCTGTACACATTAGCAGAGAAGAAAAGTCTCAAATTCTGCAGGTGAAATCTTTACGTTCCTCAAAGTGATGGCAAAATATCAACCAATTTAAGACTTAGCTTCACTGCTGGCACTTAGCAAGAAACAAGAGAAAAGCCCATAATGAAGATTTCTGCCTTTAAAGTCCCTGTCTCTGACATCTGCATTTGGATGGCCATCTACTGAAGATACATGGTTTTGCCAGCTGCTTTGTATGACTGAGGGCAAGAAGCATCTTTTGCTAGGGACAAGGAAACTCCTACCAGTCCTTAGATGTCCTTGTTTTGATGTAGCAAACACTTTTGGGCTAGGAGTAGTGTGGTACTGACTTTCAAAGTCTGGAAAAAAGAAAGCCTGGGAGTAAAGCTGGAAAATTTCTCTTCAGCCCCTGAGCTTGAATGAGAAGGCAGAATAATTTTTCTTTTACAAATGCTCATTTCAGTTCAAAGGAGGTATGACCTAAAGGGCATGCTGATGACATTCAGTTTTATATTTCTACCTCAGAAAGCTTGATGAATGTGTTTGAGCACCTTAGGAAACCTCTTGCTGAGGAACTGGGTGAGAATGAGGTAACACAAAGGTAACTGAGAATTTGAGGAAGCATAAAAAGGACATGAAAAAAATAAAGTTGTTTTATGTTGTCACAACTGTAGTCAGTCATCCTCTTAGTGCTGAGAATTCAGTTTTTGATCCTTGGAGCTACAGATTTCAGTGAATATTAGGGACCTGGTTGCCTTTTTGAGAGCCCGTTCTCTCCTGGCAGGTCCAAAACATATTCTTGCTTGGAGACCCTCACCACATGCCACAAAGTTTCCCTAAGAAGGACACCTTGAGGACATCAGTAGTGAAGGTGTCTTGGTGTCCTTTAAACTTTCTCCTGGTAACCCTTGCCCTGCCTGTTCACTAATGTTTGCTGTAATACCATCAAACTCAGCAGCTCCTTTTGACTGGATGCCCCTGGTAAACCCTTTCAGATTTCCATGCCTCAGCTCTACAGAAAGATAGTGAGTGATGAACACTTTGTCATTCCTGCTGACAGTGGAGATGTCAGAAAAAATTAAAGATATCTTCACAGCAGCCATGTCATTTAAACTTTAATAAACCTTTTGTCTCTGCCGTGCCCTGTGACTGACCCCTGCGCAGCCAGGGCTGGGAGCGCAGCCGGGCACAGAGCTGGAACTCGGGCTCAGCTGAAACTCTTGCTGCAGCACAGCACCAGGGCTCTGCAGGAGCCACAGGCACGCTGACCAGCACCCAATAACAATAAAGCAAAGAAAYGTAATAGTAAGAGATTAATAGATGAGTGTGGAGTGAGTTGAAATGCTTTCCTTACCATCAGCACATCACTGCATTTCACTTCACAAAAACTGGTTTGGAGTCAGACAAACATCACTGAAAATACACCTTGGCCCTTATCTGGCAAATAATGGGGGTGGAAAAAAGAGGCAAACTTCTGCTCTAGATGCCATGAAATGTCTTTATTATTGCATTACTAGATATCAAATTAAGTCTAAACTCCAAAACCTATGGTAGTGTGTGGTGTTTGTAACAGTCCCCAGATCAAGGTGAGAGATGAGAATCTGACTCCAGGTTCTCAGAAGGTTGATTTATTGTTTTATGATATTATATTAAAGAACTGATATTCTAAAACCATACTAAAGAAAAAGAAAAGACACATCAGAAGGCTAGAAAAGAAGGAATAATAAAAACCTGTGACTCCTCAGAGCCTCAGCATAGCTGGACCATGATTGGCCATTAAGAAAAAACAATTCACATGGAACCAATCAAACATTCTCCTGTTGGTAAACAATGTCCAAGCCACATTCCAAAGCGGCAAACATAGGAGTAGCAATCAGATTTTTATTCCTCTCTGAGGCTTCTCAGCTTCCCAGGTGAAAATCCTGGGCAAAGAGGATTCTTCAGAAAATATCATGGTGGCAGTASAGCTCACATGAAACAAAATGTCTTCCTGGCAAGATAACTTCTGTAGACACAGAAAAACCTTTAGATTGCAAAAATTCCTCAGCAAAAATCACCTGGCAAGAAAAATTTGCTGATAAAGGAGAATATTCTTCATCAAATTGTTCTAAAAATCCTGTGACMAGTAGAAAAGAAATGCAGCCAGCTGGGTAGAGGCAGAGACCCACAGGGAAATGAGAACATGAATCTGACAGAAACCTTGCATGGTCCCAGTCCTATTTGCTTTGAAATTGCACTTCATATTATTTCTGCAAAGCCAGAGTCAGATTACTGTCACTTTTTAGCATACCTGGTGCTGACAACTGTCAGCATCTCATTGATTCTTGCAATAGTTTGTGGTTTATCTCTGGAAATGGGTGACTCAGTGCAAATCTCAGCCCATTTTGTTAAGAGAAAAAAGGGCAGCCACAAGGTCCATCCCTAATGGTCATCCGAAAATTTAAGAATGTAACACAAATGCTTCTTACTACAGGCTCAGAAATCAGATAGTAAATATAATAAATCTAACCTTTCATTCAGTTATGTGAGTTTCAAGCCAGTCTCAATATTTGTAACTCCAGCATGACTTTGAGGATAGSCAATAATAAAGTCTCCTTGTCTTCTTTGTCAAAAG
Source organism: Cardinalis cardinalis (assembly GCA_014549065.1). NCBI lineage: Eukaryota > Metazoa > Chordata > Aves > Passeriformes > Cardinalidae > Cardinalis > Cardinalis cardinalis. Next base: position 3,535,161 of record JACDOX010000058.1, on the reverse strand, counting down.
GTGTAGCCCTTCTGTCCTTTTGATTCTTCTGAGGGCAATTTCTCTTCAGAGTTGGCAGAATCCTTGGCCCATGGGGCATTTAACATAAAAACTACATTAGAAAGAATCTGGCAATTGCATAGGAGAGACACATTTTCCTTCTGAATTGACTTCTCTCTTGCAGTTTYCTTCTTCTGGTAGTCAGGCAGCTCTGCTTCCACACAAAGCCAGACCAGGAAGAATGGCCAGTTCTGCTGTGATGGAGAAGGTCCTCATCTCATTCTGCTCCTGCYCTTTGCAGCTGTGCAGATCCCTGCCCCAGGGCTGTGTAACACTTCCCTTTTGGGAGTGTTTTCCATGCCTTTAAATTTTCCTCACACAACAGCTGATGATTAAGCTAATATTGGACACACCAGATTAAAATGAGGACTGGAAGAGACTGACATTTATGTTTACTGCAGACTGACAGCTATGATTCTGGATATTCATGTGTAAATTCATTGCTACCTTTTTTTTGTATGTCAATTTTATATGTTTGAATGACACATATTTACCAAAATTGGAATTTACCTGACCAAAGAAGGACCAAGGAATGGCACAATTAGACATAAATTTTCTGAGAGGAATGGACAAATTCCTGACAGACATGGAYGCCATGGGCACAGCCCGACCATGTACTGGCAGGTCACAGTATGTCTTCAGGAATAAAAGCCAGCTCATTTTTCCAGTAATGAAGTGCAGTTTTCCCTCTATTTTCTGGTGCACTTTCTGCCATGGAGATATTATGTGTAATTTTCCTTTCTGAGGGTTGCATCAAATTGTACTCATTAGCACTTTGTATAATTCAGCAACTTTCAACATTTGAATTGAATCTCCTTTCCAAAATACTTTTTCTCCAGTTCTGGAGACTATTTCATCTTTCTGCTGTGTCAAATATTGTCTACAAGATTGTGCAGAAGCTGCTTATTAGTTTCCTTTACAYTTTCTATTACTTGGAGGGCTTGCCTTTCCATTTGCAGGTGTACCTGGAGAACAATAAACTGAGCAGGAATTTGCTCTGCTAGTGATGATGCTGCCCATTAATTAAAACTACAAGGAGAGTGACTGTCTCCTTATTTCTTATAATTTTTGATAACAAAGTAGAAAACAAATTATCCCAATATAATTTTATTTTTATCATGTCTGAGCACATGTTCAAGCTTCCTCATTTTTTGCATGCATTAGCTGATTCCTCTGAAGAAAGAAAAATGGCAAATCTCCTTCTTGGTATATGTGCATCATGCTGACTGCATCAGGAAAACCTCTGCTACAGCAGGGAATATGCAAATTCTTTGTGGCAACATCATTCCCCTAACATCAAAAAAGGAAGATTTTGTTGCCTGGATGGTCTTGGTTTACATCAATGAAAAATACAACAAACACACAGCAAGGGAAGACRCTCTTGAAACAGATCTTTTACAAGATCCTATGTTCTAGGAAGTTTTATGTCCAAGCTATGGGACTGACCAATTAAGAAATTTTATAGTATAAGGCTCTGAGTACCAAAAAAAAACTGTTCCAGACAAAACTTTCAAAAGCACAAATATGTGTTGGGAAGAATTATAAAAAGAACACATTTTATACCAAAATAAAACTTCATAAAATTTCTCTGAGGTTAGTTTTTGCTGCTTGGGATTTTTTTTAAAATTTTAAATATAAGAATGTAATGAAAGACATAAATGTACTAATTGACTGTGAGTGATTAAAATGGAAAYCCTTGGAGTCTGCTTGCATGTCCCAAAGTGTACAGACATGGTAGAGAGTTGGTGTTCACAGCATTCCTTCACTGAGGAATTCCCAGCAATGCAGGGAAGGACACACAGCCAGTTCCAAAGCTGAACAATTTCAGSGGATGTAGCATGGTTACTTCCATGTCAGTCCATTCATGCCTTGAATCTGACTTGCTTTATCCTGCTTTGTGTACATAATTCAATACTTTTATACATACAGGTGTATGTGTATGTGTGAGGGTTACATGGGAAAGGATGAAGGCRAACATTTTGTTTAAAACTGCTTTGATGCCAGCCAAGGAAAACTGAGGAGAGTTAGCATTCACAACACCATTTTATTGGCATTTACTGAGAAATCAGACCTACTACAGACAGCACAATGCACTCCTGCTAACTGTGGTCAACCAGAGCAAATAAAATCATGTTCACTTCTTCCAAAAGACATTTTATCCTGGATAAAAGATTGTGTCACAGCAGCAACACGAGCATAGGAGAGAAATCAGAATGACCAAGCCCACAAATCAAAACAGACAGTAATAAAACAAACAAACAAATGTAAACCCAGGAAAGATAGGAGATTTTCATCTGCATGCTTATCATTGGCAAGGAATAGCCTGTCTCATTGGCACTTGAGCTGCTAGAAAYCCCCACTGCAATGGGAAGGTTATTCCACCCCCAGGATGTCAAACTGGCTSTGGGGTGCAAGGGCTCTGGCAATCATCAAAGCAACGGTGATGGATGGACTGCTGCCTACAGATGACAGCAAGAAWATAACGAGATATGGCAGACAGCAGCAACTGAGGTTTGTAATGACAGAAGCTGCAGAAGCAAGGAKGCCTCATTCCCATATATCATGAATAGACAGGAATGAGGCTGGTAGCTCCGTGGGACATGTTAATGTTGAGTGCTTACGCAGTGTCTTCAACCTACGCACACCAACTTTATGTAAATATATGCCAGCATAAATCAGATGAAGTTTAGAGTTCTGGGTTAAAGGGGTTTTGAGTGTGGATTTAATTTCATGACAAAAATACAGGCTTTGAGGGAAAGTTTTCCATGAATGTTTCTGTTGCACTGGAAAGCTATTTTTTACAAAAAGGAGAGACATCAAGAAAGAATCTGCTCAGGACTCTTGCAAAAAAAGATCAGGGGACAAGATTGTCTTGCAGATGCATTTCCTGTAGTGAACAAGGAATAGTTTTTGAAACACACACATTTGCATAGAGGAGAAATGCTATAGAAGCAAAGTATGCTGACATCCAAGTTCAATTATTTTTCTTTTTCCAAGATTTCCAACTATTACACATGTATTAATGCTTATAACACCAGAATGAGAACACCTCTGGAGGTATCGTATCTGCATTATAATACTGGAGCTTTATTGGAACTGTTGTGTAATATTTTCAGAACTTTGAGTGAAGAGGAAGGTGAAGCCAGACAAATTTTCCTTACGCCAGCACATTATATTTTTCCTCCACTGCATTGCAGTATARCAACTGCTTTGGTTGGCAGAATGACATTTCATTACCCAGACATATGGGAATTGATTCAAAAAATGGCTAAAGAATTAAGGTATCCAATTAATAGCAATAGTTGAGCATTACTTTCCATTGAATGGCAACCATGGATGTACAGACAGACTGGAGGAGGAGAGGAGGGAAAGCAAAGCCACAGAAAGGGACCTGGGTCCTGGTCCATGGCAAGTTGAACATGAGCCAGCAGTGCCCTGGCAGCCAGGAGGGCCAACCCTGTCCTGGGGGCATCAGGCCCAGCATCACCAGCTGGGCAAGGGAGGGGATTGTCCTGCTCTGCTCTGCTCTGCTCTGGGGCAGCCTCACCTCAAATGTTGGGGGCTGGTTTGGGTGCCACAATGTGAGAAAGACATTAAACTATTAGAGTGTTGACATGAGGACAGTGAGGATGATGAAGAGCCTTGAAGGGARGGCAATGAGGAGCAGGTGAGGTCACTTGGTCTGTTCAGGCTCGAAAAGAGGAGGCTGAGGAGAGACCTCATTGCAGTTACAACTKCCTCATGAGGGRAGCAGAGTGGGGAGAGAGGCAGGCACTGGTCTCTTCTCTGTGGTGACAGTGACAGAACCTGAGGGAATGGCCTGAAGTTGTGTCAGAGCAGGTTTATACTGAGTATTAAAACAAAAGTTCTTCACCCAGAGGGTGGYTGGGCACTGGAACAGGCTCCCCAGGGCAGTGGTCACAGCACCAAACCTGGCAGTCCAAGAGGCATTTGGACAACMCTCTCAGGCACATGGAGCGACTCYTGGGGATGTCCTGGGCAGGGCCAGGACGGCTCTTGAGGGTCCCCTCCAACTCAGCACATTCTGTGATTCTGTGAAGTCTTTTCTAAGTAGTATAAGTATGAGCWGAATATAAATCCATGCAGACCACCTACCTAAACTCAGCATATGAAGAGGTTTCTGACCTATTTTTTTTATTGCCAAATCAGTATTTAGGCATTTTTTCTACCTCTTAAAAGGAGATGACATTACTTTTCATGATGCAACGTTCCTGCTGCAACTTCAGAAACAGCACAGGTCCCTGACAACCAGATTCCAGTAGTTTCCACTTTTCTGYGTACAGCTTTAAGCAGGAGGGCTCCCTCTCAGGGAATTCTTAAGGGAGCTGCCAGACCAGTATTTCAGATGTTTTGAAGGGTGGGGAATAAGAAATTATTTCCCTAGCTAAAAGTGAATTTTCTCACTCCTTTCAAATGGGTCTATGGGGCTGAGAAAGTGAAAGTAATGTTGAAAAAGAAAAGAGATCTTTTTTGGAATTGGAGGAAAGGGGTTGGACAAATATATTAACAGCAGAAAAATAATTTTCTGTGCATCTGCCATGAATTTGCATAATGTTGTCTTAACTACTGTTCAAATCAAAGCCAGTTCAAGTAAACAGAAAAGTCCCTGATTGAACTAATTAGAAATTTCAGAGATTAGAAAGGCTAAGCAGCAAGTATTCACAGGTTTACTTTGCAAGAGCACTGCAGCATACACCACAGAGCAGTGAAAAATATTCTATTCATGCATGGTTGTGTTATAATTGCCAAAATGGTTCAGTATCATTTTAGTTATTAAGGCACTAATGAACCTTTAAATGCATGCTGAGTCCCAGTGAYGTTATAGATTTACTTGCAGGTTAAGGAGTGAAAACCTTTTGTGTGTTTGCTTTTCCCAGAATAGAAATGTTAAGATTTTAAGTAAGAATTAATATAATTTGACTTTAAAAATAAGGCATCTAGTCTAAGCTAACCTCTTCASTGCCATATAAAATCAGTGGAAACAGATAGAAATTCCAGAGGCAATTCATAAGTAAATGAAACTCTAAGAACAGGTAGAAGCAAATAGGCATYCTAGTCCTCTCTTGTGTCTCCAGAACTGGTCAGTGTAAGATGCCAAGTGGAAAGTACAAGAACAGCTCCCCACATCACTCCCGTGCTGCTGCAGCCAGAGGGTTGGGGGGCTCCAAGGCCAGGAGCAGCAACTCATTCCTCCCCTCAACGACAGCAGCCCAAGAGACAGGGTACGACTCAGCCTCCTCCAGTGCTTCTCTCTCACCCCTGGCATGGRATGAGCATGGCTGCCCAAATTCCTCATGTGAAAATGATGCAGACAGCTGTGATATTTGCCCATGCCTGGCAGCTCCTCACCAGGCAGTGTCCACACAGCTGAGGAGCTGCTTTATAAAATCAGGGCAGCTCCTTGTTCTGCTGAGCAGCAAAGCCGCACCACAGGAACCTCCCCAGCATGGCCTGCAGGGTGGTCACCACGGCCACCACCCATCCTGCATCCAAAGTGACAAACCATCCTAAAAGGCATTAATCCCTGAGCTCAGCACAGTGGGTGCTCAGGCTGCTCAGTGCCCAGAGCTCTGTTGCACCTGCAGACTGCTCCCCAGTATGTGATCACTGAATTGTCAAACTATTTACAAGTCCTTAAYCAACAGGTTTATCTTTAATTTCAGCACGATTAAAGTTCTATTTTTCTTGTACAAATGAACCTTGGTCTGCAGAAACAATGTCTAGCATGTTATATGTCTGTATGCATGCAGAAAAATCTTACCAGATGTCTGGGAATCAATAGGAAGGTGCTGGATTCCACTGGAAGTATCCAGACACCTGAGTCTTCTTGTGGGATCTCAGTGGTCCATTCACAGATGGCTGTGTGAACTGACTTAAGATATCACTTTATAATTAATTCTGTTTTATTCTGACAGAAAGCTGAAGTCTTTTAGCAAAGACTTCACACAGGGTAAATAACAAGCAGACCAGGTTTTTTTGTTATTATAATTAAAAATTGCATCAGCCTTCAAATCACAGTTGTTTTTAAAAGTGTATTTTAGTATGGCTGTCTGCTGTATGAATCATGACCTGATCCTGGTGTCTTGGCAACTGCATCAGTTACTTCATATCTGGCGGCTCACACTGCTTGAGGAGATTGAAGCGATTTTCTCTCAATATCCAGGCTCATTTTCTAGCACCATTCTGAYTGCCACATGTGTGGCACCTGTTGCTCCCATCACTGAACCTAACAATTGCAAGGACTTTATTTCTTGTTGCTGGTATTCTGAGATTTGGAGGAAAACTACCAGGAAGCAAGGATTTGTTCTGTTAAGAAAAACATCCATCTGTTCAAGGCACTGGGAGACAAGGATGAGGAAGTACAGTAGTGTCCCCAGTTTGTCATTAAAGAGGAGTGGAATTTTAAAAAAAGTAAATAAATGAAGAAAGAAAGAAAGAAAATAATTTTTTCCCCCAGTTCTAGGCAAAGCATCACTTCTGTCTCCAAATCACTCTCAAAACACTTTTCCTGCTGTCACCAGGAGAAAGAATTATTTGTCAAATACAGGTCTGAAACATCTCAGACCCACTTTTTTCTCTTCTAAATGATGAAGGCAGTAGAATGGAGATTACCTGCCTGCAGCTRAGAATCAGGCTGGAAGGGAAATAAGCAGCAAAAAACTAAGAAAAGCTTTATGTTTTATAAAACATGCAAGGTTAAACTTGCTATTAATTTTCATGTGCAAATGGCAGTTCTGCAATTAATATTTAATTAAATCTGAGTAAGGGGCTCAAAGGTATTGACTTTATGATCCTATCTACTAATTAGCTTTCTGTCTATGAAATAGAAATACTTTCTTATTAAAATCAAAGTTATATCTACTAATATTGGATTTGATCTAATTTTAGAGGAAATCGAATTGCTACCTAAATAATAGCTATGTCATCTCCTAGAAGAAAGTTAGAAGGATTAAATAGTGTCATATTCACTCTGGAGATAATATGACTAAAGCAGACACAGAGAAGGAAAAGAAGAAAAACCATTTAGCCACAACACAGTGCAGTGAATGTCTTTTCCCATCTCTGACATTAACTGCTGAGATATGTTTATGGTTTCAAAGAAATGAATCCACACTGGTGGTGCCTGTACTCATAAATGAGACTGTGCCAAAGGTTCCTGGAATGATAACCCATTCATTTATAGTGGCAAACTCTTAGAACCAATCTCTGGCATGAGTTTGCCCAAAACCATTTAGCTCCCTTTAAATATTTCCCAGGCAAGGTTCAAAAGCTGGCACAGCCAACATGGGCAATGTGCTCTTGGCTAGCCTGCCTTGGGACTGCTGAGTGCAGGTGACAGCAGACCAGGGGGCCTCAGTCCTGGAGGATAAGCCTGGACATATTTAATTTACCTGTGTGGTCACAAACTCCTCAGGGAAACATGACATTGTCTAGAAATGACACGAATGATAAATTTGATGGATAGCATTAAGCAAGTTTAGGATCCTCTCACTCACTGCAGAAGCCACAGACACATGAGGGTGACAGAAAGGACCTATTTGCACTGGATCCCAGTTAAACATCTCATTGAAAGAGGATGCCCATTTCTAAATGCCTTTCTTTGTAATGCTGCAGGCTTACAGCAACACTGAAACTGCTGTCAAAGAGCTAGTTGCTTTTTTCTTTCCCAATGCAGAATCCTTTTAGCCTTTAAGTCAAACAGTAAAGAGGGTATTTTTCTGTTGTCAAATACAATCCATTCTAAGTCTAGACCTGAATTTATTTTGTGACATGAAGAAAATTTATTAATTTTCCCTTCATCTCTGCTTCTGGAAATGTATCTCTWCTTAAATTAAAGTGTCTAAAATTTGCTAGCACCATTTGATTTATTCCTTTGGGAAGAGTAGAGGCACCCTGATACATTTTTAGATCTAACCACCACTGGAAGTGTTCAGTGCATAAAAAACACGCGCAGAATGCGTAGAGAAAAGTAATAGGAATGCTGTGACTGGTGTGAATGGGGAATGAAAGGAAACATCAGATCATGTTTTGAAGACACCTAGAGCTCAGCAGCTCATCACAATCCTAGCATGCAGCAAAGTGCAGCTTCACATGTCACCCAGGTGGTGAAGGACTGTGCATAAATCCTGACATCTCACAGAGAAGGTGAAGGGGAGACACAAAGGACCATCAGGCCCAAAGGAGTACAGAAAGGCACACACACAAGCCAGCACAGGGTTCCCAAACCAGGAGACAAGATGAGGACTCRATAGATGGTATCCTGTCCTCCACTAGGAGCCCTGGACAGACCCCTGGAACTCAGGGATCTTTGATGCTGGACAGACCACCAGTGTAGGTAAACCCTTGTGTGTGGAAGTGTGAGTGAAATCTGCAATGTTTTCATGTCAACCACCTTCTACTCCCATTTCCAGGGGCCAGCAAGAGCAGGGCAGCTCCAAAAGCAGAGAGGAGCTGGTAGCTCAGGGTGACAACAWAAAAGCAGCAAAAGTGCGAAGCAGCCATGTGAAATATGGGTCTCCTCGAGCCAGGGCTCATAAGCTCTTGGAGACCTATTTCACACCMAAGATAGCTCAGCTACCTTAGAAGGCATAAAATCAGCAGGATGGCTTCTGTGGTAGTGTTGGAAACAAAAAGGTTTTAATAAAGGGCAAAATAACAAAATTCTTTACAGAAAAAAAACGAGCCAGGTACAAAAGGTCCTTGCCCCTGGTAAAACACCTTACAAAAGCAATTAGTTTCTTTGTTCTCTTCTTTTTTCTAGTAAATTGCTCAGGCAGGACTTTTTGGCTTCTGTCCAATTGGCTATCCTTAAGTTTGAGGTGAAGTCCACCAGGTCCTAATGTTTTTTTAGGTGTCTTTTCACCTAATTGAGGAGAGAMACTTCTGGGCTTATTTCCTTTTTAAGRGGACAAAGGATAGYTTTGTCACTTCATCAACAGAGGACACATTCCTATAGCCATGCCRTGGGCAGTGGAATCTGTATATTTTCTCATACAGGCATGATGATAAGGCTCAGGGGAAACCTTATCACTCTCTGTGATTACTGGTCTCTACAGGGGCCTGGACAAAGTCACATCAATATGGCCACAAAGATGCTCAGATGGATGCAGCAGCTCTGGGTGCAAGCTGAGGACAGCTGGGATTGCTCARCCTGGAGAAGAAAAGKCTTTGGCRAGACCTCACTGCAGCCTTACCSTATCTAAAGGGGCGTATCAAGGAGAAGAAGGACTTCTTGTGTGGGCAGACAGTGACAGGACAAGGGGCAGTGGTTTTAAACTGAGCGAGGGCAGGTTTAGATTGGATGTTAGGAAGAACACCTGCATACCATGAGGGTGTTGAAGCCCTGGAACAGGTTCCTAAGGGAACTCAATGCCTGGGGTGAGTCCCCCKGGGTGAGACATTCAGCATGATAGTGCTGTGTTGCTCCTCCCAAGTCGTTGTTACATTTGTGGGAGCCCAGCTCTCCTGGAGCTGGCTGAACGCCTGCCTGCCCATGGGAAGCACTTGAATGAACTCCTTGGTTTGCTTTTGCTGTGTCTGAGAAATCATTTTTGGGTCAACCTATGAGTTTTTTCACTTTACCCTTCTGATTCTCTCCCCATCCCACTGTGAGCAGAGTGGGTAAGAGGCTRCATGGCATTTAGTTGTCCTCTGGGCTTAAACCATGACAGCAAAACAAAGACCATCAGTTATAAGAGGAAAGCTTATTATTAGCAATGCCAACAACAACAAAAMATCCCATAAAATAAATAAGAGGAAGATTAAAGAGCAAGCTATTATTACAGAAAAAATAGAAGTAAAATACATCACAATTTTGTTCTGTTATCTATTTTAGAACTTGTATTTCCAATTGAACAAATGTAGAAAAAAAATTCACCAATATACAGGGAAATGAATAGAGATGCAACGTAATCAGAATTATAGTAAGAAACTGGGGAGGGAACTGGAGACTTTAAAAAAGAGTCAAGACAAAATCATATACTGAAGTGTGTGAACATATGCCTGCATACATTAACAGGCTGAGTGTGGGTGGTGGCTATGCCCATTGTAAACATGGATAAACAATATGCAAAGCAAAATAGGTTAAATCAGCACAAGATGTCTTAGCAAACAGAATGGTCACTTATTGKGTAAGGCTTCGGTATAGGAATAACCCATAAAAATCCTATCCAGAAAGGTCAAGGTTATGAAGAAAAAAAGTGCTATTGTACTTAGGTTAGCAATATTTTTAGTAGTAATATTCAAGTTTTTATGAAATATTAAGGCAATCTTTGATATGKGAGGAGCTGTTAACATTAAAGCATAGTATTGAAATTACTAACATTTTTCCTTCTGATTTGTTTTAGGAAAATGAGTTTTCTTCTTTTTCCTTTCTCTAGAATTCATTTACAAATCAGATATCACATCTGCCATTTTCTTGTACAAATTATTTTTACAATTTTTATTTAAAATTTATTATTTGGGATAGGGTTTTAACTAGAACTATTCTTCACCTAAGGTTTCTGTGAGGTGGCAAGAGAATTCATTCTGAGCATGAGCTCTGTAGAGCTCATTTCAATTTATTATTCATTTTAAGTGAACTAATCTAAATTAAAATCTCCTTGAATCAATACCTCATTTTTATCGTAGAATATTCTGACTATATCACACAAATCATTCAACTGCTCCTGCATCTGGCAAAGGTAAAATGGCTTTGTGGTGAAGATGGACTTTTTTCCACCAAATGGACTTGCACTCTAATTCCACATGCCCAAGCTCTATCTCTCTCACAACATTAGTTCTTTGTATGCTCATCAGCCAGCATGCTCTTACCATTTATCTTTGCATCATTAAAGGATTATTCAAATAAAATAGCAGCAAAATACTAATGATGTACAGGAATTTATACTTGGCATGGAAAAAAACTAATTTTTTACCCTTTCGACTTCCCAATTTAGTTAGCAAAATAAAGAGCCAGTTTTTGTTGTTTGTAATCAGCATCATCATATTCGTTTTGTGACAGATTCTAATGCTTTTCTTGTGGGGATAGAGTGAAAGAACATTCTGAACAGATTTTGTTCTAATATTGCATCTTTATGTGAAGATAATGACAGATACAAAGTAAGGTGTGAGGGGCTGTTCTTCTGACAAAGGCCATAAAAAACTCTTTGGAGACTAATTTGTATCTTGTTCTTTTCATTATTCTTTTATGTTTTGCTTGTATTACATAGTCTACAGTCAATTCATAAAGTATAATAAAAAAGCCTGTTTTACACACACACAAATTGGCATGGCTGCACAAAATAGTTGTTGCAGATACTTTATGTCTAGAATCCTGAATTCCCAATGTATTTCTTTCAGGGTTTATTTCTTGGCCTTCTCAGCTCTGCTTATGATTTTTCAAGTGTAAAGCATGTGAAAAAAAGTATTTCAAAATACCTTCATTCAGCAAAACACTTCAGGGTGGAGGTACATCATATAAATTGGTCCCTTGAAGTCCTCTGGGCTTTCACGCTGAGCTGTTGAACTTTGTGTCAGTGCTGTGGGGAGCAGAATCCTCTGTGCAGCAGCAAGTCTTGAGCCCGTGCATAATCTAARCCAGGGGTGGCTCTACTCTCTTTCCTGAAACCAAGAACACACCTGGGGAGCCCAGAGGAACCAGTGGCTGATGCTGCAGCTGCATCTCTGCCATGAAAGTTTCTCCCTSTGTCTGGGCATGCCTAAGTGGGATCTTGCTGCATTGGGGAAAAGCCAGCCCCATCCTCCCTCCCACCTCATTCACCCCAGGAGGTGTTTTCTGACTGATGAGARGGCACAAAACCCTGCTCACATCAGCAGATAGACGTGGTCACAGTACTGAGTGCTAGTCATGTTACTGTCAGACAATCTGCAGCTGTTAAAATGAAAAAGGAACCATGACACATGACTTGCCAAGTATGAGATTACACAGGGATTCACAGGGATTGGCCGCAAAATACATGAGAATGAGGAGAATCCCACATGCAAGAACATTGAAGGATTCATTTTCTAAAATGCCCATGTGGAGCCCTGAGTCAGGCTCCTTGCAGAATCACTGCTACATGTCTGTGCTTGTGCCTTCAGATCTGAGGAGACAGTGCACTGTAAGTAGATGTGTGATTGTGGCCACATTTTTTAAAATCACTTCAAAATAAATCAAAATAAATAGTCTCAAGATTTGATAATGTACCATTCATGTCCATGAAAGTGTCTTCACTCAAAAGGTATTGCACACTTTATCCCTCAATGTACCATGTACAGAGTCTGCCCTTTTAGATCAATTGCCTCAGTTTTGAACTCTTCCCTTTAAGTAGAGGAATGGACACCATAAACTAAATCATGCCATGGTGTTGGCGAGTATACAAGCCTTTAACTGTATTTTGTGTTTCACTGGTTCTCTTTCTTTCCCAAGAGCACATGGGTATGCTATAAAAGAGAGACTACTCACAGCTTCATGGAGCTTGCTTTGAAAGAAATCATCAGTCTCAAACTGACAGGTTTTATAAGAACAAATCTGGATTTTCCMACACCTTCAAGTTTTACAACTGTTCTTCCATACTGCCAAACTTGTCTACCTCCCCTAGCAGGGAAGAGCTATTAGAGCCCAAAATAGAAGCATTTCCACCAGGTTTCTAAACTGCAGTTCCTCCATGTAATTGCTGTTGCTGTAACAACTTTAAAAATGTGACCAGTGACAACACTTGGCCAGCAATCAAGCTATGTTTTAAATCTGAGAGGACAGGAGTAATGAAATGTATGACAAACACCTTGTGTGGGTCCATGGATATGAATCAGAAGCAAGACCTGGTAGGTCTGTTCCATCTCCAACTGCTGCTATGTTGTAACTAGGGGATTAAAATAAAGTGAAATTAGCACATCTCTGACACAGACCCTTTTTGACAGAGCCTGGAAAGAACCACTCTGTGCACTCTACTGTGCTTGTCTCTACCTTGGCATTAAACTGAAGAGATCTAATTATTCAGACATGATWTCATTAATATAGAAATAGTGAACAAGTTTATATGAACAGACCCTATCATTCTCCTAAAACCAGCTATGATTGTTTTCTCAGCCTCTGATTGAAATTCCTAAGGCTTAAATTCCTGCTTCCTAAATGTATCAGGAAAAATACACAAAAAGAAATAATAAGATCCTGCAATTTCTAGTGAGTGAAAGAAAGGTGGAGAGATTCCACCCCACTGCTTTTCTCAGAGTAAGGGGAGGGGGCCAGACAAACATCAAATCTTTAGTAGATRAATATACTTGAAACTGGCTCTGAAGAAGAATAAGGAATACAGCACATCATGTGAATTGCCACCAAGAACAGAATTCATAGGCATATAGGTATCTATTTTATACTATAGGATAAAAATGCTGGTTTATGCAGACATCAGATCCAGGCTCTTGCAGAGAATTCACTCTTCTGAGAAAGAAGCCTGACTTAGATTTCCTTCCACATAAAGTTGCAAAAAATAGAATTAAACCTGCTGAGAAATGGAGAAGTGTAATCTTTCATAACACATAAACCTTTGTCTGCAGCATTACAACTAAATCCTCTGAAGAGCAGATGATGGAGTGGACTGCAGTTTCTTTCTGTGACATGACACCCATATTTACCWTTTTTTGTAAGTCCTTCTCAAAACCTCTTGGATGATCTGATATGAAAAAGTAATGTATACCAAAGCAATGCATTAAGGAAAGCTCCTCTCCAGCATGGGTAATCTACAAACAGGATRGGAAGCATCTTGATTAACTTCAGAGGACAGCTTTCAAAGGAAAGGCACTGTAGGTTACTGGAAAGGTAAGTTTTAAAGTGTTTCAGGTCCTGTGTGTTTAAATGAGGGGTSACTTTCCTCTTTGGGAGCAGAAAAGTTTGAAGATATCTCTATTTCTGTGGAAACCACCTTCACTTTGCTTTCAAAATGTAGTATTAAAAGCTGTCACACAGTGGGAAGAAAGTGCTTTACAAAGTAAGAAACTGTTTCTCTCTCATCTGGCCTGAGGTAAAAAGAAATGTCAATATACATGTAACTGCCAGCTGAACCTTGAAAAGCTGGGAGCTCTGTTTTGGCAGCAGAATTACTCTAGTTCAAAGAGGCAAATATGTTGTGGTCTTATTGCTTTAGGCAGTCCTATTTATCAATGTTAGTGATAGGATCACAGAGAGAAACTGGGCMGGTGTTCAAGAATCAGCAAGACATTAACCATATCCTCCAGTGGCTTCTGAGGARCAGTAGATAGGGATCAGTTGTCCTTGCTGAATGTTCTGAGACCCTCCTTGTTCCCAWCTGACCACTTAATACTTTGCCAGCTCTGCTCATGAATTGTATTACTTGCTCTTTTTAAATCATCAGAGAGAACAATAGKTGTTACTGTTGAGGCTTTGGTTTTTTCCTACTGATGTTAGAGCAAAGCTCTGAAATGAAACACTTGACATTTCTGCTTGGTCTGGGAACAAAACCAGAGAGCAACCCAAAACCTATGATCTGAGCCAGCCTTGAGTATGAGCCTTCATCTGCATCAAGGATGGAGCAAAGTCATCRTATGCACGAGGGATGAGGGATGAGGAATGAAAGTAAACCCTGTATTTTGGATGCCAAAGTTCAGAAGTGCTCCCATAAGAGCTTTCAGCTCTCCTCTCAAAAGGAAAAAGGACTAGGGGTGTAAATTTTCTGAAATCTCAGAGAAGCCTAAAACTGGTAATACCCTTTGATGATTTGAAATTTACACCTCCTCCATCAAGATAACACCACAAAGCCAAGCCACCTCCCAGTTCCTCCACTCCAGCCAGAAACCCCAGACCCTGCCAGGGGCTCATACTTGTGCCACCCTTGCTCTATTGCCAGTGGTGGCTCTGCCAGGCCACCAGATTTGTCCTGTGCAGGACAAAGCCTCAATTACAATTCAGATGTATGGTTTGTGGTTGTTCTTCCTTCTAGTCAAAATATTTCAACCCATCTTCAGTGGATTTCAGGCCTAGATCAAGAATGAATAAACARCCTGAAATTTTGTCTTACACCAAATGTTAAAGCAGTTTTTCTGTCACTGCTCTAGCTGTGTCACCACTGTTGATGCTTATTACAGTGCTGTTTGTATATGGTTGTAGGCAAGGCATGTATTTTAACTGGACAAATCCGATCAATAGTCCAAAGTTCTGTACTCTCTTCCTTCACCCATTATTCAGACGCATCACAAATCAGCCTCCCAAGTAATTGCAGCCAGACTTTATTTCTTACACAGTGTCATGAGTAAAGAACAACATTGTATTTCATTTGATATTCACTCCCTGCTTTGTAACTGACAATTTGCCTCACAGATTTTTTGGGACTGTAGCAAATTATACCAACATCCACTTCTGTGTTTATGTAAGTGAAATTGCTCAGGGACTGAGATGAGGATTTTCAATGGCTGAAATGCTTAAGGAATTGAAAATTATAGAGGAGGTATAAAAATACATTGTTTGTCCTTGAGATAGAGACAAGATGTCCAAGTGACTGACTCAATACACATCTTTTTTGTCTCTCACCTTCCTAAAGTAAGATTTAAGTGGGATTGTCATCAATATAAATCTGACCCTGTTTCTCAGGTCTTATGGGATTTAGAGGATGTGTGTAGAGAATGAATGTGATACTCAGGTGACTCTGCATAGAAGACATCTTTTTTTTGTCCAAGAGGTTGTAGATGTGGAATTTTTTTTCCTCAGACAAAGATGGGAATGAAGTAAACATGTCTAGACCAAGTGACCTGAGCAAGGGCTTCCTCCTGTCATGTTTTATATGAACACTTGATGTCCAGCTATTATGTGAGAAGGATACTCCAAGGCACTGGAGTGCCTTCTCCTTGGGTCCTCAGGGGGTTTGTGCATGAGCTGAGCCCCTCATCACACTSCAACTGATAGCTCCAAGTGTAGAAATGCCTTGAAAAAATCTTTGAGCTCTCTAAGAGAACTACTAATGACATATCAGTGGCCTCATGGTATATGGCTGCAGAGTCAGAGCTCTGAAGGTATTGACACTTTTGGCAGCTGTCAAGTGGGAATTTTGAGTCTAGCTGTTTTGCAGCTGAATTGCCTGTTAGAGAGTCCTCATAACAAGAGGAACCAACAGTTCCAGACCAACAGTTTCTCCTCTTTTATGGGAAGGACTGGGGAAAAGGCTGTCCTATAATTCTCCACCCTTTATTATTTCCCATGTTGCCATGCAAAGTAATGATGAAAAAGGCAGCTACAATGTATGGTAGGCCAAAGGCCCATCTGTGGGAAGCTAATTGTTTTTCCCCATCAACTGCCATATTTATTTTCTTTTTCATCATCTCTGTAACTGCATTTGAACCAGAGGCCATGGTAATCATGGCAACCACCCACACTGACARCACATGCTTTTATTTTTCTTGGCAACAATTATTTATCCAACTTGTCAAGTTGCTGATGACATTGAAAGAGCATCTGTTTCACACTGTCTGCATCATTTAATGCAGAAAGACACAGTTCTGTGGCCCATTTTTATTGATTCGTGTGACATTTCCCTCTATTAAAGTTTTCTCTTCTTGGCGTCTTATATTTTTCTTGGCCTTGGCTTGTTAACTGTATCCTYGTTCATTTTATTACCTTATTTGCTGCTGCTAAGTAACAATTTCATACCAGTCTCCAATTCCTTCCATTGTTCCTTGTGCTGCCTTGGAGCTCTGCAATCTGCACACACTCCCCAGAGCAATACTTTACTTGATCTGCAGTAAGTCTCTGATAAAACACAGAATCGCTTGGAAAATAGTATGAGACTACTGTGCAAAAGGTAAAAGACTCAGAACAGGAGATAGTGACCCAGCTGTACCTGGTTGCTCTGCTGAGAAGTGTGACCCAGGAACATCACTGTCATGACCACCTTGCGTTCCAGAGGATCCCAAGAAAACGAGATTTTGTTTAGGCACCGAGGCCCTCTAGTAACAGAGGCTGTTCGGTTCAGATGATAGTGCTGCATGACTTGATGCCCACCTCAATTTAAACATTTTGGGATCTATATTTATAATCTTCTCTCTGTCTTACCTGAAAGACAGTTTCTGGGAAGTGTAGGCAATTGGGCTCCRTGGTGGGCCACATCTTGGTTCCTCTTGGTTCTAGCTTTTTCCCCTAGGA
Source organism: Cardinalis cardinalis (assembly GCA_014549065.1). Taxonomy (NCBI): domain Eukaryota; kingdom Metazoa; phylum Chordata; class Aves; order Passeriformes; family Cardinalidae; genus Cardinalis; species Cardinalis cardinalis. The sequence continues at coordinate 3,517,973 of JACDOX010000058.1, read as the reverse complement.
GTTCAGCTTCTTGGAGAAGAGTCTACCTCAAATCCTTCCCAAAGGAAGAAAAAATGGGAAGAAAATATTTTCCTGTCCAGAAAAGTATATCAGCACTGCTGCTGCAGAAGGGCATTGTTCCTTCCTCTAATGGAATTGCTTCCCTCTGTGTTAAGTACATCAAAACATATAGACATATGAGTGAATGAATCTAGTTATCAAGKTGCTCACTGTGAAGATGGTGAGGAAGTATTCCTGGGTGTGTAATATAAGAAAAACAACAACCTGACTGCAATGCATTTCCTGGAACATTTCACTGAAAAATTGCCGTCTCACTGAATTTGACATATTTCATTGAGCACCACCTTTGGGACCAGAAGTCTTGTATTTCAGCTATCTCCCGAACCCTGTGSAGTACTTGCAATGCTCATAGTTCCTGGATTTGGAATCCTTACTCATGTTGTCTGATGTAACATCTAAGGCAGAACACATTTCCTGAATTCCTGCTGGATCCATTGTATGACTGGACAGTCCCACTGGGTTAGCAAATTTGCTTGTACTAACACACAGAGTTGTTTGCAAATGTAAGACACTGCAGATGAAATTCTGTTTAGACCCAAATTCAGTTACCCCAGCCATCTAGATGTCAATTTGCCTTTCAAACCATAACTTGAAATATTAGCTTTTGGTGTTTTAAACTAATCCATTCCCCTTTTAATGGGATCATACGCCTTAAATTGCCATAAGATAAATGCATTTTTATTCTTTGGAGGATTGCTARCAGATTAATTTTTTTTAATATTAAGCAACAGATGACTAAAGACTAAAAGAAGTGAAATTCTTGCTGAACTGCATGGTTCTTAGGGAGCAATATTATACAACTACTTCACCTCAGTTCTGGTTGATGTCAATCCCATGTAAGGTTCAGCATGGCATTCAGTATGTGCCTAGAGCATCTGATATTGAGCCTACCACACTGTAAATCACACACATGTGTGATTCTTGGTAAATTAATGACATTTTTGCTCAATTTTTKCTTGAAAATAATGGCAGTGTCCTTGGACTTGCTAAAGAGACTAACCCTATTAAATATCAGTCAGAAGTGAGGTATACCACTCATTAGTCAATATAATTTGGTAGATTTCTGTGATTAAAACTTAACAGTCTCCTGAGCAAATTCCACCTAGAGAAGTGACTCTATTCCAACCCCCTTRGGACATGTCTGTGCAGAAAGCAGCAAACTGAACCATACTCCCTCTGCTAACACTCTGAAATGGCCAGATATAATCTAGCTTGGGTCCAAAGGCAGCATTGCTGTGGCACTGTGCCCAAGCTAGTAAGTCCTGCTGACAACATTAGGACCAGACACAGAAGTRGGCTGATGCTGTGCCAGCACCTTCCTCTCATGGGCTCACAGCTCTCTTCTCTCCAGGGATCTCCCCTTTGCTCCCATATTTTGGTAATCACGGCTGCCATGGGCTGCACATGGCTCAAATACTATTACAAGGAGCATGGTCTCAATCCCTGGACTCTTTGGCTCATAGTGCATCCAGGCTGCTCTGCAGCTGGATGTGCAAGATCAGATTACCTGCATGTACACAGTGTCACATCACACCCYGGCAGCTGTGTGTGGATGTTCTCTGTAAAGCCACACAGCCCATGCAGGCTGCCCAGTCATCTCTCATACCAGCCTGGCTGCAGCAGCACACAGGCAGCCCTCCCTCCCTCCCTCCCTCCTCCCAGCTGGCAGGTCCTGCACCAGCTCGACACCCACTGACAGGCAATTTTTACAGCCCATCTCCAAGACCAGACCTCCCCRCTGCCCAAAATTCTAACCAAGGTCCTTTGCCACCAGAGAGCAGGAGCCAGGTGGAGTAGATATTACATGGCCTTTTTGCCACTATATAGCACAAAGATAACACTCAAATTCATGAATACACATGTTTCAAACAGGATCTGTTCTTTAGTGGGAGAGAAAACATTTTCCTTTCAGAGCCCAGCATCAGTGATTTCTCAGGCTTTCCATCTCTGTTGCTGCCAACAACTTGACCTTTCATTTCCACATGCCACAGTGCCAGGCTAAAGGGAAAACAGCCAGGACCCCCATGGAGCTTCCCCACTCCTGAGCCAGCTCATTGTCTGCTTGAGCCTGCTCTTGCCACCCCMTTTGTGCTGCCTTCCCCTCTGCAGCACCCCCAGAGCCAGCCTGCCTTCCCAGCCTGGCATCCCTGCACAGGGACCTTTTCCTGAAAAGGACGTGCTGGGGAAGCACAGCCTGGCAGTGCAGGTATCCTCATGAGATGTCTGGCACTGTTTTCTCCAGGTGCCTGCATGAGAGAGCTCCTCCATCAGGAGTTTCTGTACAGCCTCAGGTACAGTTATCCTGATGACAATATCCCCTGAAACTTGCTGAAATATTGCAAAGCTGAACATGTGGAAGCAAGCAAACCCCAGCTGTCTGAACCAGTGCTCATCCCTCCAGTGCCCAACTATACATACCCTTCCTCACCCTCTCCAAAAAATACAGCCTTGTTTCTCCAGGATTTTGGGTCCTTATGGTCATGCAAGTGCTGTTCCTTGGGGACAGACCACGGGGTCTGTTGCTTGCCCATGACCAGAGTGATTCACCTCACACACCAACATATTTAGGTTCTTGACAGGAATAAAGTACAAGTTCTGATTCTGGGCTGTCCACTTCTCCATTAAGGCTCTTCAAGGTGAGGTTATTTCCCTGTGGACACTGTATCATGAGGTCCCAAAGTTCAAGATGGGAAAGCAAGTTTTTGGATAAGGGGCTTCTGGGGTACACGTTATGGCACAAGGTGCCCCAAGCACCGTGCCTGGAGCTGYCCTCAGTGCCTGGTGTTTGAATAGGGTAGTTGATTCTCAGGACTTTCCTGGCAAAGAAATGTAATCTGTGATTCTCATAAATGTGAGATTCTCACAACTGTGATTCTCACAAATTCTAGTAAGAAAAGGGTCAGTCTTGACTAATGCTAGCTTCAATAAATTTAGGTTGAAAGATGTAGACTGCAATGAACTTTTCCAATAAATCCTTTCTGTTTTTAGCAAATTCATATAACTCTTTGGGCTTCTCTGACCACAGATAATTTTATTTCCTCATTATGGCTGTAGAATTTATTAGTTAACAGATATCCAAGTAATTGTTTGAGAACAAGAGATAATGTCAGGGATTCAGCGAGACCATTCTCTACACGTTATGGGGTGAAAAAAACAACTGGAGGGATGRGGGTTAGGAGGGAATCAGAAGAGATGAAAAATGCATTTTTAAGAGGCTGACTTGATAATTTTGTTTGATGACACAGACTTTCCTCTTAGAAAATGAAGTATCAGGGCTTTCTGAGGTCRGAAAATGACCTGGCACCACGAGCCCATTAGCTGGAGACAGATTTTAAATGCATTGGATTGACATGAAGGTGAATCATTATGGTAAAGAAGAAGATTGGATAAACTGTACACAAAATCTGAGCAGACACACACTGAACTCTGTGACTTAAAGTTACAATGCTCCTTTACTGGATGGCAGGGATGGGATTTGCATTGCCAAAGACACTGCTTCTGTGCTGGGAGCGGTGCTCTGGAAAGGGAACACAACAGTGGCAAGAAAACAGAGTTGAGAGGAACAATTATGAAAGTAAAGAAAGAATCCCTGAAACTGGTGTATGAAATTGGATGGCAATGATACATTATCTATCCTGGCAGCATGGATATTTAAGCTGCCATAGACTTGAATAAACATTGGTCATKATATTTCCTGAAGTTGACTAAAGTCCTGTTATTAATTTCAGTGGCAAAAGATTGATCCCTGGGGTCAGTTCTGTGCAGAGGAATGTGAATAGAGGGTGCTATAAAAAAGCATAAAATAAAACATAAAGAAATTTTCTATGTGCCTTGGCTCATGGCCCTGAGCATTAACTTTGCATGAGTTCTCCATCCAAAAGCCTGGAGCCAGCCAGGCCCCTTTGGCCCTACTCCTGGCAAGCAAGGCTCAGTGTCTCGTGGCTCATRGAAGTTGAATCTGGCCATCAGAACAACATTCACTGTGTAGTTCTCAGCCCAAATTAGGCCCCATGCGTTCCCTCTAGTTATGAAAAGCAAAAAGCTTCTCCACAGTTTACATGAAACACCAAACATAGATCCTGCTTTGTCCACCTGGATGGTTTGTGGAAAGCATCCACACTTTACACATGTGCTTCAAATATAGAATACAAAGAGCTTCTCTAGAGATTTGAGGTCCATGATCTTTTGCAGAGGCTGCTCACACGTTGCTAAAAGGTTGAAAATTCTTCTTATGTTGCATGACATATTTGCTGGTAGTGACTTCTGTGACATGACTGCTAAATACAGAAGAGCAGCATTTGGTTGGACCAGAGGTCTTCCTGGCCCAATATCTCCTTTTTAACAGCAGCCATAAGCAGACACCTGGGGATAAGTAAGACCACAGCAAGCATGCAAGGTATTTCCCGCTATTATTCTGTCGGACTCCAGGCATTGTCAGCATAGAACATCCTAATCCAAACATGGGTTTGTGTGTGGTCTGTTTCTCTTCCATGAACATGTGTATTCTCCCCAGAATCTGGAGTAATTAATGTTATACAACTATAAAATCAGCACTAGCTCTGCAAAGTGAAAATGTGTCAGAAACTGTTCTGGCCAGGAARCAAAGTTAAGTGGGAATGACTGTGAGCCTTATTACACAGACARTTGCTTATCTGCACTAAGCCTTTAAGACAGACTGTGAAAACCATGTGCTGGTCTACCTCTATCTGTATTGTGAATAACAGTGCTAGAATGAAAAATATTGATGATGCTAGCCTGGGAAAACTGCAGTTCTTGTGAAAATGGATTCCTTTCCATGTCTTCCATCAGAGATGGGAAAGGGGGCCAGCTCGTTAAAGTAAGCAGATAAAGAGGTAGATAAGGACCCCCTGATAGCTGGGAGCTAGGAGGTCCACATTAAGACTGAGAAGCTTATTTCAGGAGGTTGAACTTTTCTGGTAGCTTGCCAAGAGACTAAAAATCAGGAAATCTTGAGAGTCCTGAAACAAAGAGAAAAAAATCAGGTTACTTCCAGGTGATTGGATACAGCCATATAAAAAGTACTGTATCAATCACAGATACACACAGCTATTCCAGAATTTATTACTTGACTGCACTAGCTGCATTAATCCATAGTTTAAAATATGAGGGTGTAAGAAATCAGAACAAGTGACTCTTATTCTTAGTGATACAGAAGCCTGAAGAAGTGCCCAGCCCAAAATCTTGTCATTCCCTGAAATAAATGCTGTAGATCTTGCAAAGAATTCAAATAACAATAATTGCCAGCATAATAATTCACCTGCACAACTGTAGAAATAAGATAGCAGAGTTGTGCTGTGGTCACTTTGAAAACTAAACAAATTGCCAGAGTTACTTCACAAAGCTCTGAAATATGTATCAGGAAGACACAACATATAAAAAAAGCAATCCAGGTTTCCCATTAAAGCTTTTCTATCCATAAAGTGCCAGAGGCTAAACTGCATGAAATACTCACTGAAAATCCCCTCATYGGTCTTTCCTTTGTCATAGTCACAAGAATATTGAACTGCAACTGTTTTATTTGGCAAATTATATTAGAACTGCAAGTGAATTCAAAATATCTATCACTAAGACAATTCAAGTGATTGTAAATTGGAGCTGCATGAGCAGGCTGGAGRGAACACTCGTCTGCTGCTACAGTAATTATTGTACACACGGGTTTCAGCAGGGTGTCAGCTCTGCAGGCATGGCATCATTATAAACCTCTCACTGGTATAGCTGACCTCCAGAACTTGTCACTGTCACTGGTCTATGGAAATACCAGACTTACATTATAAATAAACTTCCTGTTTTAATGAATAACTGCCCATTTTGGAAGTCTAGATACATAGGGCTGAGACAGACCTTGAGGGGATCATTTTGTCTCTCCTCTCTCCTCTTGCTCTGAGACAGACATGCCTGAAAGATATTTGTTTTAGCTGCTTTAAAAGATCTCCAGTAAATGAGATTTCACAATTCTTCCAGCATGTGAGGCTGCTCTGGCATTTAACTATTCCTACAGTAGAACAGCATTTTTCTTAATATACCACTATCAAACTGGGCTGTTTACTGATTAGAGATAGTCTACATGACTGCAAATTTATGCCACTGTGTCCTCCTGGGTTTATGCTGCCCTGAAGATTATGAAAGTTCCAAGTTTAAGTGTTTTTTTAATTGTCAATTTATGAAACTTGCCCCTAATTTCTGGAGGTCAGGCTGGAATCTTATAGTCACAGAAACCGTGACCACATTAGCATGCACAGTCTGGCGCCATATTGAGAAACCAAATCAGCAGGATGGGGGTTATGGATGATATTGCAAATCTGAGCAAAAGCTCAGTTCAGTTTTAAGATTGGAGACTGGGTTTTAGACTGGAAGAGAAAATCAGTATTTGTARCACAGATGTAGAGAAAATTGGATGTTATTCAGTAAACTTTGGAGAAAACACTTCTACAAAGAAGAAAAACAGCTTCATGATTTACAGTTTTTTAAATACTTGGTTTATCCAAATAATCTCTCATATGAATTTCTGGAAATATGACAAAAAATTAAGTGTATCAAATAATAAATTGGATAAAATTATCTTCAGCCACTGCATTCTCATCAGTTACAGCATAGGTAGCTTCATTTACAAACTTCCTGAATACACCATTCTGAAAGTAATCAAAAATGTCCTGAGCAATGCTGCCTGCTGTCACACAGRCCATACCAAAAACAGAGAGTTGATTTCACAGCTTGAAAATAATTCACTTCAATAAGCAGTTTACACAACCATTTGACAAAGACTAACAAATCTGCTTTTCACAAGTACTGCTGCTGGTGGCAAGCAGCTGATTACTAGACAATAAACAACCTAGTAACAACCAGCCTATTACTAGGTGTTAGGGACATGAGGAAAAAGCTTAACATTCAGCTGCTGGCTTGTTCTGGGAAAAAACTACAAGTTAAAGAATGTCTTTTAACATCCATATGATGACAAAAAGTAAATTTAATTATCACTGCTCTTCCTCAGAAATATTAGCATCTCTCTCACAAGGACAGGTTGAGAGAGTTGAGCCTGCTCAGCCTCAAAAAGAGGAAACTGAGAGGGGACCTCATCAATGTATATGTGTATTTGAACAAAGGGTGTGAAGAAGATGGAGATATTCAAGAACTGTCTGGACACAATCCCGTGCAATGTGCCCTAGGATGATCCTTCCTAAACAGGGMGGTTGGACCTGACGACCCWCTGTGGTCCCTTTCAACCATCCTGTGATYCTGTGACTCTGATGTGGCTGAAGGAATACTCTGTACATTGCTTTTATTCTCCAGAGGGATGGCAAGGTTTAAAGGTGTGCCWGCAGTGTACTGCATATTGAGAATATGAACACAGATTTAAGAAACTGCTGATCTAAAAGTAACAGAACTTTTAACATGTGAGACATGGCATGAAGCACATAATGCAAGGAGCAGCACTCACAGAGCTCCAGYTGGTATAAACCAGCTGTCCCCCAGCACAACTGAGCTGGAGCACAAGTGTGCAAACAGGGTTAAACAAAACTGTGGGTTGTGGGGTTTTCCCCCTTGAGGAGGGGAATAAGAGAAGTGCCTACTAGCTTTATAGTTTTCTGTGTGATACTTCCTTCAAATTWGAATTCACCAATTTATTTTCTGTCCATAAACCAATGGTATAAAAATGTCATAAATTATAGTTTTGTGGAGTCTTACTTGTTTTGTTTCTTAAACAAGCAGGCATTGATTAGCTAATTCCTGACCAAATAGGATACTTGCAACTATATTCAAGTCCCATGATTTTTGGTCCTGTTACTTTTTCTAGAGGTAAAGGAATATTGTCTATGCATGAATGAGTGAGCCAGTCAGAATTTTAAAATGGAAACCATTCACCCAGGCTTCCATACAGTGCTAATTGCTCTTGATGGAAAGCATGAAAACATGAGACAATTTTCTATTAAGAAACTGCTGCAAAAAATACATTTTTGTCACTCCAAAATTTACTTTAAAAAACTAAAGTGATTGAGAAATATTCATTTTTTTTATCCCACCCTTCAAAACTCTCTATGCTGTACAGCCCAATTTATGTCAAGAGCTACCTTAGAAGGACCTCCAGAATATGCTACCAGGTATAGTGGACTTTGAAACCACCCTTGGCAGAAACTGGTAAAAGTGATTAAAAACTGGGCTTTGTGATTTAATTTCTCTCCTTTTCTCTTCTATCTCACCAGAAGTACACTGAATTAGAGATACATTTGTGCTGCTAACGAGAATGCCTACAGCTACATTTAAAGGGATAATTATTTGACAGGAGATGAAAGAGCCTCTCTTTGGGGGTGGGATTGGGGCTAATCTCACCACACTCTGGTGGGACTTGGATCTCCTTATGTGTTGATTCACATGACATGGTTGGATTCTTTTGACCTGAAGCTCTGCAGTGCAAGCCTGATGAAATTTTACTACTTTGCTTTAATGTATGCAGTTACAAGTGAGTTTTCTTCTCCTTACAAATTAAAAAAGAGAAAGATTGAATAGCAGTAAGTGAAAATGGTATTGGTGGATATCCATTCCTTGAAGATGTGTCTCACTAAGTTATTTTGTATCATGCAGTTACTTGTCCTCTTTATACTATCTGCCAAGTGATGGACAGATGGTAATCCAYCTGTGACTTCATTCCTCTGGATTTCAAAATGGAAAATCAAGGAAAATTATTGGAATTATTCCTAAAAAGAAAATATATTATTTCAAGTTAAAATATTCCCTATTTCTCATAGTACAATCAGCCATTTCAACTGCATAGAAAATACAAATAAGTGATGGACTAGGAACATTTTCTTACCTCTAGATTGGTCCTGCTTCAGCTGTCACTGCATTTAAGGGCAGTATTTTTGCTGGGTGACTTCGAATCAAGCAYTGAAGACCCCTCCCCTCATTGAGCCACCTCAGCATACATCTGACCTACAGCAGGAATCTGCAGCTGTGCTCAGCATGTTTGTAAACAGGAAAACGTTGTCCATGCAGTGAAAAACATGCCAATACTTTAGAATACAATAGGACAGAATATTTCTACTGAAAAGAACCTAGAAGGATTCTCTAGTACAACTGCCTGACCAATTCAGGGCTCACCAAATTAAAGCCAGTTATTAAGGRCCATGGCCAAAAGTCTCTTAAATATTGAAAGTTTTGGGGCATTAACCACTTCTCCGGGAAGAGAAGCCTGAAGTGTTTGACCACACTTTTGGTAAAGAAATTGTTCATAAGGGTAGTATTATGTGGATTACTTTAAAATACTGAATAAATAATTTAAATAATTAAATTACTTGACTTTTCCCTGTTTCATTTTTCTTTTCCTGTCCTCCTAAAAAGTCTGTTGAGTACAGACTAAACGTTAACCAGTCCTGAAGCTTCTCGTGACTGGGATAATTCAGGATAATCTAGCAAAGAAATTCCATTCTCCCACCCCACTCTTGCATGTGCAAAGCATTCCCCATCACTTTAAAACCCAGAATTAACATAGGCACTCTGACTGAAGGAAATCAGAGTCATCAATTTTACCAGGCCAGCCACCAGGTATCTTGAATCCAATTTTGAACTATTTTCCATTCCCYTGCTCTACATCCAATAATTACACACGCTAACAAATAGCATGACCTTTAAATAGCCAAACTTAAACATGATTCAGCTTGAGCCTTTCTTTTCTTGCTCCCAAAGCAAGCAGCTCATTGATTTTTAAAGCATATAAAATAAATGAAATTTTGTGAGGTTAATGCAAGATGCAAAAGGAATTGGCTCAGTTGCAGGAGCAAGCACAGCCTCCTCTTCATGCTGTCAGTCAAGGCAATTTGATTCCAGTGCACAAGATTTGATTCCAGTTCTCACATCCTGGATCCCCACAGGTCCCCTCTGTTCTGGCCACSAATGGTGCACCTGCTGTGCCCACATGTCCACCAGGCTGGAGAGACTTTTGCTGRTGTGGAAAATCTAGTGGCTTCCCCACACCCCAGCTATTCCTCCAGCCAGATTATCAAACTAGGAGTTTTGTCCCAAATGGGCATGATCCTGTTGCTATGTGTATGGGATAGGAGTGTCTGAAATGACCAGCAAAAAGTTATGGGTGTCCCACCTGGACCTGCCTGTGGCTGAAGCCCTCATTTGAGATGCAGAAGGTGAGGGTAGAAGTCCTTATTCTAGTGCCCACACCACAGACTAATGTGAGCCAGACTTCCAACATGAATCTTCTTTCTCACCCAGTGAGCATTTAATTAATTTACAGATTTGCACATTTGCAAGAATAAAGGTTGTTAGTGAGGGCATTTCTCTGAGACATGGGATCAATCAACCAGAACAGAGATTTTAACCTGAATTTCCTGTGTGATTTAAAAMCTAGGATGCTGATTGATCTCAGCAGCATTCTCCATCCTTTAACAAACCCCTCTTAGACATGTCTCAGAATTGATTCTTCAGTGCCTAAATAGCCTGGGAATTAGCCATTACAAAACTGCAATTAGGTTTTGACAAGGCCATTTAAAACTAACCTCCACTGAGAGCAGAGAGCAGGTAAAATGAGAAGAAAACAATGACRCCCCAGTGCTTCAATCAGGTTTAGTTTTAGCTCTAAAAGCTAAATGAATTTGCAGCATGAAGAGTTTTGCTCAAACTGTTGCCCCTAAATTTCTTAGGCATTTAAGCAATCCCTGTTTCTTACTTCTTTCTCTAAATTGTCTCCCATATTTCGCTCCCTTGTGTCTATTTCCACAGGAGAGGGTTTGTTATCCTAGAATATAGTTCAAAACTRAATGGCATAACCAAATATTAATACAGGGAATGTCTAAAAATTGTCACAAGAGCTTTGGTTGACAAACCATAAACAACAGGTTTTCCCTTCTCTGTCATTACTGTTCTGACTCCGTATTGGAATCAGGTGTCACTTACACCACTTCCCATGAGTATTTCAGCTATGATTCAAAACTTCTTTGGCATCCATGTCAGGAATTTTCAAGGAAATTCCACGTAACCCTGCATAAATAACATTCTGTTCTACTTTACTGTAGTTTCTCAAGATTTTTTAGTCTCTAGGAACTAGAACCTGTATTAATAGGTAATAGAATGTGCTACTTTAGTTTGCATAATTTTCCTTTGTTCATGTTTAACAAAGTCTCAAAATTTTGTCTGACAAAAGAAGTTTTCTTTTGCCTATTAGTCCACTTGAAATCAGAATGAACGGATGTTCACTCCTAACACATTTTGCTGTTTTATTGTGATTTCCTTTTTTTCCTGAAACACATATTCCTTATTTTACAGCCCCAAATTGGGCAGGTGAGTCTGTAATTTGTCTGCATTAATCCTTTCCTGCAGTCCCAGTGGGGTGCTACAGAACCATTCACTACTGTAAACGTGGGGCTRTTCTGCAATCAGTTATTAATAGAGCTCATGAGCCCTGTGAGGTGTTTGTGGTAGGGCTGCAGAGCACTGRTAGAACAGAGGGAAGTTTGGGATGCTGTGTGAAGGAATGACATGTGGAGCTACCTAACAAAGTGCTGTGATCAGAGGCAGCAGCTTTTGCAGAGGGAAGCCAGGAGCTCTGCTGAGTGCAGCCTGCATGGGCTGAGAGGTGGTGATGGTGCCTCACAAGGGATGGTCCCAGCAGTTGCCAGAGAATCTGAGCAGGGTCTTGGCACAGATGAATCTCCCCATGGAAGACACAGCCCTACAGGGGTGCCTGGGGACTCTTGCTAGGGCTGGAGGGAAGGTGGGCTCATTGCCTGCAGGAGCTGTGGGCTGGTRGAGAGCCTTCCCTCTCATCAAGAGAACTGTGGGAACAGATCTGCAGACTGTGGAGTGGCAGAGATGATAGGAAGAGGTTGTTCAGATCTTYGCCAAGGCTTTGCAGGTACAAGAGCCTGAACATTCAGCTGTACTGAAGGAGACACAGGGACAATCTGTGTTGGAAAACGGAGACAGACACAGGGTTGTCTGGTTGGGAAATGGAGACTCTCACAACGACCAAGGTGGAAGCTTCTGTTTTGAGCCCCATGACATTGGGACTCAAACAGACTGAAGAAATGGGCTTTCAGAGCATTGGCAGCCACTCAGGGGAGGCAATCTCTCTCTCAGCAGTGGTGAGAAACATCTGCATGCTCTGTCTCTCACTGGACTCCCCAGTACAACAGAGATGTGACTATTGCTTGTGCGTTGCCCCAGAGGAGGGAAGGAATGATGAATCTGACTCCATKTTCTCAGAAGGCTAATTTATTATTTTATGATACTATATTATATTAAAGAATGCTATACTTAACTATACTAAAGGATACAGAGAAGGCTAAAAAGATAATAATGAAACTCATTACTCTTTCCAGAGTCTCAACACAGCTTGACCCTGATTGGCCAATAAGTCAAACCAATTCACAGCAGAAACCAACAAAACAATCACCTGTTGGATAAACAATCTCCAAACACATTCCAAAGCAGAAAAACACAGGAGAAGCAAATCAGATCATTATTGTTTTCCTTTTTCTCTGAGGCTTCTCAGCTTCCCAGGAGAAAAATCCTCGGCAAAGGGATTTTTCCAGAAAATATGAATGTGACAYGACACAAACTGAAGTGAGTGCCACACAGGCCCATGATGCTCATTAAGGGAGAGTGGGGCATCTGCCATGTGATGTGAGACTGGGAGGCAGAACTATTCAGCCTGGAGAAGGGAATGCTCATGGGAGAAGTCTTACCCAAATACCTKATGGGGAAGTAGAGGAGACAAAGTCAAGTTAATCTTGGTGATGCTCAGTGAGAGGAAAAGAGGCAAAGGGCAAAAAACTGAAATACAGAAAATTCTGCTTAGAAGTAAGGAAAAGTACTCTTCTGTGAGAATGACTGAGCAGGAGAGCAAGTGGCCCAGAGAGGTTGGGGAGTCTCCATCCTTGGAGACTTAACTGGACACGACCCTGAGAAACCCATTGTAGCTGGCCCTGCTTTGAGGAGGGTGATTGGACTAATGATCTCCAGAGCTGCCATCCAGCCTCAGCTGTCTTGAGGAAAGCTGTCTCTTGCCAAACATCTCAGAGCTGTTGAGAATGCTGATACACCAGCTTACTCTCCTGCTGAGCATTCCAGACTGGTCAGAGCCCAGGAAAACAGAACACATTTAAGCAGCACATTAGAAAAGAACCTCTAATTCATGGCTTTTATTTATGACTCACCTCAGGGTACTGTAGGGTTGCAAGCACAGTGGAAACTGTAAAAGTTTTCTAGTTTAAAAACTATTTTCTTTTAATAAATTCTGCTTATGTGGCACTCTAAGTACTAGTTTGTTTTTCAGGAGGCTGTTTGCATGCTGTGTACGACTGCCTGCAGCATCCCCAGGTGAAGAACCTCTGAAATTCAGAGACATGCAAATGACTCTGAGGATACAGTAGCCTGCSTAAGAATACAGGAATCACAGATTGCTACCCAGGGTAGGTAATAATGAATTTTGACACATAAGAGAAGGTTATCAGGCAGAATAAGAAGTACTAGGTTGAGAGATCATCCCATCCTATAACAATGAAAAATTTATTGTTGTCGTCAACCACCAGGAGATAATAGGGAACTAAAGTTGTGTCAGACTTACAGATTATGCCAGTTACACACCTTTTCTTTCCTATTTTTGTGATGGAAAACATCTAAAGAATTTTAAGATACATTCATATATTTGAATATCACAGTCACCCTAATTAGTTTTCAGGGCAATCTTTTCCTGCATAACCTTTAGAAGCAGCGCCATAAGATCTTTATCCCACTTCTAATTGATATCTTGAGTCTTTATAGCATCCTGAGTTATGCTGAGGCACGAATATAAATATGGACTGAATTTTGGCTCATGCAGAAGAGAAGAATGTTTTTTCAATCTATCACATTTCTACTGTGCAATAGAACCATGCTTAATTTATTATAGTTCAGCCAACTTATAGAAAAAGCCACTATATTATTAAAGAAATTTTACAGTAACCACAGACATGAAAGGTTTTTCATCTTGAACAAAGTCTCTTACCATAACCTCTTTAGACACCTGGCTAGGTGCCTGGATAAGGGATACTAGAATATTTAAAGATTAACTCAAATTTTGTAGCAATGCAGCTTTTCATCAGAAGATGCATATTTACAGAGTAGGAAGGATTAATTGAAACATTTCTGGGTTTACAGACTTTCRGCAAATTAATTGCTACTGGTCCATCCTCAAGTTAGGTATCTTAGAAGCTGTAGCATCACTGGTATGAGAATCTTCAATAAAACTAACAATCTTGACATTTTCACTAGAATTRTTGTTTGCCAAATTCAAGCAGAACACCAACTTCACTAGACAGAGACCTACAAKGTCTGGGAAGGCACCTTTCACAGACATCTTGGGGATTTTATGTTTCTTTTCAACTGCAGCATTTAAAAAAAAAAATTTCTATAATGCAGAAACACTGTTTTCTGACAAGCACTAATACTTGACTGTACAGTGCACTTAACAGAGATCCTGTCCAGAAATCATTACCAGGAAACTGCATTTAGTTCCCATTGATGCTGGGATTTTTGCCTCAGTATAAAACTCAGGATTAAGCTAGGAAAAATATAACATTAATAAATCCAAATTAACACATCTTTCTAAGAACTATATTAACAATATATCTTGCATCCACAGATGTTTTAGGGGAAAAGTGTCTCTGAGCTACAGCTTATCAGGTATTTCCCAGCCCTGGGATCCAAAACACCAAGGCCTAATTTCTAGTTGCAGCAATTGCTACTTTGTGCCTCTGTTTTCCTGCCAGTAAGACAGGATAATGAGTTCTTCTTCCTTTATAAAACATTTTAAGATCTGCTGGGGTTACACTGATTAAGAAACAAAGATATTTGAGGTTTGCTATTATTTAAAATAATGAAAATTAATAAGACATTGAATTAATGGGAATTTTCTCAACCTCTCCACATAGATTTCCTGTTTATTATATCAGGCCTCTATAGAATTACTTAATAATGTCATACATAAGCAATATATTTCTATCATGCTTTTTTATTTTGGTCAATCCACAATAAATACAAGCCATGTTAAAAAACACACTGATGTGCTTAAACTGGACATGATATAATACTCCTGAAAATACAGAATTGATCACCATGAGTTACAAGTGTGCCAAAAACTACTCTGACCTACTCAGCAAGTCCATGTCAAAGCATTTCTGCCCACAGACTCCTAGGAATTATATTGCCTTTGCTAATTACAATTTGCTGAGGTATAATTCTGCTTGGAGCTGCTCTAAATTTGGTATGGCCAGCATCCCTGCTAGGAGCAAGCCCAGAAGCTGCTCCGTGGTTGTTCCTCCCACTTTTCCCATGCATATCCACCTTTTGACCCATAAATTCACATCCTCAAGAAGCTGGCAGGAGGGAAAAAAAATTTTATGAGTTGGCTCACATTTCTTTGTTCTAGACAAGAGGGCATGGAGCAGTTTGGCCCACCTGAATTCAGTGTCAGTTTTTCAATTGCAGCCCATCCTTGTATAATTTTCTTTATCACACCTCCAGCCTCTTCTTTATCTTTCAGCTATTGCTGTGCACCTCTGCTCAGAGYTCTCCATGACAACTTTTATGTCTCTCTCCTCAGAAAGACCTTGAAAATTCTGGGTCCATCAATGTAACAGAAGCTTAGCCTATTTTTACTAATGTGCATTACCTGATGGTGCCCAATTATACTTTAATAGTCCCTTATGAGGGCTCTTATCAAAAGTCTTTTGAAAATCCAAGTATRCTGTTTCCAGCAGGTCCCCTGCATTAACACTGAAAAGAGCTCAAACAAGGTAGAGAAGCACATTTTTCTTAGAGAAGCAGTGCTGCTTTGATCCTGAGGAGCTATACTGATCCAAGCATTGTGCACTGCCACCCCTGMTTGAACCCTCAGTCGGGTTCCCTGCTATCATAATAAAGTTTACTGATCTGTAAAGCCTCAGATGCCCAGAGCTTCATTTTGAAGATAAGCATCATGCTAATGGGGTTTAAGTTTTCAGGCTCTCTTGCTGTAAAGACTATAATATATCCTTGTCAATGTTGCTCCTCTTTAATGCTTTGTTTGTTTTCAAATCCTTGGGTGAGTGTCAGTCAGTCCTTGTGATTTACTGCTCCTGGGTTTCACAAGTTGTACCAGACATTCAGTCTATTAAAGCCTATGATGTGATTTTAAATAAAAGTGCCCTTTAAATAGGATTTTCCCCATCTTCCACCATACAGATTGATGCACAAATGTGCTTTAATTCCTCTGCTTGTTTCTATTATAGCTGATAGAATGAAAAAAGAATCATAGGTGTGAAACTTTACTAAAAAATACTTTTTCAATGTACCACTGTCCTAGCATGTTACAAAATTCACTGTGAGAATTTGCTTAGCAGGACTGAAGCCAAAAGCATTAAACAATCCAGGTAATTTTCAACACTTTGTTCTACAAGGGATAAAATGCACAGTTTSCCTGAATCCCCTCAGCAAGTGCCTCCACTCTTCTGAGTGTAAGAAAAGCACAAGGTAACTCCTGATTTTTTTTTCCTGGGGACAAGTTTCTGTAGAGGGCACCAAACCCACCATTCTGTGTGGCAACACTCAAGCCCCAGGACACCAATCAGAAAATGCAGAGCGTGAATTCCTTAAAAAAAGAGGAGTATGAGAAATGTTAAAAAACATCCAGAGCTTAACTTAAGAGTTTCTCAGTCCACATCTGCTCCAAARAGCATCTTTGTCTTCTGTAAGAGCCCACAGCTTTCCACCAGCTGTGGACCTGCCCAATGCACCAGTCAGATCAGCTCCCCAAAATACACATTCCTGAATATATGGGAAAATAGTGCTATGTCCCAGTATTCTCCCCAGTTTTCCCAAGGCTCTTTTTTTTTTTTTCCTGGAAGACTCTTATAATGTTGTTCAATTGTCAATATTTTTAAGCACACCTCAGTTTGTATCACTGTAAATATGAGCTGAACCAGTGACAATGCTTTTGAACACTGAGTGGGAGAAAGACATACTCTTTTATGCATGAATAAAAATAAAAATGTGTTAACTTTCTCTTTGAAAGCCTCTGGAGGGAGGATGACAGAACAATGAGGGAGAGAACTGACTGGAGATGGGGAGAGAACTGACTGGAGAAGGTAATCCAGGCTGGTCCTTTTTCCTGTCTTAGGAAATATTTACTCAAAAAGGAGGATAAGACTTTGAGAAGTTATAATTTTCACATGGTCAGGAAGGAGGTTGCTTGTTGGGGTTTTTTTAATATAATTGACAAGAAGGCTTGGATGCAGTCAGTCTTCAAGCTAAGCACACAGACTGCTGAGCCCAGACACTGAGTACACTGGCTGGATGTGTTCTGGCCATGGATCAGAGTTGTGCAGTGGTAGAAACTGAGATTTGTCATGCCAATACCTCCCAACATCTGCAAACAAAGTGCACTGAACACAGGGGATGGACTCACAGTCCCAGCACTGTCACCCTCAGAAACCAGACCAGCAGGTGACACAGCCACAGGTCTGCAGCTGACCACTAAGCAAAAACTGCCCAGACCAGACCTCTCAGAGCCAGTAATGGTCTATTCTTCATTTAATGGCTGGGTTAGCTTGCAGCCCTAGGCCACTGATCTGTGTACTTGCTGTGTCAGCTGAAATTTGCTCTGATCAGAGCAAATTAACTACAGGTGCTCAAAATGTTTTGGCATGATGACTTTACCCAAGTCAAAATAATGCAGAGGTGGCTTTAATGATCTTTACTTTGAAGTGGAACAGAACCTGTAGGTAAGGGCACAAGCACAGCACAGCAGCAGGAGGGTCAAGGCCCCRCTCTGCCAGGCTCAGGGCGGTCACACACACATGAGAAGCTTTGCTGTGAAGCAGGAGGGTGGGCAGGGCCACCTGCCTGAGCTCTGCTGTCACTGGCACAGGCTGAATCTGTAAAGAAGAACAGCTAGGACTGAGACCAAGGCCCAAATTAAAGGTTTTTCCAGGGTTAATGCCAGTCTGGTTTGCTGGCTGAATGTCTATCAGCAGGTTGGAAAGCACCAACTTGTGTCTTCCAAAGCACATCCTTTAAGCCAAGTTTCACCCAAAACAAATTTGTTCAATGAGGATGATAAAGTGCCRCTTCAATTTATCTCTGACCAAAACTGAAACATTAATGTGGATATACCCAGAGTCTCCAACATACCCAGCTGTGGTCTGACCAATAAGTATTTTTATTGCTCCAATTTTGCCATAAAATTCAGAGTTTCCAATTCAGTGTAGATAAGAAATGAATTAAAAATATCAAAAGGCTCTCTGCAACAGAGATGTTGGCAAGTGAGTAGCTCTGCTCAGAGCACCATGCTGTTGCACACCATGAAGAAAGAACACTGTGCTGCCTCTCAAGTTGGCGTGGAGAGGCATTGACATGTTTGTTGCTGACATTGCTCCTGAGGTTTGCTTATCTGTTAATTAATAAAGGGTTTAAATTTAAGACAGTAGAAAATATTAATCTCTGCACATGTAAATAAGTTGTTTAATTTATGCACCCATTTGTGGGAGCTGAGGAGATGCCTGTAACTCTGCATGTCCATGTACTTTAGGGCTCAGCATGTCAGCCCTGCTCTCACTCCAGGAAAGCTCTTGTCCTGCTGCTGCTAYGGCCAGCAGCAGCTCTGCAGGTCGTGTTCTCAGAAACAGCCTGTCAATACCCAGAGCTAATTCCTCAGCAGGATGTCAGTGAGAAAATAGAAAACTCAAACTGGTCTCTGGACTCTGAAAAGAAATTCTGAAAGTACAATACAGCTTTATTCAGGCCGATTTTTTTCCTGGTGACAGGTTTCTGTAGAGGGCATCAAACCCACCATTCTGTGTAGCTGCACTCAAGCCCCAGGACACCAATCAGAAAATGCAGAGCCTGAGTGCAGTTTCCCAAGACTTTTGTGGCTATCTCCTGCCCCAGACTCCCTCCCTCCAACCCCTAACATACTGCAATGAGCCAATTCAGGAGGAAGGTTGGTTCTGTGGAAATTACCATAATGGTTGTTTGTTCAGACCAGAAAACRAAATCTTGGGAGGCTCAGCCAGGGAAGAGTTGCTTAAGTTAGCTAACAAAGTGTAAGAACAAGGCAATGAACATATTTAAGTGTGAAATTAGAAATCTGTAATCTGAACAGGACTAAGCTTGAGCAGACATAGAAGCTAAATACCCAGCCAGAACGCTCAGACCCTAACAACCTTCTGCAAGGGAGCAGCTGCAGGGTGCCCACAAGCAGAGCAGCAGATCAAAGGGCCCATCCTGTCTGTTTGCCAGCCTGGCTCTCACTGTGAGCCCCAGGGCTCCCTTCCACAGCCGTTGCTGGTAGGTAACATGCCCTCCAGCCCTGCAAGGGGTTTGCTCACTCAGCATGTCATGTGCTTTGACAGTTTCTCAGAGTGTTCTAAAACTATCAAATGCTTCCAAAAAATACGTATGTGATTCTTTTCACAAACTCTCAGACTAATTCATGCCTCAAGTAGCAGCTATTCAAGTGTCCTCTAAATGTGAATGGGATTGAGGATTTTACTTTTATCACTACAGAGCACTAGGCATTTTATTAAACATTGGCCAGGCTGTCTGCAATGCAAAACTTTCCCCAGCAGAAATACAACACAAAGTTCAAACTCCTTGGTCTACCTGTAGCTTTATGAGAATCTACTGAATAAACTAAAATATTTGTGCATCACACAAACAACCCCAAAAAAACCCAAACCCACTCACTTTTCCCTTAAATGCATGAATTCCCTTAAATTCCTGAAATGCAAGGCTGGAGAAAATGTCATGGACACACAACCATGAAGATAAGCCTGTCTGAAACTGGGTAGATAACTTGTGATTATCCAATTTCTAGTCTAATTGAGTCTAAAGTCTGGATCAGTTAAAAAATGTGCAAGGATATTTGGTTTTGATAAAAATACAGCAAAGTTATTGACTGTATTTCTCACTTGAAGAATTGGCTAGCAGCCCTCAAACCTTGTGATGATGCATTGATTTAGTGCTTAGTGTGATTGAAAAAATGTGAGATGCAATAGATAAACAATTCTGTCCCCTGTCATTAGCATTGGTATCTTGAGAACAAGGACGAGTGCTGTAAAAGCTGCAGAAGCAGGCAGAAAAAGTGACAGAAGCATCCTTCTAGACAGTAATGCTAATAACAGCTCCTTGAGGCACTAGGCTACCTTGAAAATTGTGCTGCCACATCTTCAGTGCTGCCTAGCCAGCTATATTGGGTATATCTGTCTTTACTGTAGTCACACATCTTATTACAGTACTTCTGGGAGTCTCCAATTCACGTATTGAGGTCTTTTGCTTGAAATGTGAAATCTGCTGCTTGAAGTACAAATGAGAAATTTAGAGGATTAGAAAGAAATTAGAAAGAGAAGGCCAAGCAAGCAATCAGTCAGCATTCCTGGAAAAAGTAGAGACAAATCACTGACAGGTTCCCAGCATGGCTATGCCAGTGGTGCRCAGGAGGCCCCAGAGGCTTCAGTCCCACCGAGCGCATGGGAGTGCCCAAGAGCCACCTGTGCCAGAGCTGGCAYGTCTCTGAAATCACTCACTTGGTTTTGCTACAAAAGAAAAGGAATCTCTGGAATTTCCTGGGACAACTTATGCTGCTTTTTACACAGCTAAACAGCTCCAGGTAGTTCACTACAGGATTTCCACTGAGACACCACCAAGGCTGTGATCTACAATCAATATTATTGACTGTTGCCTGGTTTCTGACACATGCCTGGGGTCCATGGAAGGAAGAAACCTGGTGGGAAAACACTATAATAAAAAGCCTATCCTTTGTAATTATTGCCAAAAGCAATTGATCTGGAGGAAGCCAAGATTTTTCTATACTTGTTTTCTTGCCACCCCGTTGCAGATACCCAAAGTCCAGATGACTCATGGCCAACACAAATGTCTGGAGGCACATACGGGGCTCCTGCAGTCTTGGGGACTTATTTCAGGGTTCAAGTCCTTGGTTTATGTACCTAATACAAAGCACAATCTCAAGAAAGACTGTGTTTTATCCCWGCAGCTGCCTCAAGGTTAGCACACGCCTGCCATATGGCGGACTGAAGACCCATCCAAGTATTTTGAGTACCATTTAATTGCTTTTAATCAGCAACCAGAAGCCAACATCAAAAGGCCTTCCTTTGAAACTGAATACTCTGAAATCTCAAATAAATTTCTACCCAGACTGAGGAACAGCACTGCAGAGCTAGAAATTGGACCTTTATCTAAATGTACTTATCTGGCACCATGCAAGCCTAAGCAGTTGCGTTTTCTCTCAAGGTGACTGTGCAGAGAGATCCTGATGAAGCTGCAGCAGTATTCACTGGCACAGAAGTTAGCTATGTGTCAGGCATTAATACTGCTTAAACCTCAGATTTACAGAATGATTTTCTTCCATGTGCTTCAATGCCAGAATTTGCTGGGTTCTTGTGTAACTGATTACTATAGGAGCTGCTGACAGTTCTATCAGACAGATAAGGACACTTGAAACTTTTCTGCACTATTTCTAAGTCAAAAATACCTTAAGATGGGTACTGCCCACCTACACAGAAGGTGAGATTTTATTTTTTAAAGGACTGCAGACTGACAATCACCTCCCAAGGGGTAGTCACACAGACTCAKAAAGGATGCAGCTCCCTGTGAAGTTTCAGGGGTGGCATTAAATGCTAACACAAGTCATCCCAAACTCCATATATTGCCAGCTGCCAGAGCCTTTCACTTCACCTTTAAAAAATAGCTGCAGTGTCATTTTGCAGAAAGATAAAAACTACCTCCATGAGGAAAACTTGTTCAGACACAGTTTGCCATCATGTCTGTGTGGCTGTAAAGCACAGATCATCTGGAGCAGCAATTAAAATTGGAGGAGGACGAAGAGGTCAGTGGACCAGTCAATAATCAGAGCACCTTCTCCCCACAGCTGGCACACAACCCCTCTGCAGCTTGTTGCTTAATTAAGAGTTGGAGTTTTCTGCAGTGCACTTCTGCCATCTAGAGGCTTTCCTGCCCTGCTGGAACTCTCTTCCAGGAGGGATTTTTTTCCCTTCTGTATCCCAAAAATTTCTAGTCGGGTATCAAATCTCTGATTAAAGGATGGCAAAGCAAAGACTAATATATGACAAAAATAGAATTAAGCATAGGTTGGAAATATGAAAGAGGTTTCTTTTGAATCACAGCTTTGGTAGACTGCAGATTTTATCATATAGATATATTTCATAATAATCCCTCTGAAATAAACAATTTTGAAGCAGAAGGGATAATACACAAGACCTAAATCAAAATCTAAGATAAACTATTCCAAATACTCCAGTGCAAGACACTGATATTTTTTATGGTGTCTGAGTCTGGAAAAGCTTTATGTTTATCACTCACAAAATAATTCAACTTATAATGAAGGTTGATCCATGATTAATACAAATCTTTTACAAACTGCATTGCTGAGATACTGCAGTTAAACATCCCTAAGCACATTAAAGTAAGGGGATTTACATAATGAATCCCTCCACTCACCCCATCACATAACAACCCACCCCAAATGGTTAAATCAGACCCCCAAGGCATACACAGAACATCTTTTAAATCCCCAGCTATTGATGCAAGCAGGAGGACAGTCCCACTAGCTCAGCTACCTACTACCCTGTAAGCTTTGAGCACCTCTGTTATGCACACCTCTCCTATTTAAAAGCAGGAGTCTTTTCTTCCTCTCTCCTTAAGGAGCTACCCATTGCTCCATTAGGAGAGAGAGTACACTGGAGAAAACTGAATGGGAGAGGCAAATGTGGCAGGGTGAAGGCCCCAAGGCAGGGTGCAAATCCAGATTTAGGATCTGTGTTTGCGCTGCAATGAGAGGCGCTGCCTCAAGGCTGCCTTCAACACCACTCCCAGCGCTTTAATGGCAAGTGGGACAGCTGAGCTCCAGGGGCAGCTGAGGGCTCTCCTGGACAGTGTCTGGCCTTGGAGCCARGTACATCAGGCAGCTTGTTGTCAGGTGTACAGAGAGCTTGTGTTCAGGCTATGCACCAGGTAGTCTGAAGGCAAGTGGAGCATGAGCCAGAATGATCCTAATTGCTCTTGTGCATCCCTCAAATCCATCTCCCCATCAACTGCAATGTAGTGTACTCACTCAAATGTCAGCGGCCTCAGCCTAAAATAAAACCCCAAAATTCATGTTCAAGAGCTGACTGAAAGTTCACCAGAAAGATATGGATCAACCTGCAGTGTCTGTAAATTCATGCTTCTCCTGAAGCCCTGCTTGAATATCAAAGCTGCTGTGGAGCAGGGCTCAGGTGCCCTCAGCAACCACAGCTGACGGCCATGTTTGGAAGTACCTAACACACAACRGGATCAGCCTGAAAACAAYGTATGGCTGCAGATTTTTTTGTTTGGTTGGTTGGTTTTTTACAAAAGGGGTGGAGAAGATWGTTAGAGCTYCCAATAYAGTGTTGGTTTAATGTAAACTGCATGATGCAAAGTGAAGGCTTGGGACATTGTCAACTCATTGCACACCTTCCTAGRAGCATACTCTGGGTGCTGAAGAACAAAGCCTCTCAGCACCTGCACTTTGAAAGTCATCTCTTTTCTGCTTTTAAAAGAAGAAAAACCCGTGTTTGCTCTTAGGAGCATGTTCTGGGTCCTGGACACCAGTGTGCCTCCTCACATGGATCTGAGAGGGCAGACTTCAGTGATATCCCTGTGTTACAGATTCCTGCTAGCTTGTTCTGATTTCCTTCCTGCTCTGCAGAYGCCTCTTTCAATATATTTTCAATAACTGTACAGGATTTATATACCTTAAACTGAACACTGGCTTCAACTCTGAAAGGTACCAAATAATCACTTAGTATTCAGGACATGTTGACATAAATGAAGTCTTTGGTGATCAGCAGGAATACTCTGAGCTTTTTGCCTATTTCTGCTACCCAACAAACCAGATACAGTCATCAGGCATAAGCAGTGCCCTAATGCTGGAAAGAGCTCAAAAGAAAATATGAGAGGGAGAAAAGGAGCACAAGGCTGTTAGAATCTGAATTACTGGGATGCTCTTATGCCTCTGTTTTCATCGTGCACCAGTGCCAAGCCAGCTCACATTCGTGAAGAAGCACAAGTGCCTGAGAAAGGCCTCACTGGTTTTTGTGTGATAGTGGAGGCCAGGAAAGGCTTGCCAGCACAAAGTGCATTTGTTCCAGCAGGCACAAGGAATGGAGTCCCTCAGATTTGTCTCTTTTGAAGACAGCAGGGACTACTCCAGTGAGTGGTTAAGCTCATCTACTTCATCAGCTTCTAAAGGATTTGCTGTGGCATGGGGCTGCCTCCCAGTGATCAGGTGTGACCCCACAGAGTGCTTTAAGGTTTTAGGAAAGACTGACTTGCATCTCAACCAGTTAAGCACTTCAGTTCTTCTGCCGAGCAGGAATCCCACTACTGGTGTCCCGGGAATAAAGGCCGTAAACAAGCAGTAGAAACATCCTGCAGAGTAACCTTTTTGTTCAGTGCTCACAGAGGGGCTAACACAGTGGGATAGCAGCAACACAAATCATCATCATTATCATCCTGAAAGATGGAGGGAAAAATACCTAAAGGAACAAAATTGAAAAGAGAAGCACGCTTTCCAGGTCAGCTTTTAAACTAGAGGCTGTGCTCAAGTGAGTTGTGATTTAACTGTGGGAAGTTTTTATCCTCTGTGTGTTATAAAATACAGAGCAAGATGTGACTAAATTGATATAACTCCAATACAAACTCCTCCAGGGAACCAGGAGAAAAGCACTGTGCTAGAAACAGCAGCTGAAGACAATGCATTAAATTTCAAGACCTGTATTCTGGGGTTTTAAGYATTGATTTATGGAATTACACTATTATCACCAGTATTGATTTGAAACTACTAATTTCCTAAAAGTGATTGATTGGTGACAATGAAATAATTCAAAATTACAATATTAAAAATATTATATCTTTAAAAATAGGGAAATCTAAGTCTGTGGACTCTTTAGTTATATATATAAACTCAGTGCCTGTCATCTGTGCAAGCAGCACTGACAATACCCTGCTGGAAGGCCCCATCTTGTCTGAGTTCAGTCAAGCTTTAATTGCTTTCCCTGTGTGCTGGCTTCAGGAGCAGTTAATTCCCTCAACATTGGCTAGTATGGGGCTAGGTTTTGGRTTTGTGGACAGGTGACCCAAAGTGACCAGAGAGAAGACATCATGCTCAGGATATAAACTGGGGGGAAGAAGGAGGAAGAAGGGGACATTTTGGGGTGATGGCGTTTGTCTTCCCAAGTCACCATCACATATAATGGGGCCCTGYTCTCTTGGAGATGGCTGAACATGTGCCTGCCCCTGGGAAGCAGTGAATTAACTYCTTCTTTTTCTTTCCCTATTAAATTCCTTTTATCTTAACTCATGGGTTTTCTGGCTTTTACCTTTCTWATTGTCTCCCTGATCCCRCTGGTGGGGGAGTGAGTGAGTGGCTGCCTGGAGCTTGGCTAYTGGCTGGGGTTAAACAGCACAACCTTGTGACTTTCAGTCCTGTTGAAACACCACGTTTCTAGTCAGCCCCTTAGAATGGGTTGCCCTTGGTGGTGTCTTCCTCTGATTTCCTCCATAGTGCACCATTTTGAGTTGGGTGAAGCAAAAATTCTGCCACGTGGGGCCATTTCTCATTCACTATCATGATGGTAGCTTAGGTGAGGCAGTGTGAGATGTCTATACTTACATCCTACAACCTTTCTGACAATGAGCCTTAGCATCTACTGATGTCCCATCTGAGGTCTCATCTAAGGTCAAGTAGATGCCAGGCACCCACCAGAGCCACTCGGCCTCCTCAGCTGGGCAGGGAACAGACAACATAACTRAAGGCTTTTGGGTACAGATAAGGACAGGGCTCTCCAAAGCGTTGCAAGTCCCACCAGGAACCTGCTCCAGCATGGACTTCCCATGGACTCACAGCCTCCTTTCAGTATCCCTCTGCCCCAGTGTGGGGTCCTGCAGGGGCTGCAGGTGGATCTCTGCTCCACTGTGGACCTCCATGGGCTCAGGGGCACAGCTGCCTACACATGGTCTTTACACGGGCTTCAGGGGAATCTCTTTCCAGAACCTGGAACACCTCCTGGCCCTCCTTCCTCACTGGCACTGGTATCTGCAGGGTTCTTGTTCTCACATGTTCTCACTCCTCTCTCTGCTGGTGTTTTTTGCCTTTCCTGAATACATTATCCCAGAGGCACTATCAGTGTCACTTGTGGCTCAGCCTTGGCTAGAGGCAGTTCTSCCTCAGAGCCAGCTGGCACTAGCTCTCTTGGGTGTGGGGGAAGCTTCCAGCAGCTCCTCACAGAAGCCATCCCAGTAGTACTCACCTTCTACCAAAATTTTGTCACACAAGCCCATTGCAGTGTCTTTGTGCTTCCTGCCAGGGCCTCCCTAGAACAGCGTTGGAGCTGTAGAGAGGACTTGAACATCCAGGGGCTGTTGGTCTCTGGGGGAAAGCACTGCCAGCAGAGGAGGCACAACAAAGTTCATTTCAAGTGGACTGGTGCAAAGAATGGTGAGTTTTGTTCAACACCACTGCTGGTTTTCCACATCCCTAATCTCAGACCCAGTTCTTAGCCCCATGTCTGAAATTGGAGGTCCAGGGAAAAGGCCAAGACCATCACTCTCCATGTGGCTGGTGCCATTGGCTGATCCAAATTCAACAGCCAAAGCAGATATTATGATTTAAATGAACCTTGTGATGAAGAACAAATTACACTAGAAAATATATTACGGGTCTTGCTCTTACACTTGATGAACTGTATGTCTATTGATTTAAAAATATATTTTCCTTCCTTATTGTCACTTAAATGTATGGGRTAGTAACTGATTCATGAAGCAGTAGGTATTGTTTCTTTTAACTCTGATGATAATTACTTTTATTTAATGAATAAGGTCCAGGTTCAATAAAAGACCCATCTGGCTTCATATAATAAATTGATTTTATGGGGCTGCTGTGAAGTGGAAGCCAGAGAGAGTTTTTATTGAATCTAGGCCCAAACACAATATATCACAACTCTCATTTTCAGCTTACTTCATCTATTAATAAAACTCCATTTAATATCCTTGGATATTTTTCAAAAGGTTTGTCCTTTATCCTCTTTGTCATAATTAGCACGGAGGGTAATTAGTTTTTACATAGGCGCTTTCCTTCATCTAGATAAAAGTCATCTAAATTGTTTTCATTTGCTTATGGAAATGAGAACACCACGTTTTATTTCTCCTTCAATTGCTCCCTGGCGATTACCTTAATTGGAATTACTATTTCTATACTCTGTGGTGGAGTTTAACCCTTCAGGAACTGTCGTGGTGGACGAGGAGCCCAGAGCCTTTGGTAAATGACAAATGAACTGGTTCTGCATGGACCTGAAGCCTTCAGCTGCCACGTCAAGTACCCACAGCAAGATTTTGAAGGTCATGGGACCCCTGTGACTGTGGGGCAGTCTCTGGGGAGGCAGCACAGATCCGCAGCCCYGTGCATTGCCTCAGGGAGGCCACTGGGGTAACTTCCACACGGTGGTGCCCACACTGGTGTCCCAGGACTGCTCTCCTGAGTCCAACATGGGAAATCACAAGCCCAGAACAACAGCCATTGCTCTGCCTGCCTCAAATCCACTGCCCCAGAAGCTGCAGACTTTGGGATGCTCCAGCTCACAGCACTACACCTGTAAACAGAGCTAGAGGGGAAGGTGAGGGGAGGCAGCAAACGCTTTACCCAGAGAAGGCTCAGCTCCACCACAGGGCTCCGTTTGCATTCAAGGGACCTGTCTGCATCACTGCTGAAATATTCTGTTTGTTTGTTTGCTCAGGAAGACTGTTGTAAAAATGAAAAAAACATATATACATATATACCTGCAATAAAATTCATAGACTTTGATAGAGTTTCACATGTAATGCAGTGTCACATACAACTCTATTTGCATTCAATAAATATCTCTTTTCTATAATGTCTTATATTTCAGACAAAATTTGCATGAAAATATAAGGTAAATAAAAATTGAATTATAAATTGCAATAAAAAATATTAGAAGATTTTATTATTTATTTAGTAACAAGAATATTTAATTTTGCATTCCAGTTTCTGGATCAAATGGGCTAAAAGGAATTCAGGACTCAAATTTATTCCTATCTCTTTCTTTAAATAGGAAATGAAAAAATTCTATTTTACCAAAAATAATGTAAATAATTTTCAGATTTCAAAAGTATTTTTCTTTTATTATGACAGTTTTTAATTCATCACTAATATTTCAGGGACACCAAGTCCTTAGATTGTTGTTAGTAAAATTTTTTTGCTCTTTTGTGTTAATCTTCACAGCATTCTGCAAACTGCCATATCAGAGGCTCCAAGAGAGCAGAAAGGCATAAGGAAAACAGGAAAGATAAAACTAAAAAATATTGAATAARTTTTTTTCCCCTCTAAAATAATAACTTGTTTTAAACAACACAAAATAATATGTGTGTGGGATAAATATAATCTGTAATTTCAGAAAATATATTATTTAATCTTAAATGTTTCCAGAAGTTCTTACTCTCACTCTTAATTTTGAGTGCATTGCCTATGATTTATCACAATCATATTTTTTGCTTTTTTAAGTTTTGAACTCACATGGGATCTGTCAGGGCTTTTTAAAGACTGGTTGCTTATTCAAGTATTTTGTTTAATTACTAAGCAATTTTCTGTTCTTGTTGAATAATGCAGACAACAAAATGTTACTTMTTATGACTAGATATAACACCTATTTGACATCTTTGTGTCATGGCCTCAGTGGTATCTTCTTTGAAATTAAGGTCATAAGAAATTSATATTAACCCTTCTCACATCAGGAAAAACACTTTCAAAGTTAATCCACCAGGAGTGCAAGAAAAAAACACCCATAAAAATTAGGCACAGAATTAAAAATCTGGGCAAGCACATTTGCTCAGAAATCAGCCCTGGTGTGTACTTAAAGGYGTATCTAAGAAAGGAAAAGATTTCCCAGCTGATAGCCACTATTAACCCTTCACTATGGGACAAAGCTAGCTGTGATGAGTCTGCTCCAGACTTGCATGTCTAATGAACAGAAACCAAATTATAAATTATTGAATCCCATAACCTTTGCAGCTGAAGAAGAAGAAAGGACACAGATTTCATATACTCCAATTTGAGATGTAACACTGAAGGGGAAAATAACACTTCTAAGCAGGTGAAAACTCAATAAGGAAACCCAAGAGATACAAAAATGTGGCATATGGAATAACAGCTCAGAGTCACCCCTCAGAGCCAAACTTCACTTTGGAGACTTGTCTGCTTATGATTTAAAACAAACAAAACCAAGTCAGCCTCCAAAGTCTACCCTGGGTATCAAATATATAAGCTGTGTGATCACTGGAATATCCTATTCTGGACTCCTGCACACTGCTTCAGGGACCAATTAAAAACACATCTTCATTCCAGTCCTGCAGGTTTCATTGTCTCAGCTACTGGGAGTCAGGGGGTGCCAGCTGCCCATGGCACAAAGCCAAATACTCAATGGGATACCCACAGCAAGGAGAAGGCAGGAGAARGAGGAAGCAAAGAAACCTGTTTGCTGCACTCATTCACACGAGTAAAGCACTTTAATATCCATCTTCTAACTAGAACAGCTAGCAACATTCCCAGCAATGGCCCAGTGCAGTAAGAAATGAGGAAGGCCAACACACAGGGCGAAAAGTGCTTCATCCCCTTGGGTAGGAATGGGTGCACTTGGTGTGATGGTGTGTAAGGAAGAGTTCAGCCGAAAACAGCTCCCACCCTGTGATGAGACCTTTCYTTTTTTCATCCCATCTCTGGTTTTGCCACAGGCATTTTAATGGAGAAGCAGAGATTGGAGAAGAGAAGCCAGTTGGCAACTAAGCTGGTAGTGCCCTTTGTACCATGGTCTTCGGGCAAGGCAGCTTGTACAAGACAAGGTTTGCTAATGAGATACCAAAGAAAACACTTTTAGAGATAACTAAGGATGAGCAGCTAAAATGGGGTCTTCCATGGAAAGGAGGGATGAAATCTGGAGGTACACTGTAGGCTTGGCACTTTAGAAGAAGGYTAACCGAGGAAAGATGAAAGTCTTTGAGGCTGGAGAAAGAAGCAGATCTGAGACAGCATCAATAGTGACAGGGAATTTCTAGCGATAAGGAGTTCATCTAGAGGTGATTGTTGGGACGGAGTCTGAAGGAGTTATCAATTGAAGACCAGCTGAGTTGGGTATCTCTAAGAGTCTCTATTTGAGACTTGTCCCAGCAACTTGCATGTAAAACTTATAGTCTGTTTTCTAATGGTTTTTGTAATAAAAAAAAGTCATAAAAGTACAAGAGTTCTCACTGCCCAAGTGTAGGTGCCAGTGGCAATTTCAGTGCTGTCATGTAGCGAAAGGAGATGGGTTTCCCCCAAGGGATTCAGCAAAAGTCCACCACAGATAATCAGATTTGTCTCTTCAAGTGCCTCTTTCACTACAGAGGGAAGCTGGATAAATAGCATAGASCAGGTACCTATCTTTTACATAGGTAATGTGGGCAAGACAAAGCAGAGTTCAGGAAGTAACTTGAGTGTTCAGAACTTACCACCTGATATTAACACCTTCTATGAGTCTATCTTTAACATAGATGTTGGACTCTGGGATCCTCAGAGTCCAGTGTTGGAAGACCATGACTGGGGAGATCAAACTCTCTGCTAACTCTTACCTTGTCCAAAACTTGCTGCTCTATTTGGATGTCCATAGGGGGCTCAATGGGATTCTAGCCAGGGCACAGATAAAGCTGCCTACTGTCATCATGGGATCTGTCTTCATTATTTTTCAACTGGCCTGGAAGCCTGTAGATGCCCCAGTTGACAGAAAGCTGGAAAACGTCTCAATTTTTAAGAAGGGTAAGAAGGAAGGCCCTGGAAACTACAGGCTTGCCAGTCTTGCTTCAGTGCCTGGTATAATTATGGACATTATTCTGGGAGTTATTGAAAATCACTTGAGAGAAAATGGAGTCAGTGGTCACAGCCAGCAAGGGGGTGAACAGCCAGGATCAGGAGGGGAAAGTCCTGTTTGACAAACTTAATTTTCTTTTATAACAAGGTCACCCKCCTGGTTGACCAAGGGAAACCAGTAAATGTGATGTTTTTAACYTTAGCACAATTTTTGGTAATGTGCCTTCACAGCGTTCTTCTGGATAAACTGCCCATCACACAGACATGTCCATCATAAGCTGGTGGTCACTTGGATGATGGGTCAGGCTCAAAGGATTACAGTAAATGGAGTTATATCATGATAGCAGCCAGTCACCAGTGGGGTTCCACAGGRCTTCATTTCAAGGCCAGTTCTCTTTAGGGCTTGCTCTATCTATAATGTTTTTATAAAYGATCTGGACAGAGCAATCACATGTACATAATTATATTTGTTGACAGTGCTAAACTAGGAGGAGCTGTGGATTCCCTGAAAGGGAAAGAGTTCCTGCAGAGAGATCTTCAGAGAGCTGGGCAATCACCAATCTTATGAAATTCCACAAGAGCAACTGCCAGATTCTCCACYTGGGATGGAGTAATCCTATACCTACGGAGAAATTGGAGAATGAGAAATCTGGGGGTCTCAATCCATGGCAAGTTAAATATGAATTAACAGTGTGTCCTTGCAGCCAAAAGGGCCAAAAGTATCCTGAGGTGCATCAGGTACTGCATGGACAGCTGGTCACAGGAGATGATTGTCCACTCTGCTCTCTGCTGGTGTGGTTTCACCTTGAGTGCTCTGTACAGTTTTGGGCACTGCAATAAAAGAAGTCTCTAAAGGTATTGGGCTGTGTCCAGAGGACAGTGACCAAGATGGMGAAATATCTTGAGGGGAACACTTATGAGGAGGGGCTGAGGGGGCACTTGCTCTGCTCAAGCTCAGAAAAAGAAGAATGAGGGGTGATTTAATCACAGTYTACAACTTCAGAAAAGGAGGCAGCAGAGGGGCAGACACTGATCTCCTCTTTCTGGTGACCATTCAAAGGACCCAAGGAAATGGAATGACGTTGCATCAGGCAAAGTCCAGACTGGACATCAGGAAAAAGTTCACTGGGAGGGTGGTCAGTCACTGGAACAGACTCCTCAGGAAAATGCTTGCTGCATAAAGCCTATCAGAGTTCAGGGGGTGTCTGGACAGTGCTTTCAGTCATATGGTTTTATTTTAGGAAGTACTGTGAGGAATAATGTGTTGGACTTGACGATACCTGCGGATCCCTCCTAATTTGAGATATTCTATGATTCTGGAAGAATCATGGGTGGAAGAGATAGAGAGACAAACTTGCTACCTATGGCACCTGCCTTGAGTCAGACAATATGCATAAGGGGTACTGTTAYAGATGACAGCAATGGATCATCAATTGTCAAATATGTCATGTCTCAAACTCATGGGTTACTTCATAACTTTACCTTCAGGCAATTTACTTTCTGATATTTATAAAAAGTAGCAAGTTATTTTAATAAATGTCAAAAATAAATTTTACCCAAAGCCCATCCAACATCTTATCTTTATGAAACTCCAACAATTTATCTTTATGAAACTCCCTTCATGCTGCTGCATCTCTACATGCTTCATAACAAAAATAATTTTCCATGTCAGCATCTACTAATGAATCTCCTTTAATTGCTGACAGGAGAATACACATCAGTTTCTTCTATGAAGCCATATCCAGCTCATGTTGCTCATTCTTCATAGCTGCTAAAGTAAATGGCAAGCACAGCAGCCACAATGATTTGGTACATCAAGTTTAAGCTGATGTTCAAGGYAATTTTTCTGTAGTAGCTAATTT
Organism: Cardinalis cardinalis; assembly: GCA_014549065.1. Taxonomy (NCBI): domain Eukaryota; kingdom Metazoa; phylum Chordata; class Aves; order Passeriformes; family Cardinalidae; genus Cardinalis; species Cardinalis cardinalis. The sequence continues at coordinate 3,485,099 of JACDOX010000058.1, read as the reverse complement.
GGTATTTTCATGCTTGTGACTAAAGTCTCTTGTTCCCTAGACTTTGTAGATAACGTGACTGTGCCAGGGACATTCTAGATAGTCAGAGAGTGACCAAGACAAGGGGCACTGTGCAGTTTCTATGGCATTTGTGCACATACAGGMATAGCTGTATATGGAACCTTTAAAGCCTACCTCCGCTCCCAGCCTGCTGCTCAATGCACCTAGCAAAAGTACATGTACATAGCAGAAGTGCAATTGATTGCTGCTGATGAGTCTGTTAAATACTTAAAAAAAAAAAAAAGAGAGAAAAAAAAGAGCAGTACTTGGGTAAATTTAATGTAAAATTCATACACTGTAATGCAGGAACATATTTGAGTTACTACATTGTACAACAGTAATCTCCATGGACTTTCAGAGATTATCTTGTTCCTTCTTCACTCCTTTGCTAGTTCTATTTTTTTATCTCTCTAACCCATCTTTTAATTTCTTGTGATCTCCCCTTCTGTCTTACTGCTTCCAGTTCTCCATGTAATTGCAACAACTCCCATTCCCACTTGCCCAGCTTTATGCCATAAAGAATATGGATTTCCATAGTTAAAGATGTTAAAAAATTTGGAGTACATTTCTTGATTTCATTGTGCCATGCTAGTTTTAGGAGTGTAGAAAGAAAATTACTAAGATTTTTCAGTAAATAATGTTGAAGTTTTTGCTCCTTTTTCTTAACCTTTTCTAATATGTAACCATATAGAATATATRCATTTTGGGGAGCTTAATGTAAAATATTTTTACTTTGCCAGAACATGATGTTTCAAAATTTTGTCATTAAAAAATCTAGCAGCCAATACATCTAATTAGCATTTTTATTTCCTAAAATTAGCACTTTCTAATAGAAACTATTTGCCACATCCAGTTATGTTTAATATTACCCTGTTGGTGTGTCGTCAATAGCAACAGTAATTTATTCTCATTTAGAGACTGCACCAGAACCTGAACACCAGGTGTTAAGCCTGGTTAACACCATGACCCAACCAGCACAAGCTGGAAAATACAGATGTTCTGTTATTCTCCAGGCCAAATCAAACCTCTCAGAAGTTTTGTGCTGTACTGGAGGAAGATCACAAAGTTCAGAGCTATTMTTATTTTTCTTAGCTGTTTGCTTGCTAATTGGTGTCAAGTCAGCTTTGTTTAAGACAAGATCTTGACATCGGAGAGTGGGAGTCAGGGATTATACCTGGAGATTTTCCTTGTTTTGAGGCTTGTATGCCCGACTCTCATGTGAACTTCAAATTAGTTAGCAAAATGTTTAACTCTTAAAAGCCTTTCATAGCTCTGGTCTGGAAGAAGCAGTTGCTGCTACCGAAAAAAAAAGAAATTAAACACCRAAGGCTTGGACTTCTGGACAGCAATGGGATTTTTCCTACCTGCTGTTTTAGTTAATATATTTTCAWGAGGCTGCTCTTGGGCTGCTTGGTTGAGTGTCCCCCGCCGTCCCCTCGGTCTCCCGGGGCCTCCCCGCCCGTCCCGATGCGGGCAGGGCTGGCACCAGGTGGCACCACCGGCCCGCGGTCCCGCGTCCGGAACAGCGCTTCTGCTCCGGCAGCGTCAGGGTGAAGGAATAAAATACACAACGTAGATTACTTGCAAGGACATATCAGCAAATTGGACCTCGTGGTTATTTTTGTTATCTTTATTTCTCTTTATGCTGCTGTTAAAGGTTCAGCCCTAAAGAGAGAAAAGAGACGCACACTAACAGTTTTCATGTACATGAGAAATTCTTACAAGGCACTGTAGGGATACATGGCCCTTTGCATTCACTGTGAATAGGACAAAAAGTACCATAAAGAGATATTTAGGTTAGGCAATAAAGAAAGTGCTGTTAGAAAGAGATTAAGGCACTGGAAATGATTGCACAAKGTGACTCTGGAGACCTCATGACACCAGTTTTCAAGAACAACTGAGACTGACTTAGGATGAAGAGCAATGAAAGAAGGACTGGAGGACTTGTCAGGGTCCCTTCCAGAGTTGTTTTCTGTAATTAGGTGAGATAAAGATCATACTCAGGTACTCAAACAGCATCTTGCCCTATGGTACAGGTTGCAGAAAGTCTGATAAAATTTTCACAAACTCTTCTCAGATCCAAAGGCACTGATTGAAAAGCAAACTCTGGTATATCAATACTAATGGCAATCACCCCATTTGATTGCAACCCATTCTCACCCTTAGATTTGACATTCAAAAGGGAGATTGGGGTAAAGAAGCATCTCCATCCTCTTCTAAAGAGTTTCTACCTTTCCCTTTGGAGACGTTTCTTTTTAAGATTTGAAAACAAATGTTTGCCTGCTTGTTTCTTCAAGTCTTTCAATCTTGGAAAAAGACTTTGTTGTAAATAAAAAAGAAAATAATCATATTTCATTAACAACACATTCTGACATTCCTATATACCACACATGGGGACATTTTTCACATATTGACAACATTGGAAATAGTAAGATAATTTTCTGAGATTAAGGAGGTATAAGTATCTTCATTTTACTACATGAATGTGATGTTTCTGCATTGGATAGAAATTCAAGATTAGCTGATAGATTTTGGCATTATTTAAAAGGGTGAGAGGAGGTGTGCATCTTCTTAAAACTTGGTAGAGCCTTCCAAATTGAAATCCTTCCTAGCTCTGTCACATTGTTAATGACTTTTATGAAACAAGAGTCTGAATTTACTTTTAGTGGAGAATCTTCTCTTTTAGCACAGTGACTTTCCAGCAGGAGTGTCTTTCCTCATGGAGAAACTCCCTGCCCTGTGATTCCCCTTCTTCTGTGAGAGTTGCTYCATGGTACTCCAGGAATGAACCTCATGTTGAGTATTTCTGTTTATGACTGTCTTCTCCTTAAAAATGACAGAATAGGAGTGAGACAAAATGATATAATATGAAGATGCAAGTAGCAAAATTGTGTCTAGTTTAAGGCATTGGAACTTCTGGTACTTCCAAATGCATTCAAGATATAACTAATCCACAGCAAAGTATATGACACAGGTAGAGAMTCTGATTTACGAGTTGTAAGTCCCACGCTACCTGGAGTAAAACAGTCACTGCARGCTCTATGTGCTCTGCTTACACTATTTGGAGCTACAACGAGCCCTAGAAATCATGCCTGGATCATGCCACCTTTCATTTCTGCTGTCATCTTGGCTGTATGTCAAACTCCCCATGACAAGGTGGAAATATCTCTGTTCCTCTTCATGATTTCTTTCCCTACAAGAATATGTTAAAGATGCCCCATACTATGTTTCAGTTCTACACATTGGTTTTCTTGTGTGTCCTCCCAATTTCAYCTGAGTAAACTGATCATCACTATGCCTTGCTAGGCTAGGAATCAGCTCCAGGTTGACTGGAAAGCTGCAATAAAATAAAAAATGAAAAAATTACTTGTATTATGAACAATAAATCTTTCATTAAAATTCCTCCCATCTCTCAGTTCCCTTCTGGATGGATTAACCATGTCACCCATGTAGTTTCCTGCTATGTTGTCTCTGATGTCTCAAGCAGGAAGAAATGGAATCAAGCAGTCCCAGGGAAGCACTTGACTACAGTCAAGTGGCAGATTACAGCCATCAGGAGACTTTCTCATGAGATGTAGTAACCAGACACCTTGAAAACAGTTAATAAAACATCTTGACAAGAAATCCRCATTAGTACTTAGATTTCACAGAAGCAAGCCCATTTGCCAGTATGCCTACAGCCATTTTAGCCTTAAGTCCAAAGTCCCCACATTAGGGTATACCCTCCTTCATGAACATTCTTGCATCTTTTAAGAAAACCATGTCACTTTCTCACCTTTCTTAACACTAGTCATTACAGTGATCACAGATAAAACTATAGCAAGTTTATACATTTTTATGTACTGTACAAGACGATAAAGYTCTTTGGTGCACATTAAAAACATACTGGGAAAAACAGTGTGGATTATTCTGGGCTCAGGCAAAGGCAAAATAACCCATGGGATTGCTTTTGCTCACAAACTTGGGTGCACTTGGTGGGTGTTATAAATTATCAAATCTGTAGCCAGTTTTATCCAAAAACTCGACAAAGATTTAGTAAGTCAAATTAAAAAAATAGAAAATTTCAAAACCTCACCACAGCCAAGTCAGCGTCAGCCCCGGAAGCAGCCGCTGGGTGCCCTTGGGTTCCTGCTGACAGAGAGACAGTGTTCCCCCGAAGGTACACCCCGACTGCTTCCAGCAGCCTGCTTATATACAGTTTTTTATGCCTGAGGCAGAGATGACCACRTAATTCTTTGTCTTTCTTGACATGTAAAGTCGGGTCCATACATGTGTAGAAATGGACAWAGAGAGTGTCCAGTACTCAGACRGATGTCTGAGTATCCAGCAGGAAGAGCTATTCACATGTAGTAGGTGATGCCATCCTTTGARTAGTACAGATTTCATCGAGTCCAGGTGCAGGTCCTTGTGGGCTTCMTRAGATGCCTCGTTGRTCATCACCCAGAAAATTCCAGATGATATCTCCCAGGYGCAGAGGAAATYCTTTCAGATGGCTCCASCTTGTCCAGCACCATCCCAGAGCAGTCYRGGGAACTGGTTAACATGTGAGTAACTCTAGCCTTGACACAGACAATTGCAGGCACCATGGCTCAGAGCTACTCTGTTCATATGAGAACAAGGTCTGTGAATAGCTTCGGTTCCTGGACATGGTGGTTTCACAAGCATAGGTTCAGACTTTACTAATATTTTATACATACATATACCTATTTCTATAGCATGAATTATCTTCACTACACATAACAGTGGGAAATACAGAAGGTTGGGGAAATCTGGTGTGTGCCTAAGGGGAATTCAATTTTGTGTGAAAGATAAAAATTAATTAACTTGCATTATGTTAACAGTTATCCAACACTGTGTATTACCACTACAGTGCTGACTAYGTGTGCATCACCTCACTGAGCACCTCATGGCATGGATCTTAACCAGAAGCATTCTGGGCATCCCAGCCTGACTTGCCTCTGACCACTGCACCCACACCAATGAAGAATGAACTTTGGTAAAACTGAACAAACACGGCTGCACTGAAATCACGACTGAGTCGAATGTGCAGCATGCCACAATCCAATGCCTTACATCATCTTTCCTGCTTAAAAGACAGTCACCAAGGATAAAGGACAAAAGTCATGGACTAAATTAATTCAACAAATGTTGTGTGTGTGTGTGTGTGTGTGTGTGCGTGTGTACACATGTGAACATTTTATGAACATTTGACAGACACCTTCCATAGACTAAGAGAATGAGATTTGTATATCTATCAAAACAGTTAAATAGGAAAAGTGATGGGATATTGAGGAATGTGAAACTTGGCATGACATAAATGGCATGGAGTAAAGGGTGGAAATTGTCCTGGCTTCAGCAAGGGTAGTGTTAATGTCTTCCCAGTAGCTGTTACAGGGCTGTGTTTTGTTTTTGGAATGAGAATGRTGTTGATAACACACTTATGATTTGGGTTTTCCTACATCATGTTTATCCTAAGTCAAGGACTCTTTTTCCCTTTGTCTCATGCTCTGCCMGTGAGGAGGTACACAGAGAAACTGGGAGGGAGCACAGTCTGGACAGGTGATCCAAACTGACCAAAGGGATATTCCACACCACATAACATCATGCCTGGGACATAAACTAGGGAGATTTACCCAGAAGTGTGGCTGATCTGGGCTGGGGAAARGGGTCAGGCATCGGTCAGCTGGTGGTAAGCAATTGCATTGTGCTTCACTTCATTATTTCCTTATCATTATTTAACATTATTATTGAATTTTACTTAAATGTCAACTATTAAACTGCTCTTAACATATGAGTTTTATTTCAATTCTCCTCTCTGTTCCACCAGGATGGGGGCGGAGAGGGAAGGAAGTTGAACGAGGGGCTCAGTGGTGTATAATTTCCACCTGGGCTTAAACCACGACAACAGCACACCAGTGAAGATTTTTAAATAAGTAAAAGTTACCCATATCCATCACAGAATAAGTTTGCAAGGAGATGTAACAAACTTTATTAGAGCAGACGGTGCAATTAAGAAAAAAGAAGCCTGGGTACAATGTAAAAATGGGACATTTCTCATTTGAGGCGTTAAATACATTAGTTTAACTTTTCGAATTACATTGACCATTAAATAAATTCTGGAAAATTAGGATTGTCAAAACTGACAATGAATTTCTGATTTCACTGAAAAGACATGTGTTGGTGGACCAGAATAAAATATTTTTATTAATGGAAACTTTTTTAATTTGCCATTTTTATTCTGATTCGGAATGGAAAAATAAAATGCCTGGTAAATCAATTCCTGTACAGCTCTTCCTATCCTAATTCAACAATCAGGAAATTTATATACAAAACCCACTAAAACTGAAATGAAAATAATTCTGCTTTTTAGTCTTAATAAGTTATATTTAAGTTCACCTTGAAACAGAGTGATAGGTTGTTACTGCTTTTAAATGAAAGCATGAAAATTTAAGAAAATAATCAGTAAGAAAACTAAGGCCTGACAAACAGATTTTCAAACCTGTTTGTTGCACAAGGGCAGGAGAAGCTGCAGAGGGGGAGTAACAGTAATAATAAAGCAATAAGCCACATTCTAAGATCCAAAAGGTGAATCACTTTCACTGTCAGTCAGCAAAGTGGTAAGGACAAACAAGACATTCAGTAGCACCAAACTTCTCTGAAAAGTTTAAAAGATCTGAAAATTGATGATGCTCTGAGATTCAAGCTATAGGAAACTCAGAATATTAAAAACAAACAAGAATAGAAGGTGGAGGAGTTTTGGCTGACATTTTCAGAAATGCATTTAKTATGGGAAAGAGTCTCTTTGGAGTAGAAAATAACTAACATAACCTTTTAGAAAAAGAGTCAAGGGACTCAACAGGAAAATACAGAGCAGTCATATTCACAATCTACTTTCGGAGATCAAAAGGAAGAATAGTTAAAATAGCCAGACTTCTCTTGCTTCAAATGCATCCTTTGTTAAGATTTCTTTGAAGATCCCTCTGACATGCTRCTCATGAGAGATGCAGCCCTTAGCTAAGATGTCCTAGTGCACTTGATAACACAGCCCACCAGCAACAAATGTCTAATGTGAACAGAGAAGCATTAACAGATAAGGCAGAAAGTGGAACAATGGGATAAGAATAGCAAGTAGTCATAAACAAATCCTTTGCCTGCTGAAAAGAATGTCTGCATACCTTAAGAGATCAGCGTTAGAACCGGCTTATTGCTTCATCAACAAGTAAAGAGAAAAATAAAGACTGAAATAGTTTATATGTCTTAYACAATAGCAGCAGAAAATGCACATTAAGACTGAAAAAAACAAAGTATGTTAACAGTGATTTAGTCTCTGTTGTACCTGCCCTGGAAATTGTATGCAAGGCATATTTCACCTTCTTCTGCCAGGTAAGTTACAAATAAACCCTAGTGACATCAGATAAAACAGCACAAATGTTTGCAGATGTCCCTTCAGAACTCAGCTAAGGTAGGGAGTTTGTGGGCTTCTAATTTTTGACAGATCCTCAGGTGACATAAGCTGCCTCAGGTCTATTGAAGTCAAGATGCCAAAAGTTAAAGCTAAGCACATAGTTAAGACCCTGCTCTGCAGCACAACACACTATGCACTGCTAAGGCTTGAGCAGAAGAGTTGTTGAGGATTCAGCTGTTAAATCCAGCTCTCTGGGGCTCCAGTGCAAAGACTACCCCAGTCACCTAAAAGGACGTCCTTAAAGCCAGCAGCATTGTATCTTTGATGCTTCCATGATTCAGTTCCTCTTCTTTATTTGCCCCTACACCTGCATGTGTCCACTAATTTTTTATACATCACAGCAAACCAAACTAGCCACCATAAGTGTTCAATGCAGGGCCCTAATCTATTAATTTGTTAGTTAAGTGCTATGTATACCTTTAGTACTATATAAATAATTAATAAGGCTAACAAGACTCTATATATGGGTACTTAAAAGTCAGACAATCTCAACATTAACATCAATCTGACACTTTATTAGCAGCCAGTGAAGCTTGCAGATTCCTGGCCTAATGTGCGTATGCCAACCAGCTTCAGTCAGCAGCTTAGCTGCAGTGACAAAACATCTTTTCTGACTTCCATAAAAATATGTGTGGAAGCAAAGAAAAACCCAAGGAAATAATATCCACTATAAAGAAAAATTATACAGAGCAACAAAGACATTTATAAACRGAGAGAGAGGTGGTTTATAAAGTCCATGATGATTCAAAAGCACGGAAAGAGGTTGGGTTCCGTAATGCTGATAGTGAGAGCTTGGGCATTTGGCAACATGTATCTCCTGCTGTTCCAAGTTGCTTGTCTGAATTCCTGTTGCCTTTGCTTTGTCTCTTTCATCTAAAATGATCTGTCAATACAGGGAGCATGGGAATGGAAACTGAATCCCTGACATGAATAGGATTGACAGTCCATTACCAGGAGAGGGAAGGGGCAGGACATGCAAGGGATGTGCAGGCTTTGGCCAGGTGTATCAGTYAAATAATGAAAACATGTTAAAAAAACACAAACTGTATCCTTTGTTTAGCACCATATGAACTACAATTAGGGATCCTGTTTCAAACTTCAAAACTCAAGACTCTCAGAGCTGGCTTTTAGAATTACTGGATTTGAGGGCTTCCAGCCACTGGTATACAAAAAGTCAGTACATATAGAGGGGAGCATTTGGCGCCTCCTGAAAGAGTTTTGAGTCTAGGTGCATGATCAGTGAATCAAATCACACCTTTAGACCCCTTAAGACATTCTTAAGACAAAGCATTTTGTGATACAAGACAGGGGAAGTGAAACAAAGGCTGCACAAGGTGCTGGTGATGACACTGATACAAAGGAAATCCTCATGTGAAAAAAACAGTTCCACAGAAAACAAAATTGAATGTAAGGACATGGCAAGGCAGACAGTCCAGAAAACAAATACAATTGTATCAAAGAAACTGCTCCTGTATAAAAATCAGATCTTACTCTGCTATAAATCCCATTAACCTCAGCTCGTGCAGGATTTTATGGATTTTCAGATGAAAGAAGGCTGCTGTAGACATTTCTGTAAATAGATTCTATTTTATCACAGATGAACTTAAAATGCCTTTACAATTATTTTCCTTTTGTTACTCTTTTTTTGACATTTTTATTTTTTGACATCTTCACTCTCCTTTGTCCTGCCTACAGTTCATTCTGAAAACAGAGACTAAATAGCAAAGTGCCATTTTTCCTTTGGTATGACAGCCTTTCACCTTTGCAATCCTTTGAAGGACACCAAGTCCTATGATTAAATTACTAATCCTCTTTGGATGAAGTCTCAGTTTCTGGGTGGTTTCATCAGTCAGACCCACAAAGCAACCGCTTCTCAATTTATATTTTTCCAAATGACGCTCCCCTTATCTGTCATTGTCATATGGCACAGTAGGACATCTTTGGAACATGAGGTGGACTGTCTGTTTTGTCACATTCAGCTCTCTACTGCAATTAAAACCTGCTTGTCTGCTAACTAATCACACTTTCTCTGCCTCACAGCCACATTTTCACTTCTTCACTTTCCATACAGCCTTCATAATTATTTCAAACTTTGAAATGGATATGATTTCTCAAGATTAAGCTCCAGATCTAACTGTTGACCCCAGTTTTTCCTTAGCAGAAATCTTCCACTTTGATCCTTCTTAGTCATCAAATATTCAACTTTAAACATAAAGAACAGCACTGCACACAAGACACAGGATTCTGGATCCCTGCTTCCATTTTTTAGCTATGACAGAGCTGTCTCCAGGAGATTTGCCTCTGGCACTGGGAATGGGGCTTGCCTTCCCTCAGCTGTTCAGTCTAAGCTCTCTACAGTCAAGGGAGATGAATGACCAGCAGTCCTAGAGAGTTCATTTGCTGTAAAGTACYTTTCACTCTCCTTTGAAAAGTGGGACAGTCTGGACAACAGGGTCAGCCTCCACACAACAGCTTTCAGATAGCCAATATTGACAAAGAAATGCTATCTTTACCTGCTCTCCTCCCCAGATCTCTACTACGGTAACAAAACCCATGACCTTCCTCCACCTGTTACCAGCCATCCCTCTTCAGGATGCTATATAATGTTGTAACTCTCATATTCTGTATTCAAAGAGCACCCAGTTAGATGAAAGAGGGACTATGCATCCTTCCATTGAAGGAAAGTTTGCAGCACCACTCTAGGTGCTGTCAGACATCAGGCCAAGAGAGGAGGACACATCCACCCTCCAAGGGCAGGTGGAGAGCTCTGCTTGGCCACATCCAAGCAGCTTTCTTTTGTCAGCCTTGAGAATGATTGTCAATGGCCTTTTGACTTGTCTATATTCAGCTTCTATTCTGCAATCTTTCATATTTGCTAAATATTTTAGTATCACAGCAGAGATCCAGCATTTCAAATACGGAATTGTTTGGCCTGCTATGCTCAGATGTCACTCTCACCACTTTCACCCTGTAACCTCACATTTCCCCATCTTGACATAAAGATCTTGAGCAGAAGAAATCCACAAAGCTCTGAATGTTCAGAGACACTTGTAATTGAGCTTTTTAATTCTAACAGTTATGAAAATTGAGGTTAAAAATGAAATTCATATTCACACCAGGTATCTGATTGTAAATATCCAAAATTCAGAAAAGCCCAACTAACACATTATTGAGTTATTCAAGAGTCAGTTCCTAAGAAGAGATCCAAAATGCTTTGGATTTATCCACCATAGCTTGGACTTTCCCACTAGCACTTGGTTCACCCTTTTGATCAGAGGGTAAGGAGGTAGGGTGGTCTAGTTCAGATCTTGTGACCTGTTAATGTCACAATGATCAGAAGCCTTGGGCAGTTTGGCCTGAGCTGATCTCCACTGTTGGCCCAGTGTTGAGACAACTCAGGAATCCAGAAAAAAGCAATTATCACTGTAACAAAGTTTATGGCATCAGGAACAACATAATAAGGAGAGGCTGCTGAAGCAATGCACTCACTTTTTGCCAGAAGGACAATCTGTTCCTGGCTCATATGAAGGTTGTGCTCAAATTTAGGTATAGCCTTATATGGTCAAATAAGGATTCTGTCTGTGCCTAAGGAACATTTCATCTGAAGCTATTTTCTACTCTTCCTTTCTCCTTTAGCTAAGGAACACTTAAATTCATTCTGAAAGTGTTCTTCCTATTATAAACACAACCAATATGCACTGGCATCTTCTCATGGTATACACATCACAGCACGGGCCTCACCAGAAGTAGCACAATTCCTACAGACCAATTATCCTTCTGACATTTAATAAATAACCACCAGACAAGACAAGAGCTGCTATCATTATCCTAGTCTGAGGACAGATGGACAATTCTCAGAATTTCAGTCAAGCAATTGAAATACATGAGGTGTCAGAAAGCATTATTTATTTCATCTACATTTTCAATACAATGGTTTACAACACACAGATTACTGGGCAGATGWACACATTTCATATGGATACAGTTACATACAAACAGATACAGATACACATATACACATATAAATGTTAAGCAAGAATGTGAAATATTAGTTTATATGGTTCATATGCTTTTATAAACATATTCTCCTAAATGTAGAATTTTGTACTGTAATATTATTAAAATATGGCGTTCAGATACATATAACTCTTTTTAAATTTATTTATGTTGTCAGTTTGTTCTGTTTTTTCAGAAATCACTTCTGTCCTGAATGACTTTATAACACACCTTATTTAGTAGGTCAATACTAATCAAAATTTTATATCAACCTTGTATGGCAATTTCAATAAGAAATTCAGTTATTATTTTTACAACTCTCCAAAGTGTGATGTTAGTCTGAGTTTGGAATGCCAATAAACCCAAAGTATGTACTTAAGTACTTGTCTGGATCAGAGCCAAAAAAACCAGCTGAGATGGGGGTTTATTTAAGGTAGACCCATGAAATGTTAGCATGGAAATGGCCACTGAACATTTTTAAGTAGATTACACAGAGAGACTGGACACAAACAAACAGAAGACAAGGGACACTAATAACTGCCCCTGTAGGACATGACAGGAAGCTGAGGTCAGGAGACAGATCTGCTAAAGGCATCCCAGCAAGATCCTGTCTCTRTTCTGTCAGACCACATGTAATAATAAGACTGCCACTGCTTTCTGCTGACCTTATATGGCCCTAACAATGGGGAAAGGGCCAAGTGGGAGATTAAGATGCAGTCTTGCAGTTTTGGGGACTACTTACGTGTTTCCACCACTTCTGTCCCTATTAAGAGACTGCAAAAACATAAGAATGCTGACAGAAACCAAGCCTGGTGCTCCCTCAARAAACAAAAACCCACTGCAGATGTGCAGCTGGAGTGATGCAACAGCATCATCTACTAGTCAATATAAACAGTTTCATAAATACATGGTGAAAATTTATCAACTATGTTCTTTAAACTGGTTTAACACATTAATTTTCTGATTGCATGCAGCATTATTTCAGTGTTTTCAGTACAGTAGCTGCCAGCACTGCCCTTTGTCTGGATTCCTGCTTTGTGCTTAGAGCTCCTATGCTCCTCCTATTCTAAATTTACTGCAACATTGAAAAGCCCAGAGTACGGGATATGCAGATTTAAAAAATGGTGAAAGTGACGGCAAATTGGGTGAACTAAAACATGCTCTTCCCATGAGATCTGTTCACATGAAACACAACTTCCTGATATTTAAATTCTAAGGCTAAAGACTGAGGCATAGCAAACTACTGACTCCTATTATATTTACTCTATAAGGATGAAAGATTGTTGGTCCCTGTGGGATTATGAGTCTGAGAAGTGCTGTTATTTCAGACCTGATGTTTAGGCCATTAGTGATTTAATGCAGGCTTTTCCTTTACTTCAGTAGTGGCAGTTCTGTCCCTAATGTCTTTTTTTTCCCATTTAGCCTGAGGATTTGATGTGATTAACATCTGAAATGTATTACTTGGGTTGGTGTTAATTAATTTAGCTGAAATAGTACAACTTTTAAACTCTATTGGTCATGGAAGACTGAATGATAAGGTTAATTAATTCTGAACAATTTTAACCATAAACAAAATATTTTAAAATAAAAGAATATAAAATCAGAGAAAGACTTTTCTCTGACATTCTTTATTAAGATTTCACCAGCAGCTAGGTGTCCTGTAAAGAATTATTCTCCCACTAACTTTGTGGTGGATAGTATAGGAAGAATGTGCTCATAGTCTGGGTTTCAAATAATTATCCCAGCAAAGATATGCCTCTTGGAAATGGCCCTGTTTTTACTAGAACTGGACCAAGTTCATCAATCCCATATTCCAAAATCTTCCACATTTAGGCTTCAATTCTGCAGCTCACATTTTGAGTCTGTGTGAATCAAATCTTTTTAAGTTTCTCCCTCATTAGTTTTCAGTCAGGATTGCCAGTTAATAAAATACAGGATGGCACAGATGCTCAACTCATGTAAATTTTCTCAACTCCTGCCACTTGATAGCTGTCTCTTTGACGTCAGTGGAACCATGACAATTGCCATCAACCCAATATTCATTTTTTCCCTCCTGTTACCCACTTCCCTGAAGACATGAATCACTAGATGCTGCCACTGCTGTCATATAGTGCCATACAGACAAAAGATAAGTCACCTAGAAAACTTCACATTTCATGCTATCAGAGGATATGGATTTGAAAAACTAGTTTCACTCAAATGACAAATGATGAAACACTGAACTGACCTTTTCTTCTTTTCATGCTTGAGTATAAGCTTTTAATTCTCATGCCTGCAGCTATTACTCAGCAGATCTCAGCTGCTGAAAGGACCTCTCCCCACGCCCTCAATATGTATGTTTGCTCTGTCACTTCTGGTACAAATGGAAGCAGCATCCCTAAATACATTTTTATCATTAAATATCAAATTAAGAAGAAAAGATTGCAGTGTTGCATCTCCAGTTGGAAGATGTGCACAGGTTGACAGAAGGAAAAAGAGTATCTGAAAGATATGTATTTACAGGTCCAAGGGAAGGACTGTCCTATAGTGTGTAGAACACATGCTGCTAAATTACAGTCTTTCTACATAAAACTAAAAATTCCTTAATCTCAGCTGTAGAAGTAGCAACAGGTCACAGATTTTATCCGTAAACATTCTTTCTAGATACAGACTTTCATTCTCTAAGGGCTGCAAAAAGGATTTCAGAGATTTTCTGAATTAAAAAAATATATTCCTTTCTGAATTATGTAACCCTTCTTTCTATACAGTAATTTGGCACCTGTACATGAAAAATAAAGACATTTGGGTCTGAAGATCCTCAGCTCAAACAATGAGAGCTTAGGATAATACCTCTAGAATTAAAAATAGGAAAAGAAGTCTACAAAGTCTACAATAACATTACTTTCATATTTTCTCTTTTACAGTGATGCATGGATTGTTATTATTGTTGTCAGCCTCACACCAGGAGAGCATATTGAGTCCTTCTTCTGTTGATGACACTTGGATGATATTTGCTAGTGCTTTCTTAAAGGGCATCTTCTAAAGAGCTACTATTAGTTAAAATAATATATTTAAAAGTCACATTTTTTACCCCCCTAAGCTGCAATACTCTTCCYATTAATGCCCTTATAGAATTAAAATGGAATAACTTTCAGACTTTTAATTGCACAATAAATACTAAGCTTGGGGGGTTTGGTTATCTTAGTTTGTTGTGGTTTCTTTGCTTGAACAATCAAATGAATTAGTCATGTTCTCCTTTTCAGGTTACTACTTTCTGGTCTGTTTCACTTTTTTTCTTATTATTATCACAGAGCCATGTGATATATCATTCAGATAGTGCTGGCCAGAAATTTTCTATCAAAAATGTTCATTTAATTAAAAGCTTCTATTCAGTTAAATGAAAACATCTGTAGCTACTCCTCATGTTATATATTAAAAGATGAGTACTTTCAAAAAGAAACTTCCCTCTTTCACATTCCAGAAGTAAAAAAAAAAACCATTGAAAAACACATAAAAAATAATTTTAACCATTTTACTGGAGTAATTGGGGATCAAGTGGAAAGAGCTGAGAATTAGGAAAATATGTCTTTTTAACAAATTCTGTTTCTATCACATGTATGTTCTCTTGGTTCTCTCTAAATATTGAAAATACCCAGTGAAAACATTGTCATTGGCTTTTGGCAGTTTGTTTTCTTAAGGACTACATTTAAGGCCTTTGTAATTGTTTTAATGGGGTTTTTTCAATGGGATCTTTTAAAATCCAGATCAAACCTTCCCATATTCCAGGAAGCAGGTAGCTGCAGCTGAAGAGCCCCACAGTGGCTGTTTTCAGTTTGATGAGGGAGGCTCAGGAGGGTAGCACCCTGCTGCAACAGTCACAGTACACGGCGATGAAGCCAAGGTGATTTGTCAGCACTGCCAGTGCAAATAAAACCATGTCATGCGACCTGCTAATGCAGCAAGATTCCAGGGAGTTCTGCAGAAGAGCTGAAGATCCATTTGAAGGATTCAGTAGTAARGCTTTACATGAGAGGGCAGTTGTGCTTTTCTGTTTCTCCTTTTTTTGGCAATTCATTGCATTAGTTTAAAATAGTTGGATTTTCTCAGAATCCCTCACTACAGTACCCATGTAATTTTAATGTATTCTGCCTGTCTACCCTTACAGTTTGTCTGCCTGCACTCCTGCTTTCTGCATATCTGTAAAGACAGATGCAGCCATGAGAGTTTTCTTAGGTTTGAGGCAGCTCCTCTGCTGTGCCTGTCAAAGCGGCATAACCCACAAGTCTGTGGCAGCTCCTTTCAAGTAACATCACTGTACTTCTCATCTGTAACAGCCTGATACAGCAGCAGAGACTGATGCGGGAGCTCTGTGGGGCTGACAYGCCTTTCTTCCTCTTGTTAACATTATTTTCAGTAAAAGCATTGCTACTAGCTATGGCCAAGTCTCTACTTACAGATGACTGGAAGTWAGCCATCCAAAGCAGGAATTCTACAAATTCTCCAAGCATTTCCATGTTTGGAGATCCTCATGCTGTCACATGGCATCTGACAGTATGTTCACTCTGCTAATAAGCCTTTTTGAGTTGTAACCTCAGAACACACTTAGATCTCAGATCACTAATTATCATTTTCATTCCAGGAAAAGCCTTGTTCCAGATACTGACAAACCTGTGAAACTGAAATAACACCAGACTTCTCACTCACTTCACACAGTTCATGCAGAAGSCACTTGCTCATGTCACATTTCATATTGAAAAAAGCCCCTATAACAATTAAAAAAACAAACAAGTTCAACAAATTCCATTATCCTCTTAAAAATGACATGGATTACAAGATTGTGAAGTTACTTCTTTAGTAGCTTGCTTTTCCTCCATCTCATTTTGCATTTCAAAGTTACTGGTCTGTAAAGCAAATTAAAAAATGCATTTGTTATGGTGTACATACTGGAAAGACTGCATTGCAAAAAGAAAACTAGACTACCATGGYCAGTAGCACTCTACACCAACCATCTGGGAGGTAGCAGGAGACAACAATCCTTTCCAGCAGGCAGTGTGTGTGTGTTGCTACACTTTTCCAAAGTTTAATGGAGTCAAATATTATTCATACAGACTGTTCAATGCCAACTGGCCTTGCACCCAGAGAACAGCCTGATGAGAATTTAATTTATTAGTACAGTTGCAGTCATGCAGAGTCTATTGAACATCTGCTTCACCACATACCATACCCTACAAGCTACAAAAAACTTTCCAACATGCAGTAATGAAATTAGGATACATGATGTTTAAGAAAAAAAGTCTAAAAGCTAATGTGCAATCAGTACAGATCCAGCAAGATGATGAGTTTTGCCCTCACCCAAGCCTGTACTAGATGGGAATGTGGTCAGTAAAAATGTCCAGATGTTGTGTATAGATTCAGGTTAAAATGAGAAATATACTGCTTCTGGTAATTGTGATATACGTTTGTAAGGTTATATAGGAACAGGATGGAAAACTCTGGGGAAATAGAGGATATCCTCCATTCTGTAATATATTGCTTGTAATATTGCACAGAGGGAATGCGGCCAGAAGTTTTGCATAAATAATGTCAGTGAGTCAATCCAGGAACCCCACAATAATGCATCAGCCTAGAAGGATGATTTGTGTTCAAACATCTGCCTCCAGCTATGCTTTTTCCCAATCTATTATTCCATTCTCTATTTCACATAGTCTTATATCACTGGGAAGAMACAAGTGGCATTTTACTTGCATCGAGTGATGATGGCTTTTGTGGACACGACCTGCACTATACATCTTTCATGCTCTTATAATTTTTTTCTGCATTGCCATCTATACTGTTGATGCCTTTCATGGTAAATTAGGACACTCCAACCTCCTTATCCAGGAGCTATTAGGTCCCTTTTTAATCTATCTACTTTTTGCTGTGAAATATACAATCTCTGAATCATAAGCCATCAAGGACAAGGACTGTTTTCTTCTGTACTCACACAGCAGAATGAGGTTATACTCTTACCTGGAGTCTTCTGCTGCTACCATAATGCATCTGACACAGTCACATAATGTATGTCTGTGTTTGTTTAAATCATGCTAAATCTACTAAGAAGAAAACCAGAAGAGCAAAATGTATCTTGGGATGAATATATTGTGTGCATGAATGTCCAATGAGGGAGTGAAGGACACAGAATGAGTCTATGGATGGTAACACATGCAGGGGAGCTACTGACCAGGATGTGAAAATTCCCAGGACCAGATTTGTAGCACCAGAATGGCTGATCTTGTTAACATCTATTTTACATGCCACCCATGTTTATATGCAATATCTGATTCATATGCAGAAAGGGTTGTGGAACCTGTGAATAGGAAACGAGGCTGAAGAATCTAGCTTGATTGACACTGAATAAATCACAATTTTGCTCATAAGAAGGAAGTTAAGGTGAAAGAAAACATCTTGTACCAAAGATACAAGAAACAAAAATGAGCCTTATTATACTTCAAGAATACAACTGTTCTTTGCAATCCACAGATGGGTGCTCAATGCTCCCCCAAATGACAGTGGGTGAAGCGGGTTTGTTTCTGAAAAGTCACAGAGAAAGTTTTCACCTACTGCTAGGGGTTTACAGTCAGAGAGAGAAATAAACATCAATTGAGGCAGATGAAGAGAGAAGCCCTGGGCTGCTGCACTTTTTAGGGTCTAAGACAAAAAGCCATGTACCACAGAGCACACCAGGGATCCCCTCACACACTAGGACAYGTTTTAGGAACAAAATAAGCACAGGACCTCTCTGTCTGTTCTACTMTGTGGTGAGTCACAGGAATATCATCTGTCAACACCTTAATGAGAACTATGTCTCTAGCTGTGGAGCAACAATGGGAAACTGCATACTGGCAATGACCCCTGAAGGGAAAAACCACCCTTGCACTCCTGATTATAATGCTAATAGCACATAAACAGTCAAACGATAGGGCAGACTAGCTTTTCTCCTGTATTAACTACTGTGAAGYCCACCACAAAGTCATTTGTCATCAACATACTTCCAGCACTGGTGTAACAGCTGTGAAAATATAATTAGTCCCTCCATCTCTATCCCACTGGGTACCAGTCACTGCTTCAGTGGTCTCTYTGGATATGTTTCTGTCCTCTACTGGCCAGAGGTCAAATTTTCCAGAAGCTAGTTGCCTGTATAAATTATGGTGCACATATTTTACATCTCATTGTAATGCTTTCTTTTGCCAGCATCCGCTTCTTTGCAAATGTTCCATTTCCAAGCCATTTTTCTGCAAGCCCCAGAAGAAGTCATCAAACAAGCATGCTGAAAATTTATCCACAGGCATCACAAATGCACATTTAGCTGATGAAGACCTACAGTTCATATAAACTTTGATTTGGAATGCCTCTTCTTCCAAACAGCTAGTCCCATATGAGACCATTTGCTCAGGAAAAATAGGACTGGGGCGGGGGGGAAATGTCTGAAAACCCAGTACAAAAAGACACAGATTGCCCACAGCTATTTTGAGGCAAGGAAAGAAACTTGGTACTGTTCTGTTTAAATAATTTTCAGTGTCAGCACTTGGAGTACCAATACAATTGAAGGCTGCAGGAGAGGTGCTGGGTAGTGAGAGACCAAAGGAGACATGATACATCTGCTTCTGGGTTTGGGTCCGAAGCCACAATGTCAAGATTATGCTGAGACTTCCACATGTCTCTTTGGAGACAAGCAAATGAACAACTGCAAAAGCAGAAAAATTATCAAGATGATGTTTCTGCACTGTGATACCCTGGAATAAGTCCTGCTGTTCCCTTTTCTTCTGTCACAGTTACAGGGAGAGTACCGCTGCCGGGCACAACAGCCCAACACATAAAACATGGGGAAGGATAACAATCTTCATGCCAGAAACAACTGACTACAAAACGAGTTCTTTGGTGTTTAAAGGAATATGAAATGGGCCAAGGGCAACATTCCTGAGCTGAATGTCAAGAAGGAAAGTTCAGGGAAGTAGAGAACTGATGATACAACATGCCTGTCAAGATCAAGAAATGGTGTGTAGGACCCTCTGCAGAGTGAGAACCAAAAGCCGCATCATGTTTTAAAAAGCCCACATGAAGGCTGAACTGTCACACTGCACTGACTTCCCCATATTCTGTTAATGCTTATTTTTATCCTATGGGAAATAGTAAACCCATATAGTAAATATAGTAACCCACACACTGACCCTGGCTTATGGAGTCAATGCGAGCCCGACAGTGTCTAAGCCGCTGCAGCGCCATTCAGACCAGTCTGTGGGACGATGTGCATCCACATGCAGACCTCAACCCATGAGGTTTTCATCCTGTTTTCTCCTCCTGTATTGCTGAGGAGGGAGAGGGGGAGAATGAGGGAGTGTGATGGTGGAGTGGTGTGGTAGGCACCTGGCAGCCATCCCACCACATAAAGCCATTTTGAAATCAGTGGTTTCCTGATCATTTTTTCTGACCACTCTATGAACATTGAGAGGTTGGGCAGTGGCAAATGACCCTGCTTCTCTGTGGSCCAGCAGACTGCCATTAACACACACAATGTATAGACACGTTTCCTTATGGATACACAGATGACAGAAGCAAGAGGCAAGCAGCAAGGCTCAGCCCCTTCCATCTCACTCTCCCTGCTGTCCTTCTATCGCCTTCAGCACCAAAGGGCTCTGCAAGAGAATCCTGTAAATGCAGGGAACTCTTCATTGCYCAACTCCAGCTTCCCCTTGGTTCAGAAAACAGCCGTGTTCACTCCCTACTGAGCAAGGGCATGGAGTATCGTTCTCTGCTCTGATGCTTTGGGCTCTGAGCCTGTCTAATTTATCCCATCTTCTATAGCACCACCACAGATGGCCCTGCTTCCCTCTAAATGGATGCTTTCACAGCTCATGAAAATACCTGCCTGGATGTGGAAAAAACCATTGCAAAAACCCCCCTGTCACACAAAAAAATACTCCTCGAGCACCCAGTCCTCCTTACCTAATCACAGCCATTAACTGTTTCCTCTGGTCTATATATACAATATAAATATAATCTCTGCTGAATTACACTCCACCTACCTTAAGTGTTGGCCGCATACTAAAAAAGTTATGTGCCATACTGTTATCTAGCACAGCTTGGTAACAGTAAAACTGTGCCATGTCTGTTTATTGTTGGCAAAGGTTCCACAAAGTCCTATTATTTCTCCTTGAATGAACACATAAACACTGAATGGGACAGGGTGGAAAATGGAAGTCCTTCCGTGGTTAACACATTTCCCCTAAGCCCATCTGTCACCCCCAGAGCAGTAACTAAGCACTACTGCTTAAGGAATAGCGTGAGGAGACTTGTGAGGGAGTAAATTCTTCTTTCTTAGAGGAAAACAGATGATAATCCAGGAATTTCACCACTTCTGTTTATTTTTAAACAGAATGATTCACATCACCTTGCAAGTGTTATCAACCGATTTAGAGAAAATTATTTGAACAAAAGCAACAATTATCCTTTTCCCTCACTTCTGAGGATTTTTACTCTCCTTATAGAGCACAGCAAAACCATCTTTGGAGTTGCTCAGGGTATATTGTACAATWAAAAAAAAATTCAAAAGCCATCATTATGGTGAAAATTAWAATCACTGAAGTAGTTACCCTTTAAAGAGTCCTAATTTCAAATTTGGGTTAAAGTTGATTGGACTAGAGTATTACATGCAGACATACGCTCTTTGTTAGGTTTCTGGTAGGTTCTCTACAACCCAACAACAAAGGCAGCAGAATCCTAAGACACTGGTTTGAACTGATGCCACAGAAACTGAAACGGATATAAAAGATGATCTCTGATTTGGACACCTTCCAGATGAAAGCACTTGGCCCAAACTGAACACAGAGAGTGGYTGCTTAATAGATTGCCTCTAAAAGCAAATTCATCTTTATCTCTTTCGACCAGAAAAACATTCTTATCTAAAAGAAGATTYGTTTGTCTGGGAATGAAATCCCAGACTCAGACGGTTCCACAGAGTGGCAGTGAAGAATATTAGGCCTCTCAGCAACATTCTCCAGCACTGTCCACGTGCAGACTTGGCTCTGTATTTCAGCTGCCTATTGTACATGCCTACAATKATGCCATTGGATTTGAGGCAGCAGGTTAAGCGTTGTGAGCAGAGCTCTTGGGCATGCAATCAGAAGATGAAAAAAATATCCTTTATGCTCAACACTTGAACAGTTCTTGTATCATTTTCTTAGTGTACAGTGAAATGAGAAGCAAACCTTCAAACAAGCCCTTTGAAGTTCTCCAGAGGCTGCTGTTCCCAAGCATTGTCTAGCTAGACACCATGGGATGTTCTTTTGCTTTCTGAAAATATCCTCCTCTTATTTCTAGAAACCATTTTTCCTCTCTGCTAAAGTAACCATTTGTATCCTTTATGCTAAGATCTTTGCTAAAGTATAGTTATTTATATTGCAGCTTGAGTAAGGCAGAGTACTAGGGAGAACTTGGCCGGGCAGCCAAAAGCTCCAGGTTAGGAAAGGGGGTGCTCTTTCCCCTCAGTAGTCTGTTTCTGAAGTTAAAAATATTTTATGAAGCAAAATGCCTTTGACAGCAAGTTTATATGGTTCTGTTCCTGAATGTTCATTGACTGCTTTCTTCTTTGTTTAACAAAGGCTGTGTACCATGCATCAAACTTCTGATTTATTTTTACAGCATTACAAATGTAAAACCTTTCACACAAGAGATCATTTGTAAGATCAGTTTTAACACAGCACAACTACCTTTACTGTACTAAGAATGCGTTAGAAGTTGCAGGTACATAAATGTCCTCTTCTGCATATTTAGATATTTACTGCCACAATCACTCAAMTACAGAGTCCTAGATATTATGTCAATTGGAAAAGACAGTGAAACTCTGGTAATTACTGATTTTTGCATATGAAGAATTGTTTTTGTTAGGCAGACAGTTAGCATTAGCTATTCTAGAAACAGCTCATTCCTGTCAGGCCTCAGAGAACCTGCCTGGCTTCTTTTTGAGGGTGCTCCCTCTCCCTCACATAGGAGGCCTTGTCTGTGCTTCAAAAACGCCTCAGTTGTACTGGCGTGGTACAAGCACTCAGAGCTGGTTTATATCCATGCACATACTGTGACAGAGGAAGGACAAACGTTGAGGCAATAATGTATCTATGCAGAAAGGAATAGCAATGCACCCAAAAAGCTATAAAATCAKCACAGGTTTTAAAGTGTATACTGACAATACATACTCATCCCACAAAACAGATATTCAGCCATTTATCAGTGTGACTGGGACTGSAGCATCTCTCCTACAAAGACAGGCTSAGACAGTAGGGGCTGTTCAGCCTGGAGGAGAGGAGACCTCATAGCAGCCTTCCAGYGCGTGAAGGGGCCTGCAGGGAAGGTGGAGAGGGACTATTGATCCTGAACTTCAGTGATAAGAAAGGGCGAATGGCTTCAGACCGAAAAACAGTAGGTTTAGGTGTTAGGAAGGAATCCTTAGCTGCGAGGGTGGCGGTACACTGAGCACGGTGCCCGAGAAGCGGGGGCTGCCCCGCTCCTGTCAGCAGCGGTCAAGGCCAGGGCGGACGGAGCTCTGAGCAACCCGGGCCAGTGGAAGGCGCCCCGGCCTCTGGCAGGGGGATTGGAATTAAATGATCTTTAAGTCACTTCCAACCCAAACTGTTCTATAATCTGACAGACGGGTGGTGGGAATGTGTTAATCTGCCTGGGGATTCTGACCAAACTTTTCAAYCTCAAGAACCCGCATGCTGGCTGACCTGCCCGCAAACCTCCACTGCATTCAGCAAGCTAGGAAAACACCCCAGCTCCCGAGCGAGATATTCGACGGARAGCAGCGGTACAGGGGCGGCCCCAAGCCGGCGCAACAGAACCCCGGCCCCGCCTGCCGCTGCCGCCCGCCGGCTGTGACGGCGCCGGGCGCCGGGAAGCGCTTCCGCCGGCAGATCCGGGGCACGGCCTGAGTGCGGCGGGACCGGGAGTGCGGCGGGGCCGGGAGCGCGGCGGGGCCGGCGCGTCCGGAGCGGCTGCAGCGCGGAGCGGGGCTGGGAACGCTGCGGGGCCGCGGCWCCGCTTCGCCCCGGGAGCCGGTGGGTCAGCGGAGGGAGGAGTGGGCGGGCGGGTACCGGAGYCCAGGGCTGCGGTTCTGCCTGCTGGAGCTGGGCAGAAAATCCCTGTCGCGTTCCTCTTGGGACGGATCGGGGCAGGGGCGAGCGCAGTGACCGCTCTGWGGGGAGGGAGGTGCGTGAGGGGCACCCCCAGTTCCAGCGCCCGGCAGAGCTGCGGTGCCCCAGGGAGCCGTGTCCAAGGGGTGCTGCTCTGAGCCGGCCTCAGCTGCTGGACAGAGCCGCSTACGGGGAGAAGGAGTGGGATTGCCACCCTGCAGAAGTTTGCTGGCGTAGAGTCAAACAAGTATTTGATCGTTCCATCATCAGCCGTTTGTGCAGCTTGCCCTGGTGTGACGGGTCAAGGCCGGGAGATGTCGACCCCSCCCCTGGCCGGGGCAGGAATGCCGCCGGGCGCTTTCTCCGGGACCCAGGCTCAGGCTGCCCGGGAGGTGAACACGGCTTCGCTCTGCCGCATCGGCCAGGAGACCGTGCAGGACATTGTCTTTCGAACCATGGAAATCTTCCAGTTACTGAGGAACATGCAGGTGAGAAACAACTATTTATACACTCAACTTGCCRTGTTTTTATCACCGACACACAGTATATATAGACTCAGGAGACACCTTAGGACGTTTAGAAGACTATCAAACTGCTCTGAAAAGAAGAATTGTTTGAAGAAGTGAGTGCTACTCTTAATATATTTGTTTAGTCCTGTACATCAAGCGAAGTTCAGAAATGCGGAATTGTCATTGCCCTCCCAATAAAAAACCTCTCAATGTGCTTAGTAACTATGTTTTCTTTTATGTACAATGAAGTCTGTTCATATGTCAGTTATGTTTCTCTGCTTCTGTTAATGTATGAGGAGTAAATGTAGAGGAATTTTCATTGATCTTTTCCTGTAATATTTTTCACCTAAAACTTTTTTGTTGTTGTTAGGAAAAACAACATAATCCTTATTTGTGTCCACTTACTGAGAAAACAKAAAAATTTCTGTTGTGTTTTCTTTGTGGAGTGTACAAGATAGATAATCATTCCCACTCCTGTATTTTCATAACTGTTGTGTCACTGAACTGAGTGGCCTGGGGTTGAGACACAAAATCTCAACCCCAGTCACAACAGTGTCATATTTAAGCATTGTGAAGACACTAACTTGCTCACTGAAAAGTCAGAGGCATTGTCAATGACCCAAAGTGTAGAATACATGAGGATGTTTGACAGCAGGGATTGAGCACATGAAATATGTAATTTTGCTAGTAAAGAAAATAAAAATTTCAGTGATTGCTGTAAGGAAAGTGTGATTGTCTTATTCTAAAATATACAAAAACCTGTCTGATATCTTTATTCATTTAATGTGACAGAAACTTTAATATTTTTTATGTTTTGGTTCTCTAAGTTACCAAATGGTGTTACTTATCATACTGCAACATATCAAGATAGACTGGCAAAGCTGCAGGAACATCTCCGTCAGCTATCAATACTCTTCAGAAAACTGAGATTAGTCTATGACAAATGTAATGAAAACTGTGCTGGGCTCGATCCTGTTCCCATAGAAGTAAGTATCTTTATTTATGTATAAATTCTAAATCAGAATAACCACTCTGGATAGCAAATGATCCATCTTCCTCAGTTGCAGGAGACTCATAACAAGTTTTAATGATACTGGAATTATTCAGTGGATTGAATTCTTTTTATTAATTAGAGCTTGTTGAAAGATTGTGAAACTTMGTGTCTAGTTGACACGGTGTTCTGTCATAAGTTGGACTTGGTCTCAGAGGTCTTTYCCAGCCTAATTGATTCTGTGATTCTGTGAAAGCAAACTTAATTTAAAATTTTAATTTTTTGTCCCTCTGRCTTCTTGGTGCTTTCACCAATTTGTTTCCCCTAGGGAAAAAAAGAGGATCAGGGCAAATTTTTTACAAGTGGAGAAAAGTGGTAAAAAGCCTGCTTCAAGCTCTCRCCTGTCAGCCTGGCTCCTGAGTAATAAGTATTATTTACTTTCTCTAGCCAATAATCTGTGCCTCCATAGTTCCCTTGCTCAGCCATTCCTAACCTGCTGGGCAGTGTGAACCAAACTTAAATGTGCAGTGGTGATAGAAAAGTTACAACATAAAACTTCCAGGAAGGAGGATTTGCCAAAGTTTTTCTTAATAACACTGCTGTTATTCATAAAATCTTAAATGCCATCTTCCTCATAAGTTGTTTCTAATTTCTAGTAATATAACCCTGGGTTTTCTTACAATTTGAGTTGTTCCTGTTCTATATTAAMCAGAACTTTGAAATTCTTTAATTACTGACCTCTGGATTCTGAGGCAACTTTATTAATGGACTTCTGATTGTCCATTGAATTTTAATCATACAGGCATTATGTTTGAAGTGTGAGTCTGTTAATGGAATAGGAGTAAAGAAATGAAGAAGTCCATTTTGTACAGTCCATTCTAGACTGCTATTTCAGTTTACAGTTGCTGACTTTTGACAAGAGTTTCAGAAAAATGTATCCAGAAAGCTGACAGCAAGCAGGGGAATAAGTTAATTTTCCCATTTAAGAAAATAAAACTTGTTTTCACAGTGTGTTGAACTTGTGTCCTCTTTAAAAGCTTTTAATGTGTCTTATTTTCTCTTATAACAGTGGAATGATGTGGCATTTGGTTGGTTTTTTTCTATAACTTTCCACATTTTTTTCCCATTATCAGAATGGAAAAGAATCTCCATAGAGAAAATAAGGAGCCACTTCAGGCTTTTTTTAATGCAAGGTTTCACTGATAACTTAGTTAGAGCAGAGTTTTTTATTGATAGTTGGGTGGGTTTTTTTCAATCTTCTTAGTCTTTTCTTCTCTGAACTTAGTAGATGCCTGCCTCCTTATGTTTTTATTGGTTAGAGTGAATGACAGTGACACACCATTCCTCCTGGATCAATTTTCTTAACTTCTTCCAGTAGTTCAATAATAGTCTCAATTGTATTATGTAGTGGCTGATATTCTAACCATGTCTTTACAGAATATCAACAAAACTATTTTTTTTTGCACAGTCAAGAGATGTCTATACCTACTGGTATTGCTTATTCCATTTTTATGAATACAAATGTTTYCATAATTTTTGGTAATGTGTACTGATGTGTAATAAGTATTGTTAACTTTTTATTAACCAATATAGCAAGGCATGAGATAATTGTGAAGGAGATCTGCCTACAAAGATTAAATTTCCTGCTTTTTGTGTATTAGGTATAGTTGAGCTTTTACTGATCATCTTTTCTGAAAGGTAGGGAGGCTTTAAAGAAGTGTTCTTCTTTGAGTGCCACTTTATTTTTCCATCAGAGAGAGTTTTTTCCAAGAGCATATGGCAGCCCTACTACTTCTTCTTTATGGTCTGCAAATGTAGTAAGTGGTCAACATTTGCCACTTTTTCACGGCATTGTTTAGTGTGGTAGCTTTTGTCCATTTTGCTAAGCTTAATAAAAAT
This sequence comes from Cardinalis cardinalis, assembly GCA_014549065.1. Classification (NCBI taxonomy): domain Eukaryota; kingdom Metazoa; phylum Chordata; class Aves; order Passeriformes; family Cardinalidae; genus Cardinalis; species Cardinalis cardinalis. Next base: position 3,458,057 of record JACDOX010000058.1, on the reverse strand, counting down.
GGCTGCAAAAATTTTTGTATAGAAGAAAATTACATTTTTAGTGGTATAAATCAAAGTAAGTAAGTGGTATAAATCAAAGTAAGCCTTCCATCAGAGGCTGGAGGCACTGAACACTTTGTAATATTGCATCCCAACCTAAGTAAGAAGTTCATTTGCACTTGATGAGCACCTTGCTCCCAGGCTTTTAAACAAATGTCTTCTTGCTCACTTTTATCAATATTAGTCTTCCATTTGTCTGTAATATGTTTGTGAACATGGGTGTACTTTTGCATAGTACAGGACAGAAAAAACAATGTCAGACTATGGACTTTGTGAAGGTATTATCCTTTAAGAAATTGTTAGTAGTTTGGGAGTGTTCTGACACAGAAACAAGTGTTTGTTTTGTATCTAGTATGTTTCTTTTTGATCTATTTTTTKAGGAAGGAAACATATAGTAGTATTCATTTAGAAATTTTACGTCAAGRAATTTTGGCTTTGTCCAAGCTTTACAAAAAAGACAGTGCACTATGGTCTTCTCCAGCCTAAACCAAACTGTGATTCTGTGTGTCTGAGGAGACCACGGTGAGAAATACTTACAGAAAAATTCATTTTAGGTAACTGTGGGCCTGGTCTTAAGAGTAGCCAAACAGAGGCTCATTAAAATAGCAAATCATAASTAGAGTATTAGCCAAATAGCTATGTAAAGCCAGTCATATTTATGTTCAGTATATCACTAAAATGACTTATCATAATGAGAACTTTATGTTTGTGGTTTTATTTCTTAGTGTGGAATAGTAAATTTTAAAACCTAAATCTGCAGAATTCAACTACAAGGATTCAACTGCATAGAATTCAACTACAAGGATTATCTGTGACAAACATCTTAAAATGGAAAGACTGGCTTCTGCTTGTAGTTACAAAATTTCTTTCGTCTAGGCTTGGTAATGTGTGAGATTGTACACAATTGAAGCACATTGTTTACCTGGAGAACCAACTGAGGTCATTGCAAGGCMTTTAGGTTTGAGGTGGCAAGCAGGCTTGTCTCCACTTTCTCTTGGGTAGTTAAAACCTGTGGAGAAAATGCTAGTACCATATGTATTTCCTGGATTTGAGTATTTGAGTGGGGTTTTTTTGTTTGTTTGTTTGTTTTTTCCTTTTTTTTTTTTTTTAACTAAAGCTGATGTTTCCTGTCTTCACAGCAACTTATTCCATATGTTGAAGAAGATGGCTCCAAGCATGATGATCGTGGTGCTGCAAGTCAGCTTCGTTTTGCTAGTGAAGAGAGAAGGGAAATCATGGAAGTTAATAAGGTAACAAAGTTGAAATTAATTTGCATGAACTGAAAAATGTCATTTTCACATTACAAAGCCTAAATTTCTAGATTRGTGTACTAAATACAGAATGTGTGATGACTGCCATCAAAACTGGAGATAAATGCTTTTTATTTGTGAATATTTYAGTATTGTCCTTTTAGTTAAACAACTATTTTTTAGCTGAACCTCTGGCAGTAGAGTTTCCTAACAACTGGGTTTCCTAACAATTCTAACTTGTATCTCTTATAAAACCAACATTTATTTTTATGAATACAGTGTGTTATGTTTATGTGTAACCCACTAGATATTGACAGTGCAAACTTATTACAGTTATGAGAATTGGTAAAGAATTTTCAGGGCTACCTTCTGGATTTTGACAGTTTGAGGAAGACTGTTCCTTTGTAAAGAGGAACATTTACTGAATCTTGGCACATTCAGAAAAAATGTACTATGAATTATAAAAGTTAAATGAGTTAAAATGTTAAATTTTCAGTTTGAGTGGCATTATGCAGCTGGATAAAATTAATGATGAGGGATTCAAATCTAAAAATAATTATGCTGTAGTAAAAGCTARTGTAATACAGAGATTAAAAAGACATAGTTTTACCAGACCACAATTTTGAACRTTGTTTCTTCAATCTGTAAAATACAAAGATAGGATTAAATTAGGATTAAATACATATTTCTATAGCTGTAATATCTGCAAATGCTCAGTAAGAAGGAGTTACAATCTACAAAAATAACGGAACAAAAGAAATAAATGGATAAAATGTTTATTTATGGAATGAATAATTGATGGATTTTCAGCTTTTAAAATATTTCCAATGTTTTAATTTGTCTTTCACATTCATACATGTATTGAATTTTTCATAACSCATTTATTTAGAAAAAGGCATGTGTATTGTAGAGGAAAGATTGAGGACTATGTGAATTTAGAGAAATGCAGTTGTCAGCTCTCCTGTTGTAATCTTTCTCTTCACTGCTGATGTAGCAGGGTTGAATATATTATTTTGTAKGTAATGTTGTACTGTGAATTAATGCACATTTATTTGCAATCTTTAAGTATTAATAAGCTTAAATGTCCATATTTGCTGTGGTTTTAATAGTTCTGTGACATGGTTTTGCCCTTGTTGTTGTACTTGTATGCTAATATAGTTTTAAACCTCCTTGGTGTGATCTTGGGAAAATAATTTCATAAATTTTTATGAAGAGTTCTGAACCTTAAAAAGGTTGTTGGTGTTGCAGGACCATTGGTAGCAAACTGGTAATTAAGAATGCATTGAAATCTTCACRTAAATATAGGGTGAAATCCTGTATACTTAAATGCCTAGACCTAATTTCCAGATTTTCCAAAGGAAATCTTCCCAAGATAGTTGAACTTTCTCTAGTATTCTTGTGGACAAATACTTAGTAACTGCAGCAAAAGAAAGTTGAACTTCTTGTTTTTTGAAAGTTCACTGATTTTTCTTTTGTCTCCCTCTGGTTGTATAAACACATCTACTACCATTTTCAAAGTTCAAATTTTAATACATTACAGACTAGGTAATGCTTTTATGACTAGAAATATATAAATTCTTTTTTTTTGCAAAGAAAAAGCACTAGAATCAGATAATTGGCCTAATTTCTAATACTGGCTGCTGGGTTCAAGGGGGGCTTGCTCTTAGTCTTAGCTGGCACATCTGACAGCTCTTTAGGCCTCTATAATGTGTAATGTCCACCTCCAACTCAATTTGATGAAGTAATTTTAGGAAAATTTCAGTAATACAGAATGTCGATGAGAATACTGTGACAGGGAAACCAACATGGTAGTTAAATAAGCTTTTTATATTCTTGACCGAATCTTCCTTCAGCTCCTTGTCCTGTTCTCACCTAATCCTTTTTGCTTTGATAGGCATTATTTTTTTCAGTCTTAYATTTTATTGGTACCAAAAAATCACTGTTGCAATGACCCAAGACTTTGACACTTATTCTGATATTTGAATTAGTTCTTACACCTKCCATGGATCTCTTAATTTTGCCCTTCTTGCCATGATATCCCAGCCAGTGTGATTTCTTTAGTGGCTCTGGATGTTTGTCAAAGACTCTAACTGCCCCACTGTATGGAGCACTGCCAAAACTAGTAGTAGCTCTTATAAACCTTGTGGATCATATATTCTCAAATCAAAATGTCCTCATTCCACGAACCACTGACTTGAAAAACAGCAGCTTTCCTTTGCTACTGCAGGTGTCTGGGAAGGGAGYACCCTCAGGAGGAGGAGGAGGGGAGCATCAGGTACTTCTGTGCTCACCATCTCGTTSATGGGGCAGGAGAACCTGTTGATGWAACAGAGTTCCTAAAAACTGCRGGAGCTTTTCATATTGGTTTACTGTGACACCTTTTTTACTTAGTTATTCTGCTGTTTTGGGGTTACCTTTTAGGTCAGAAAGTCTAATGTGCTGACCTTGGCTATGTAAGTACTTGTCTCTTAATTTAAAATATAGATTAGTTTACAAGGCAATGAGTTTCTGTCCTAGCAATCCAGTAATAATTAGCAACTTTAGGTTTAAATAAAACCTATTAAGCTTTATAGCACAAGGGAGTTTTGCCCACAATAAGAAGCTTCTATCATTATTACAAAACAAATAATTTCTTGAGCACTGGCTACCTCTATCTCTTGTCTTAAACAATTCTTTCCTGCAGTTGCCAAAATTGTATCTTATTCTTTTTTATCTGTATATGTTTTCAGGGCTTATAAATTGTTGAGGTGGTTGAATTTTTCGGAATAAATTACTGTTCCAGAATCAGTTTARCACTTGAATTGGTCTTTTAGTACATGTCTTGATCCAGTTTTCATTGAAATTAATCTATTTGCAGCAAGTGGAAGACATTACCAAGATTTCCTCTCTTCTGCTCATGTTTTTCAAGTGTTCAATGTTCTGTCTATTAAATTTTTTATCTTTAAAGTATAGAATCATCAGTATTATTTTCAAGATGTCAGGCTCACCTTCAGTCTGTGGTCTTGTAGTACATTTGACAGGAMTTGAAACAGAAATACCAAGTCAAAATTTGAGAATGATTTAATCTGTTTTGCTGCCCTATCAATGGTTTTCTTTACTGCTCACTTTTAGAAATGGAGCAAGTACAGCTTAGGTTTCATTCATGCTGTAGGTCTGGTTTCAATGAAACATTTAGGAAAACCATCACATAATGAGTAGTGTAGGTACATTTGGTTGAARACAAAGCAAAATAGCATTTGGACATTCCAGGTAGCCCTTAGAAAACAATTGTATTTGCTATTSTTAACTAATGTTTGTTAAGTGTTTAACAGTGATCTTGCTGAGAGAGAAAAAGACAATCTACATGACAGACTTCTAAGTTAAGCTTATGTAACAAGTTTAGCTCTGGACTTTTTTTGGTAGCACAAACATTGTGCCTTGCAACTGATGCTGTTTTGGACTATGCAGAAAACCTAAATTCCTTTTAAACGACCTTTCAGAGTATTTGCATGTATTTTAATTGGTTTTATGTGTGCAGAGTCCTTTTTCACCCAAAATATGAGTGTGCACAAAAGAACGCTTTGGGGAGAGGGGAAGAATTTGTTACTTGGGCACCTTCTGAGCAGCTTAATCTGCACTGGAGACAATTCCATGAATTTTTGAGTACCAAACTGACTCTGCAATGKTAGAATCAGAGGCATTTAGGCTCAGTGGGAGGTCTGGAGATTACCTGGTTCAGCCCCCAGCCCAAGACAGGGTCAACCAGCAAACTTAGATCCAGCTGCTCCAAATCATATCCATGCTCCAGCATTTCAAATACCTGTAAGGATTGAAATTCTGTCTTTTCTGGGCCCTTCTTAATGTTTGCCTTTTACTGTGAAAATTTTCCTAATGTTACATTGGAATTTTCTTTGTCATAACTTGTTTATTCACTGCCCCTCATCCTTTTGCTGTGTATACTCAAGAAGAGTCCAGCTTTGTCTTTTCTGTGAGCTTCATTAGGTGGCTGAAGATAGCACTGAGATCCTTCCCTCTGGCCTTCTCTGCTTGAGATTGAACAAACACAGCTTTAATCATTGTGGTGGCCCTCCACTGGGCATTATCCATTATGATAGAGCTTTGTATTGATGCTTAAATTGGACAGTCATTCTCCAGAGCCAAGTAGAGGAGAGTATGAGAGATACTCACCYGACCTGAGATACACTCTTGCTAATACAGGGCAGAGGGCAGTTTGTCTTCCTTGTTGCGAAAAAAATCAGCTGATGATTCCTGTTAAACTTGTTAGAAAGTATCTAACAGGACCTCAGATCCTTTTCTGCAAATTCCATTTCCTTTTCTGCAAATTCCATTTCTATTCAGTCAGCCTTCTGCCTGTGCTGTCGTATGAGTTTATTCTGTGTGCAGATGCAGGATGTTGCTTTAATTGAAGTTCCTGAGATAGGTGTTGGCCTGCCTTTCCCACCTGTTGAGGTTCCTCTGAATCCAGTATCCCACCACTGAGTGTATTTTCCATTTTCCCCAGTTTGGCATTGCCCATCAATTTGATAACTTTGATATGGCGATTAGGTCATTAAGTGTGATTAGTCATTAATGAGGATATTAAGAATATTCACCTTAGTATCAATCTGAGAAACTTCGAGAGTGACCAGCTAGCACTTGATCTTAATACTGATGATCCCAGCATTTAGAATCCCATAGTCCAGCCACTTTCCATCAACCCAGTAATTCACCTATCCAAACCACATCTCTCCAGTTTGCTCAAAGGCAATGAGAGGCTGTGTCAAAAGCCTGACTAATGAATGATTTTACTTTATGGAAGTGCTTCTGCTCTCCCCTTGCCACACAGCCAGTCATTTCTCGATAAAAGGCTGTCGTGTTGGTCAGGCACAAGGCATCTGTAGGAAATCCAGTATGGCTGTTCCCAGTCACCTTATCATTATGTATCTGGATATGACTTTCTGAAGGATTTGCTGCATTCAGTCTTTCTGGAGTTAAGAGTTAGGCTGAGTAGCCTGTAGTTTTCTGGATCCCCCTCCTTTTCTTTCTTGGAAATGAGCTGAAATGTTTCCTGTTTCATCAGGATCTCCCATTTCATCCCCCTCTCCAATAGAAAATTAAGTAGGGTGGTCTTGTTATGTCATAAACTAGCTTTCTCAACACTCAGATATATTTTTATTCCAGATCATAAATTATTTTCTTTTCAGTTTTGTATAAAATGTTTCACACAATTTTTTTCACATTGCATCCGTATCAAAACCATATCACACAAAGTTAAAAAAAGTTAGGAAAAGGTGAGCATAAAGCTGCCTATAAAATCCCAACTGTCCCCTTTTGTCCTCATATAGATGTATATTATACAACCTTTATTGCATTGCCACATTTGGTTCCTCTTCCCCCCTTCCCACTTTCTATTCTGGAAGAGTTCTTTGAGCTGCTTTTGTGGCAGACTAGGCAATGTTCAGATTGAATCAGTATTGTAGTAAATAAGATTATAAAAATCCTGGTTTGTGAATTGCCTAACTGGCATTAGGCTATGGAGTAAGCAGGGAATTTGGGAATGAGAAGGAAGGATTTATTGTGTGTAGTGAGTAACTAAGGCAGCTCTTGGGAGCTGATTTTTTTTTTCTCTGCCACAAATTATCTGTGGTAGTTGTTCATTCTTCCCCTTATGGCTCATGGTAGCTTTGAATATGTGGGAAGCTGTTAAAATACAAAATTTAGAGGTGAACATGAATCTTAAATATCTTTGGACAAAGTTGGCAGYGCTGCAGTTTTATCTGTAGTGTTCATGTGACTGAGTTTGCCATCTGTAGCTGAGGATCATAGATCTGTGGGATTTTCGTATAAAGAATGGGGATGTAACACTGAGAAGCGTGGTGAAGAAGCACCTTGGGGAATGAATAATTCCATTACAAGCTACAGAGCTTAGATGGTACTCAGTAAACAAGACCTCAGACCTCATTGTCAAACGATAAATAATTGGTATGAAGCAAACATCCATCTATATGAATGAAGGTGCTTATTCCTCTCAGAACAACAGATCAGTGCATAAATACAATCCTGTCTGGGTCAATAGGTGAAAAGTATTGAGCTTGCAACAGAGCACAGGCTGTCCCTAGTGTTTCTGTTTGTTTCAGGAACACAGGGTTACACATGCAGAAGGAGCAGTTTTCCTTTCAGCTGTCAGGTGAGGTGCAAGGCAGAAAACTCAGTCTCTCATTTCTGCTAAGTGTAGAACAGTCGTGCCTGTGGGTGACATCAGGAAAAGCTGTAGCTACTGGACAGTGAGTGTTAATGTTTAATTGCACAGCAGTTACTGTATTAGTGATGAATATTTTTTATCCCTTTGGAAAAAAATATAAGTAGATTGATATATGCATTTATTATGATGGAAAGTGAGCCTTAGTATCAGTTGAGCAGCCATAAGTTACGACACTACTTGGCAGCTTTAAGAGAGYTCGAGCAAAGTGTTGAGGGCACTTTTTCCATCATACTTTTTTCCAGCTATGTGCATATAACATATGCTATATGCATCTAGCATTGTGATAGTCTCTTAACTACCAAAGGAAAAGAGCAGGTTTTTCTACCTTCATACTTCAGAGATTTCGTTATGAAGGATTCATGTAAAAAATAACAGAGTAAATGTCACCTTCCTATTACAAACATCATGTTTCTGTAGGAATTTCTTGGGTTTGGCTTACCTGGAAACATGGAGGCCACTGTCACCTTCCTAAGGCTTTCAAGAATCACTTCCTACAGCAGTTCAATGGTCAGAAGGAGTAACATGAGTATTGTGTCCAGCTCTGGGCTCCTCAGCACAAGGAAGCCGTGGAACTGTTGGAGTTGGCTCAGAGGAGGGCTACAAAAATTACCAGAGGGATAGAACACTTCTCGTATGAGGAAAGGCTGAGAATTGAGGCTGTTCAGTCTGAAGGAGAGAAGACATCAGGGAGATCTTACAGAAGCCTTTCAGTACCTAAAGGGGACTTATAAGAAAGATGAGAATAAACTTTTTAGCCGAGCCTGGTGTGATAGGACAAGGGGTAATGGCTTTAAACTAAAAGAAGGCCAATTTTGCTGAAGTATAAGGGAGACATTTTTCACGCTCAGGGTGATAAAACACTTGTCCTGAGAGGTGGTAGAAGCCCCATCCCTGGGAACATTCACAGTCAGGTTGTACTGGGCTGTGAGCAACCTGATTTAGTTGAAGATGTCCGTGCTGATTGCAGGGTTGGACTGGATGACCTTTAAAGGTCCCTTCCAACCCAAACTGTTCCATGATTCTATACTCCTGGGAAAGWATGTGATCCAAGTTCTCTGTAGTAGACTCTTAATCAACAAAGTAAACATATGTTTTTTAAATTTTGCTAAGATTTATGCAAGTAAAAGTACTGTGGTTATTAATATTTAATGTTACACTGAGATTCCTTCTGGCCTGTACTGTTGTAGATCTTGAATAGAGCAGGTAAAAACCACAGCTGGCACAGCATTCAGGAGAATGGTCTTCAATACAAGATTTTCTAGATAGAAACAGGTCTTTCCTTGTTTTTTTCCTTAAGCAGAAGAGCCTGTACAACTTAGACAAGTACTGTTGATGTTTTTACAAGCACCACTTGGAATATGATCTTATTCTTTCATGGTATTTACATTATTTCCATTACCCGAATAAGGGATTTCTAACAAATGGATTGAGTGCAGCATAATGACTCACAGGGATGTTTTAGTTTTAAAATTTGAAGGATACATGAGCTTAAAATGAGGAGAGAGTCAAGAACACTGTGCAAAGGAAGGCTCTGGTATATCTCTGGTTGTAAGTTGTGAATTGGTCTAGACAGCCCTGATTTCTAATTAAATGCAAGTGAAGCAAAAAGGACTTTAGGTAAAAAATGTATTTCAGTCAAAGTTGAAATTACTGTGTCCTACTGAACCCAAATCTGTATGAAACATGGCAGGTTCTTTATGGCAGCTTCTCTTCCTTGAAAGACAGCTATTCTCTGGATCTTTGTTATGGTTCTCTCACCTTGTTTCATTTATGTGGGTTTTGTRCTTCAGTAAATGTTTTCATAAATGACCTACAGACCTAAGCCAGCCAAGGTCTCGTTGGTTACTGGGAGGTGCAGTCCTTGCCAGCCCCATCATGATGGCCATAATACTTTGCAAGGTCAGTCAAAATGGTCCCCACTGAAAATTAATATCACCAAAGAAGACCCCCTATGGTAGGTTTTCAGTAAGATCACTTTTCCGACAGGGAGGAACTAACAGAAACAGGCCTGACAGATGTAACATGAATTTTGGTCTCTTAAACTCATTATAAACTGCCTCATAGATTTTCCCTGTGCTATCTAAAAACAGATAAAATCAGAAGYTGTAGCATGTATGTAGGATGAAGTACTTTTTCTTGTTTCATACAACTGTTAATCCTGAGAAGCAGTCTAGAGTTCAACTAAGTCATTTCAACAGGAGGAAAGAGTGGGAGACAACTTGCAAGCAATCTGTTCAAATGAAAATTTGTCACTGCTGCAAAAGCTGCTTAAAGATTTTGCCCATTTCCCAAGAAGGCCATTTCACCTATCTTTTCAGGGTTAGGCTTGAGTTGAGATGTTCTTACTGGCTCAGCAAAGTCTTAAGCAGAGGCCAGCACTTCCAGTGGTGCAGAACATATTAATTATGTAGTACTTTGTGGTGTGGACCACTGCCTGTCAAAGATCAGTAACAAAGATCACTGTATGCATTTCAATTAGGAGACTGTGCTCTCTGAAGTAGATTTTTTTTCTCCTCTCTTTATTCTTTCAACAGCCTAGCAACCCAGGGATGGTGCTTCATCTTAGATGTWTTTACTGGCTCCAGAATAAGTAGAAGAGCTAAGAAATTAGCTCCTCACTAAAGATGAGGATCTAAAATTATCTTCAGATAAATAAACAAATTTATACTTCTTGTCCTTACAGATGCTTTGAAAACTAATGAAATCCTGTCTAAATGTTCCCCTGTCTAGCAGCATCAAATAAAGATCAAACAATTTACAGTGTCATAATAATTCCAAAAGAAAGGAAAACTGTATTACAGAATGAGTCTTTTGGGCATAACTCACACAAAGTTCATGTGAGTAACAGTATTTAACAGTACAATTAGACATGGATGGAGAGAGAAAACAGCCTACTTCTCAGAGGCCAATGGTTCTTACTTCTGTCTGTGACTCTAATTATCATCACCAACTGTTCAGCCTTCATTTCCATTGATGAAGGTTTTGAAATACCTTGAAATGGCGTGGCCTCAGTATGAGGGAGTTACAGCTTGCATCAAAACTCAGCTACATTAAACTGGTAGTTTTGGTGTAACAGTCACTGATTTCTCTRGGATTGGATGTTGAGGATGGCAAACAGAATTATGTTTAAAAATGCCACAGGTATGAACRTGCTTGTTTATCTCATCCCTCCTGTGGTTTCTCAAGCATCAGGATTTTGCATTTATGACCTTTGGTAGGAAGACCCTTGCAGTTCTGTCATTTCAGTGCTGTGGTAATTGCATGCTGCTTAGCTTTCTCTCTTGTCTTTAGTTAGGAGATGAATCTCTGCTCTATATTGTGAAGTCTTGGATCAGCAAATGGAAAAGAAAGAAGCATTAGATAAATGCACATATTTTTCTTTAAAACACTTTTCAGCCTGTCAAATGCTTGGTTAGGAATTCCATGTTGGTGCACATGAGCTGTCCTGCATATGTTTTTGTATCCTTCTTGGGAGTCTAGATCTGGGTGTTGTCTCTTCCAGTGTCCTGCAAAGTCTGTATTTAGGAGTATTTCCCTTACTATGGTCCCCATGTAATCTAAGCCTAATTACCATATTACTACACACCGTTTTTTACAGGTCTGAAGTGAATAGGCTTCCTTTTTTTCTCTGGACTTCTTTCCCAGCTGACCAGCTGGCAATTTAAAAATATTGTTGTGTTGACTGCATCGAGATTCAGGAGACTAATTTTCAGGATACTGCTTCATTTTCTCTCTGTTCCAGTAACTTCAGTTGTATTACTGATTTGAGTCATGCTTTTAATGTATTGCCTTTTGTGTAGTGCAARTAACAAAGTTACATCAAATCTGAAAGATTTTGTTCTGTTTTGATGGAAGCAAGTTTTTCCTGGGCTTTTACTTTACTTGGAACTCCGGACTTCCCTAATGAATAAATACTTTGATCTCTAATGTTGGAAGGCTGACATCTTATCAAATCAAAATGAAATGAGGGACAAATTTGGTATTGTTTACAACAACCTAACTTAGTTCTCAACAGCTTTGATTTGAGCAGGAAAATGAATAAATGAAACAATAAATACGGGTATTATTGTGAAACATGAAAGGTTAGGGAAATTGYGGGATGTCTTGATGCCCTGATCTTTCTTCTGTAGAGACATAATTTCTAAGTTTTGGCTATGCAACCAAATAAAAGCTAGTTTACTGTTCTCCTATTCCTCCAAATGCTTCTGCAGTTTGCAAAAACAAATATATAATTTTAAAAAATTCAGCATGCTTGGGAAAACCTTKTTCAAGACAGGACTCTTAAAGCATTACAGTTGACCTACATAACAGAAKGGCTGCAAAAGCTTGATTTGTTTCACCTATACCCTGTGCTTTGTTCAAACTTGTACTGTTAATGCCTCATTTTTCTTGAAAYCAAATTTATAAAACACATATTCACATAAATTTACCTGCTCCCCATTTTTTTTCTTCCAGCTTAGGATGCTCTCTTTTAGACTTTTTGAAGTGAGGACTGATCCCCACAAGCCTCCAGCTTTTGAAGGTGTCAGGTGTTTTGATAAAAGGCTGCTGTGAAACAAAACAGTATTCCCCCTCTAGCAATGGTCCTTAACTTTTGAGGCTTTCTTGTATTTTTAGAATATGCTTTATAGAGGATGCATTATCCCACTAATAGTGCTCACTGACAACTGAGAAAAAGATTTATATAGCATTTCATAGCACTGTAACTTTTGTTGAATTTTTGAGTGCACTATTTGAACTGTTCACAAAAAAACTTCTAACTCTTCCYACAGAAACTGAAACAGAAGAATCAGCAGCTGAAGCAGATCATGGATCAGTTACGAAATCTTATTTGGGACATAAATGCCATGTTGGCAATGAGGAACTGAACAAGGAAAATCAATCTTTGTAACTGAAGAAGATACAAATCTGTTTGGATATACTTAACTTCCTTCTAAGAAGTAACATGTTTTTCCACAATTATATTGCAGTAATGTTTGAAAAGTCTCAAAGATTAAAATGTTGGGTTGTTTTCTAGTAATKTAAATGGTTTTGGKGTTGTTTTTATAGAAGATTCATTGTATAAGTTTTACCTCTGTGATTCTGCTGTACAGCCTCAGTAATTTACCGTAGTAGTTAGGATTCCTATACAGAAAGGGGTTTTATAAATTAAGTGTTTCTGGATTTTCTTTATAATTCAATTAAAAATTATAAAAACATATGTTTATATGCAGTTTATTCTGTAGTGCAAATAGCCTCTACAGAGAGGAAGTGTTGCAAGACAGGAAAGTTACTCCAGAAAACTAGAGGGCTGAAATCAGCAACCAGATACTGCAATTCAGTCTGCAGTATTTTTTATATTATCTGCAGTGCAGAGCAAAGCAGGACAATCCCCTCCCTTGCCTGGCTGGCAATGCTRGGCCTGATGCCCCCAGGACAGGGTTGGCCCCCCTGGCTGCCAGGGCACTGCTGGCTCATGTTCACCTTGCCATTGACCAGGACACCCAGGTCSTTTTCCACAGCTCTGCTCTGGAGCCTCTCATTCCCCGGTCTGTGCACACAGCCAGGGCTGTCCCATCCCAGGTRCAGAATCCAGCACTTGCCCTTGTTAAACTTCACACAATTGGAGATTGCCCAACCCTTTAATTTGTGGAAGTCTCTGCAGGGCCTTTCTGATCCCAGGGGAATYGACAGCTCCTCCCAATTCAGTGTCATCCACAAACTTACTCAGTATTCCTTCCAGTCCTGCATTGAAGAGCACAGGGCCAAGGATGCAGCCCTGTGGAACTCCGCTGGTGACAGTCACCAGTCTGATGTGCCCCATTCACTGTGACAGTCACCAGTCTGATGTGCCCCATTCACTGTGACAGTCACCAGTCTGATGTGCCCCATTCACTGTAACACTTTGTCCCCAACCTGTCAGCCAGGTGCTTACCTGTCATGTGACTCAGTTATCCAGCTGTGTGCCGCACATTTTGTCCAGAAGGCTTCTGTGAGAGACAGTGTCCAAAAGCTTTGCTGAAGTCCCAAAAGATCACATCTGCTGGCTTTCCTAGATCACCTAGATGGGTTTACCTGTTGTAGAAKGAAATCAGGTTCATCAAACAGGACTTCCCTATCATGAAGCCATGCTGGCTCTGAACAACTATGACTGGTGGTGTATTTCTGTATTTATGTACGGTTGGAATACTTTGGTTTTGTTTATCAGAATGCACTGAATAAAGACCTCATTAATCTTTTCCCTGTGACTATCAGTCATAGTAAACTTTGGAGTACATGAGCAGTTCATTATTTTGAGTTAATCATAAAACTTAATCTTTCTTTGTTCTAATTTTGTTACTCCTCGTAATTTTTGTTTGCCCTGAAAATAAYCTTGAAAATTTTTATTATCCACAGATGCTGCCAGTGTACTATGTGTCTCTTTCTTCAGATTAAAAGATACATAAAACAACAGTTTCGCTATAAATCCATAGGGCACTTCTAGTATTTGTCAGGTTGAAAACTAGCCATCCTCTACTTGCTTCTTGTGTATCGCTTTCAACTCTTATTCCATGCCCAGCCAGACTCCATAGTAGTTTTGTGTGAAAGATTTGTTCAGAAACTCCTGAAGTGTCCAGTTAAATGGTATCCTTTTAAAAGCTACCTGTTTTGCRGTCTAATGGTTTGATACTGAATGCTTACTGATTTGAGATTCATGAATTTTAAAATGTTACACTGATTTTCATAGAGTCAGAGGATGGTTTGTATTGGAAGGGACCTTGAAGATCATCTTGTTCCAACACCTCTGCCACAGGCAGGGTTGCTCAGAGCCCCCTCCAGCCTCACCTTGAGCACCACTCTGGATGGGACATTTGCAGCTTCTCTGGGCAACCTGTTCYGGTGTCTCACCACCCTCACAGGTGTTTTGTTGTTCTATCAGTCTCTTCATTTCTGKTTTTTCAATAATTTCAAACCATTTGTCTACTCCTTGAGGTAAAAATCACTGGTAACAGATCCAGTCACACCTGGTTAACATTCTGTGACTTKTCCCTGAAAATACAATATAATTGTCTTTTGTTTCTCTTTTCAAAGGCCGTAAATACTAACAAATGAATGGGCATCCAGTCTTAGTCTTACAGTTGAAAATAAAGTGGTAGAATGTGGATGCCATGGGACAGAGAGAGAAATGGCAAGCGCTTCTCACAAGCCACTGTGAGAAACACTTGCCGTTTCTCTCTCTCTGTCCCATGGCATCCACAGTAGAAAATGTTGATTTTGATTAGTTTACCTAGTGTTGAAAGTGGTCTGTGTGTATGACAATATTCAGATATGAGTGGATGTCAAAACACCTTACAAATAAGATCTCTCTCTTTTCTCCCATGTCGCAAATGCAAAATCTCTCTTACTCAGTGGCAAAGGCAGCAGAATTGTTTGTTCCCTGTTTGGATTCACCACTATGGCAGATTTGCTGGTCAGAAATAATAGTTTTTTCTGCAGCTGTGAGTCGTAACTATTTCATATGCAAAACTTTTGAAAAAGAGATGACTGCAAGTAGAGATTTTACTTTCTTGTTGGTTTAAAATGCAAATGCATTTATCTATTTGCAAGCTGTAGTGGCAGTTTTCTGTTTAGTGCATGCATAAGCATGCAAGTAGCCTAAAATAAGTATTTGAAGTGGATTCTGAAATGGCACCATCATCTTAATTATGTAAAATTCTYAGTTCTTCATATTTTTGTTCTATTTTTGGAACAATTATGAAAAATGGAGATTAGATGTCACTGTACAGTTCATTTGGCATCTAGGTTCTTACTAAATGTATTTAAAGTTTGGTGACTTTTTTATTACACACAAACAGTACAGARGTAACCTAAAATGTGAGTAAGAGTGCAGCTATTGCAAGTAGATGTCTGGGTGATAAAATATTCTGCTTTCTCTGTGCAGCTGCTAGCAGTAGCCAAGGCCTGTACTACAGTTTTTCATCTGGGAAAGAGGAGAAACACTTCAAACCACTACCAGAATAGRTGGGCAGTAGCTAAATTGCAAAGTGCAGAAATAGACAGAATTGTAAATTATCACAGTAAATACTGTCAAAGCAGGACTGTGCAAGGTGTTGGACCAAAACCAAACAYTTTGACTTACACAGATGAAAGTAAGGGTAGTGAATATAATTCAAATGCTATCAGATCCATGAATAAGTATAGGATTTGGCCAAGAAGATGACAGTTTGAAGAAAAGTGGTGATTCCTCAGCTGTGAAACACTTGAATGAATTACTGGGCGTCAACATGTGCTGAAATTTAATATTTTATTAATGCTAACTGAACTTAACTGCTGCTTAATGAAATGGCACCAGATGAGGTATTTACAAATACCAGTAAAGCAATACAAACACAGATGTTTCAGTGTTTGGTTTATGTATCATTGACTGTTACATCATTATATATCATTGAAATTATGTGCATGCTTCTGGTGCTCCCCTGCTTTCCTCATGAGGCTGGTGGCTCTCAGAATTGCTGCCTGCAACAGTGCTGGGCTTGCTGTCCCTCCTGAATACACAGAGCTCTGCCTGGCTCTGGAAGTGCCCCCTCTTCACTTGGAGCATCATTTTCATGCGTCTGGCAATACGTTTAGCTGCTTACTAATGGTTGGACTCAATGATCATAAAGGTCTTTTCCATCTTAAATTATTCTATGATTCTGTGGCTATTTTTATATTTTTGATAAGGCAGAAGCAGTATAAAGATGCTGACACTTCCAAAAGCAAATATCAGAACGATCAGTGTGATCGTTACATTTTTGGAATACAAAAATATTTGAGGGGTTTGGATTTCCTGGGGCTTTGTTTTGCCCAGATAGAAAATGGGAGAGTAGAGCTACAATGCAGAATAATTTAAAGCATATTTCTGGAAAATAGTCCAAGTTAACACATACTCTAAAAACTACCATTAATCCAACACCTTTGTAGACAAAGTAACAGATATTGAGTCTGTGGTTCAGTGTCACAGCACAGAAGATGCCTGCTAGGCACTATGCGAAGTCCAAGGTTTTTCTTACATAAAAAGACACAAGTTCAGAGCAGATTTATGCCTTGTTCAGGAAATATGCAAGGAGCTTACCTTGCCTCTTGTCTTCCATAGAGGCAGCAAGGCCAAATCCATGACTATTCTTGTTGTCGCAGAGAAAAACCCTGCTCTGATTGTAGTATTTCTTACTGATGGAGAAGCTGGAACTTTTGCACAAATGCTACTCAAATTAATCACTAAAGAATGGATTTAGAGGGAGGAGGACAGGGATTCTGGTCTCACAGGAACCAAGATTTCATTGGTGTGCAGGATGGCTGCATAAACCAAAAGCATTAGAGCTGAAGGGTAGCTGACTACTGCTAGCAGTAAACTCCAGATATAGGTTCAAAGACCTGAAGTTCAAAAAAACTTTAAAAATGTACAGTGTCACCCAAAGACACTATGAGTTGGCTGGGGTTGACAGAGGATGGATTAGTTTAATTGCTTCATGCTAGCAGAGGAAATGGGGGATTATAAAGGAATTTACAAATACATCAGAATACAAATACATCAGAAATAATATTTGGGGAAGGAAGTGAGTAGTTTTCTTATTCCCCTTAGGTAATAGTAATGAAGTCTGATGTGGTAGAGCATCAGGGCTTTAAAAAAAAAAGAGAAAGGGGTTTTCCTGACTTGGAAAGTTATTCCATAGGTAAAAAGAACAAGCTGACTGATACATAATGCAGGATATTAATTAAAGTGACAGAAAATATGTACCAATACCAGTTTTTCTTTAACAAAATGTAATGGAGAGCTAAATAAATACAATACAGTAAAACTTTTGTTAATAACATCTGTGTAAATTTTAAGGATTTTTTTTTGCTCATGTTGCATAAGGGCATTCTGGCATCTGTTACAACACTACAGAACAAATAACACTGTGAAGAATCATTTGCAACAGTGTTTGTATTGATTAAATTTAGTCAGAAGCAGAATCTGTGTTTTCCAGCACTTCTGACCAGACTAGGCAGTAAAGACCATCAGTGTGTTTGAGGTAAACAAACAGAGGCAAGTTTCCATGTGTCTCCTTAACTCTGGGAGCATCACAGCTCATTGAATGTCTCCGTGTTCAGCTTGTTTGGAGTTCTGCTCCTGCACATGTTCCCAGCAGCTGATGGTATCTGATAATCATTGCTGAAGTTGCAGAAACTCTGATTTTTTTGCCTAAATCCTATAAAAGACCTGATGTGCTTAGGCCCCTTGGGCTCTCACTTTCAGCTGACTGCCCCTGCTCCAAAGCTACAGAGCAATGTTCCAGAATGAAGTTAAATGGAGTGGATGAATGGACTGAATTACATACATGTCTGTGCTAAAATTTCCTCCTGTGCCTGTGTGCTTATCATGAAATCTTGCTTGAAAAATAAATTCAGATTTACCTAAATAGAAAGAAAGATTTGTGATTTTAAAGTTGTCTGAGTAGCAATGGATAGAAATGCAGTTGTTCTAATAGCCATATAGTGGGTTTAGTGGTATTTACAGTCCTGGAGAAGGGGGAGGAAGTTCATGAAGACAGTCTGTTACTGAAATACATGGTTGGAGTRGGAAAACTTTCAAAAATTAATGGGGAAATATAAAGAAATACAACAGCAACAATCAAAACTTGGGTGAGTACCCCTGGCCATAACATATAGGCAATRAAAGGGGATTTGGGAAAGCACATTTTAAACCTGCATTAAAGAGATAAATTTGGATACATTGAGAGGGAAAAAGCCATTGCAGTTTTGGGATGCATGTCCAAATATTGCATACTAGGGAGTGTGAGAGCTCTTGCTCTGAAACCAGTGATGCTGATACTGTAATTCTGCATGAAATACTGAATTAGTTTTGGGGTCAGCATGATACTAACACAGTAGAAGAGAAGAATACTGATGTGGTCCCATATGAATAGTGATTAGAATAACTTGTGAAAGCAAAGACAAGACTCAAATACAGAAATTCTTGGGTAGATGCAAAGGGAAGGTAATTAGAGTGATTTGGAGTGGGTCTACTATGGAACAGTGAAAGAAGGTAAACAATAACTTATTTCACCAAAGATCAGTGAAGAGGGAAACCTCTTAGCATCAAGATATGAAATACTAATTTCCCTTGCASTTTAGAAGATACCTCTTGGGTTACCTGGAAATCTTAAAGCAAAACAGCACAACAAGGCTAAACAAAATGTTGGGAAAAGGAAAAAAAAAAATTCCGTCTTGGATTAGCAGAGCAAGAGGTGGACTGAGCTGACCTGACTGGTTTTTCCACCTTTAGACTGTGCAGTTGTAAAGCATGTTTATCAGATGACTGTCAATAATGAGCTCCTGAGAGCACCTGGACTGGGTGGCACCTGCAAGTATTAAAGAGGCTTTCCTGTCTTCTTTGTGATGATTTGCTGCTGAAATTCGTCTTCAGGTTAACATGCCCTAGTGGAATTTCTATTAGAGGAATGAAATWGGAGCAGACAAAGAAATGAACCTTGTTTCACTCCTTGCTTCCCCCCCTCGCATCCCAAGCCTCCCAGTCCTAGTTTTGATGCATTTCCTAGTGAAGTAGCTGATACCTGATTACTGCCTGTTGACTCAGTAAACCTTAGGAAGCCTTTTACTAATGGGACACATGTTGCTTTTTATCCACCCTTCCCCATCTTATAACAAACCCAGCTGTAGTGCTTGCATGCCTTGCMGCATGAGCTGGTGTAACAGTCTGCACCAGGAGAGCACAGACACAGAGGGGTGGCCTAAGCATGTAAAATATCTGATCACATTTTGCCTCAGATATGAAGTAGCATTACAAAATTGTTATGTAAACCACATATTACTTTTATAGCATTTACACACATTACATATATTTTTGTTTGATGTGGAAGTTTTCAGTTACTCTCTAGAGACAAGAACTGTTYTTAAAGATTGTGAGTAGTCTGAGCAACCACATCTTAAATGCTCTCCAGCACTCACAGAAGACAGAAGTAAGGGATGGAAATAGAACATAGGCATTACTCTTCCTCACAGAAAAGAAAATGGGATTTTACATGTATATTTATGATTGCCACAGTCCTAATTTCTCATCAAAATAATTTGGTAGCTTAGATTTTATTGAAACTATGAGCCCCACCATACCATTTAAAAAGTAATAAGCAGATTCATGGTAGTAATAAGGCCRCATACAATTAGATTTATTTATTTTACTTTATTATAATAGGAAGTTGCAGACACTGCTATAACTTAAATTATTTTTACAAAGCCAGAGTGGGGTTGGAATTAATTCAAGCAAAAAGTATGTGGCTTTCATATTAGAGCTTTTGAACGTGATGTGAACAATTCAGCTAGTTTTCCTGTTGAACAGAAAATTAGGCAGAGAAACAGTAAATCCTTCAGATGTGCAAACGTGTCACAGACTGGAGTAAGGAGAACAGGTGGAAATTTCAGCCTGCTGATACTTTGAAATACAGTTTGCAAGCAAATTATGGAATGCACTACCACATTTTGCCACACATTAACACAGCACCTACCAAGAAAAGTGGTTTCAATGACAGAGCCCAGACTTGCAGCATAAGGCCAGCAACACTCACCTCACACATGTGTGCTGGCTGTGTTTAGGTCTGAGGCACAAATATTTATTCCCAAATTCAGTTGCTTCCATGTACCATGCATACAAAATTTCAGAAGTCCCTTGTATTATGGTTGGTGTGCTTTTTTRAAGGCCTTTCACTGACATGTAATAAAGCCAAGTCTCTGGTGATCAGCCATGTATTTGTATGCCAGTTAAGATCCCTATTTCTATGGGTGGAGATGTTCAAAACCAATGGGTGTCTGTGCCCCTGAAGTGCAGGTTAGATAAACAGGAGGGATTAATGGCAGAAACAGACAGCAAAGAAATGCTTCCCCCTGGACTGAAGGATTTGGTTTTTGTTTGTCAGGTTTTTATTTAAATGTGTGAATAAATGCCTCAGTGCATGCAGGTTTCCATTTGCAGCTCCAAAACAATTTGCATTTGAAGTTTGGGTTCAGGCTTTTGAGAGGCAGGAATTATCTGCAGTGTGCAAATGTGAATGTGCAGTGCAACTGCCCAGGAGACTGGTGATACATCATCTCCAGGGTTTTTGTCAAGGTCTTATATTTTAGCAGTTTCAGCCTTCCCAGTCTGTTGCAAGCACAATTTACACCCCTTCTGTCTCCAAAGAGGAAAGGAAAGGCGACAGAGATGTCCCCAGAGGAGTGACTAATTTTTACCCTTCAGGAGTGTTCAAGGATAGCCACCCCTAGTAATCATTAAATAGTTGTTTTTAAAACAGGAAGRGGGGGAGAATCTGTTAATGCCATTTCCCAAGTGTTCAGCAGTGCACATCATTATCTATTCTGCTTCTTGTAGTCATTAGCAGAAAAAAATTAGGTCTAGCAATGAATGGTCAGTATGATGCTGTGAGCGACACAGAGTTCAATTTGAAATTTAAAATAGACTCTGTTGTCTGCCTGTATCAGCTATTAACTTTAGTGTCATTGTCACAAAGCCATCAATCTGTGTCTGTCCCAAACCCATTTTCTGTATAGAGTCAGCCCATCTTCCTTATTTCCTACACATGCAGATTTTAAATCATCTTGTAAACCTTGTACTGCACCAAAGGTTGAAGGCTGAAAGACTTGGCAGGTTGGGGTTTTTTTAATTCCCCTGCCTCCCCTCAACATACATTCAGTATCCACCAACAGATGACAGATTGCAGCTACTCTTTGAACTGGATCATGCCAGAAATAGGAAAACAGAAAAAAACAACCCTAAAGCTGATATGAAATGGATGAAAGCCTGGTTCCACTGAAGCTAATGGCAAATGCAGTGGAACATAATTTCCAAGTAATTGCTATAAAAATTGTTTCAGAGAAACAGTGCACAAAGTAGCCTTTGTAGGCTGGATCTTGTACCTTCTAGAGATGATATCTGCTTGTGTGGCACCAAAGCAGCTGAACACATCAGAAATGCCTCAGTTAGTTGTCATCTCGTTTAATGTGGGGGAGTTTGTTACTGGAACATTTTAAGCATTTAATTGAGAGAGTTCTGTTCTGTATTTTGCCTCTCTTCTGTGTCTAACRAAGTCTAAGAACATTGACTTTTAAGGCCCATACATTTCCTCAAAATTTCCAGAAGGCACAGCTTTAGGACATACATGTCATTTCTGAAGGATAGCTGTAATAGGAAGAATTGATTGACTAGAGAGTCTATTCTGATCTCCATTTTATTCTAACAACATTAATTCTTCAAGAAAGAGTCTTTYTAAAATATCTACGAAGACGTTTCTGCCTCTTGAGTCCATGACAGAACTTTGCTTCATTAGCCTACATCTCTCTGGAACAACTGTGAAGGGACCAATTTGTAACATACAATAACTGTGGTGTTATGTTGCACCAGTACATAACACAGCAAGTAATGAAACCTGGCTAATTCTGGCTATTTGTGTGTGCAATTGCTTTGTTGTTTAAGTGTTGGACGCTGAGTACTTCAAAAGTTGCATGTCTGCTTCAAGTGCCGTGTCCAACAATGACACCAATACTTGTTKCAAATCTTGTGTTTAAATCCCATTTAGCCTGTAGATGTCTGTGTTACTGTAACACTGAAGCCTAGGTTTTGCTTACAGGAACTCATAAGCTTGCTAAGCCTTGATGTAACTGAGCTGCTGTGATTCCTAGGTAAGATCTAAATGTTGGCAAAAGTCCCRTACTGACCTTTTCATCACCTCTCACTCTTGGGACTGGCACTAGTGGGCATTTTGTCAGTGAGGCACAAGAGACTRCACCATGAGATGCAGCACCCATCCCACTGGCATTTAAAGCCCTCCTTCAAAGGACCCACACTCAGGTAGGTCTCTGATCTCTGGGAGCACATCAGGCTCAGACTGAGGTGAAGAGGGGTGCAGCAGAGTGAGTCCTGCCTCAAAGGAACCAGCTTGGTGTCTGGAAGGTGTGCTCTCGTATGCAAGTCTCTTTTTTTGCATACATAGAAGCCTCACTGCAGAGAGAGAAGGCAAACATGTATTGCTTGAGAACAATTGACACAGACTACGTGCATAATTTATATTTGTTGGAAGATACAGCTKCTGAGTGCAAATCAAATAGCTAATCCAGAAAAGGGAAAAGTAGAAAATACTGCTGTGTTGGGGTTTTGTGGCAGTTTCAGTAGTGGGTGGCTACATGGGTGGCTTCTGTGAGAAGCTGCTGAAAGCTTCTCTCATGTCTGACTGAGCCAACGCCTGCAGGCTCCAAGATGGACTTGCTGCAGGCCAAGGCTGAGACMATCAGCCTGTGGTAGCACCTCTGGGATAATGTATTCAAGAAAGAGAAAAAACTGCCAGGAGGAGTGAGACTATGCGAGAGAAACAGCSCTGCAGTCCCCAAGGTCAGTGAGGAAGGAGGGGCAGGAGGTGGTCCAGGTGCCAGAGCAGAGATTTCACTGCAACCCGTGGAGCAGAGCATGGAGAGGCAGYTGTGTTCCTGCAGCCCATGGAGGTTCATGGTGGAGCAGAGATCCACCTGCAGCCCCTGCAGAGCCCCATGCCTGAACCGGGTGGGTGCCCCAAAGAGATTGTGACTCCTTGGGAAACCTGTGCTGGATCAGGCTCTTGGCAGGGATCTGTGGGCCCCTGGAGAGAGAAGCCCAGGCTGGAGCAGCTTTCCTGGCAGGACTTGTGACCCTGCAAAGGACTCCCATTGGAGCAGGCTGTTCTTGAGGACTGCACCCTGYGGAAGGGGCCCATGCTGGAGCAGGGGAGGAATGTGAGGAGCCCTCCCAGTGAGGAGGAAGGAGTAGACAAGACAAGGTGTAATGAACTGACCGCAGCCCCCATTCCTTGTTCCCGTGTACTGCTGGGGGGAGGATTGAGAAAACTTAGTTGTAAAGTTGAACCTGGGAGGAAGAGAGGAGTGGGAGGAAAGTGATTTAGGATTTTTTATCATAATTTTAGTCTGATTTTTATTGGTAACAAATTAAACTAATTTTCCCAAGTTGAGCCTGTTCTGCCCATGACAAAAACTGTTTAGTGATCTCTCCCCACCCTAATCTCAACCCATGGGCCTTCTGTTATATTTTCTCTCCTCTGTCCAGCTTAGGAGAGGAGTGATAGAGTGGCTTTTGTGGGTACTTGGCATCCAGGCAGGGTCAACCCAAAATTTCAGAAAGAGAATGAGCAAGAGCTCCCTTTAGCTACGATAGCTAAGGCCAAAGGAAAAAGAGAGAGATTGTATTTGCGTAATTCAAATACTGCTTCTGTGATGCCAGTGAATTTGCAGTTATTGGCTTAAGTGTGAGATATAGTTGCAATACTTTCTCACTAGATCCTTGCAAAATTGCCAGATAATACTGCATTGTAGAAAATATACAGCACTTCCTATTTCTTATGCTCCCTTCACACACTTCCAAATGGTGCATAAGAAGCAGAGTCCTGTAACTGCTCTCACCACAAACACAATGTCGTGGTTTTAAGCCCAGGCAGACACATATAATAACAAACCCAGCCTCATATTATTCACATTTTGTATGGCTGGAACAAGCATCCTTTTCCAATAGCTAAGCCACTAGGTTTAATGGTACTCCAATACTCAGGTGAGATCCTCCACCAYTTGTTGGAGCTGTGAGCCTGCAGTGCCTCTTGTCTTCTAGGAGTTCTCTAAATAAGGAGGGCAACTAGGACCAAATCTGAAGACACCTTATGGCAGGAGAACAAAAGTGCCCTGGGCACAGCCTCAGCCAGCCAGTTAAGGATAGAGGAGTTCTCACRAAAACCTGATCTTCGCTTTGACTCTTTTTGTACCTCAGAAGGGACTTTGTTTTTAAAAATATAACAGGACTCCATCTGTAGAACAAGAAGGAAACTAGAACTTTATTCCAGGCCTCTYATTTTTATCAGTTATTGATGTCTAGAAGTAGGTGGATACTGTACAGGGCTTGAAAAATGCGGCTGCCATCGGGGGCTTTTAACCAATGAATTGTAAACACAAGCCTGGTGCTYATTAGTGGCCAGAGTGTGATAGTTTTGGCAATATTGGACCTTGTCTGAATATCATAATGGAGTAGGAAGGGCTGGAGGAGCACATATCCACAGAGGAAGGTGTGCTTCGAGAAAGGATGTATGAAAACAGAAGTGCATTCCTTTCTAAACTGCATACAAGAAGAATTCCATTTTTGAGGATGGTCTGGGCCATGGAGGAGAYGATAAAGGTGTCACCAGGGTGTGATGTACTGGCTGAGTGGAAATGAGGGCAGGAAATGCTGCAGTTGGTGCTGTAAGTCAGGGCAGTGTTCTGGGGATCCTTGAAGGGATGCACAGGTAGCTGAAATTTAATGCAGGAGGCCAAAGGAAGATGATGGAAGAATTCAGAGGTGCTGCTGTTGAGGCAGATGATTTACTTAGACATTTGAAATAGGCTGCAAAGGAAAAAGGTGAAAATGAAGAGAAGGCTCTAGTACTCTTAAGGAGAAATTATCAGGGCATGACCACAATTTTTGTCATGGCTGACACGGGTGAGACTTAGAAAAGTTGCTCATGGTGAAATGATGTAATTTGGCAAAGGTCTGGCTCTTGTTTCAGACTGGGAGAGATGACTCTCAGGAGATTTAATTAACATGTAGAACTCCTTGTAGGAAATTGCTACGTGTTGYTATGCCCAGAATTTTCTCAGGAAATTGAGAGCAAAATGAAAGATGATCATGATTTCCTCYCTCCACAAAGAAATTCTGAAAGGGTTGTAGTCTGTGCCTGCTGTCCAGGAGATGAATATTCAAGTGTGTTGTCTCCTTCTGAATAGAAAACTCTAGAAAGTTCAAGTACTTCATTCTTGGGCCTCCAGAAGGTTCATGCTGAATGATGTTTGAAACATAGCTCAGTGTGTTAATGAAGAGATAAAGTATAAATTCTATCTTGATTTCATATTGACTTGTTATAGACAAGCAACTGTTCTGAAAATGTTTTCACATATTCATTCATTTCCCTTTAGAGAATGCAGTGTGCCAGGTYCTGACAGAGAACAAAATTATCATGTATTATTTTTAGATACAAGCAATTTGTGTTTAATGTTACTCTGCCAGAACAGGGTACCAAACCCCCAGTTTCAAAACCATTATTGGATAGCTGTAAAATTCAGGGTGAAGGAAAGAGGGGAAATTTTCACCCAGCTCAAATAATCTGGCATCTACTTCCAGCCTACAGGTAAGACTGAAGCTGGAGTAATTCAACAAGAGAAGAYGAAGAATATTAATGGACTGTCTGTATGTGGATGCAAGGAGCATGGAAAAWAAGCAGCAGGCTCTAGGAGAGACACAAAACAAGGAAGTTTATGAGCTAGTGGGCATAGCTGAGGCAAGGTGGGCTGATTCCTGTCAATGCTTTGAATGTCAATAAAGAGAGAGACAGTCTGCATAGATAGGCAGAGACATGGTGGTAGGATGCAGCTGCTTTCTCACTGGTGGGGTGCATGCARTGGGCTCAAATGATATTGTTTTCTCAAAGAAACTTTAACTTGKTTGATCAGAAGAAATAATGAACATGACGGATTCAGTGCAGGGTTTTTTTGTTCATGAGCTCTTGGAAATCCATARAAGCCTAAACAAACTGGATGTTTGTGATAAAAAAAGACAGTTCAACCTTTTTTAGTTAAATTAGCACTCACAGTTAAGTAGTGTAGCAAAGCTACAAAACACTGGATGCTCTGTTTAAATGTTGGGTGTATTCTTATAAGGCTTCGTAATTGCAATTATTAGTAACAGCTCTGGGACAGGCCACCCACTTCTTTTTCCCACTTTGATGTCAGCTGCTGAAGGGAAGAATGTAAACAGAAGCTGGACTGTAAACACAAACACTTACTGAGGTCTTTGGTCCCAGTATTGTAACTCTGACTCACTGGTTTAGGTTTAACAGCTCAAACATATAGGAAAGAGTTCTCCTATGAAATATGTAGCCATAAAAAAGACATTTTAGCCATGTCCAGGTGTAGSTAGCTTGACTATTAGCTGTTTTGTGTGTCTCTTTTGCACATGGAGTGTTAGTACTGAAATCCTGTGTCCATTATCTGAACTGCAGYGCTTAGAACCAGCTGGCACTTGGTGAAGTCAGACTCAGCTTCCCAGTGGAGCTGGGAGCCACAACTGACCCAAACTGGCCAAAGGGATATTCCATATTGTATAGTGATTGATATGCTYAGGAATAAAAATGGGTAGAGAAAGTGAACAATGGAGTTTTGGATTCCAAGGTGATCATTGCTCTGCTGGATTGCCTCTGGGAYAGGGTGAGTAATCCAACTGGTTTTTTTTCTCTTTCCCTCACTTCCTAAACTATATTTATCTCAACTCATGAGTTTTCTCATTTTTGTTCCACTTGTTCTCTCCCAGTGGAACCTGAATGCTCAAGGAAACAGGTGGTCTTGTGAACATATCAAAGTGAATACAGCATTGTTGGATATTGTGCCAGCCACMAGGTTAGAGCTGAAACAATTTCTGAGGCACATCAATAAAGACACCTTCAGCCTGATTTGGCACCTGCTTTTCTGCTCCTGTAGGGATGAGATGTCTCAGGAGCCTGTGTGAATTATGGAGTGAGAGGTGAGGTGCCCAGGATGCCTCATACTGCTAGGAGCTGTGGCCCTCAGGTCCCTTTCAAGTTAGCTTCCCACAGATATATGTGCACTACTAAATAACTGTCCAAGGATAGCTCATTCAGAGACACTTTTCCACAGGCATTGTGGACAAGATTCCCCAAGTYTGGATCTGTCCACCATCCATTAGTTACCACTATCCCAGAAAACCTTGAAGTTTCCCTTCTCCTCCTCAAGTCAAAACATCACTGTGGGAAACCCTCTCACATCAGTTCAAACATCTAGGGGGAAAACCACCAAAAATTATTATTTAAGTCCTCCATGGGGACCCTGGTGGAGACTGAGGCTGTATGTTAGATGTATGGATTTCCAGTGGCCTCCAGGACAACCSCTGAATTTTGGGCTGCAGTCCACACCGTGCCACTGGCCAAGCTGTGTGTGTACAGCTTGTTGCAAATGCCTGTAGGCAGGGAGGCACAGCCTCAGCTTTGTTTAAAACATGGTAGGGAAAGACAGGCATCTGCTGCAGAATACCTGCAAGGAAAGGCCACGTGCCTCCAAATGGGCAATTGCTGCAGTGGAAAGTCCTGGTCTGAACGAGAGAGTGATGGAAATTAGAACATTAACCTCTGTCACCTATTCTGGTTACCATCCTGAATCCCTAGTCCCCTTTCCTCCTWGAGATTTTATTTCATAACTGGTCGCTGGGGGGAAAACATGATGTGAAATCATCACATTTCATGGTGGCTGGATAGTACACTCAAATATAAAGAGGAAAATTTCTGGCCT
Organism: Cardinalis cardinalis; assembly: GCA_014549065.1. NCBI lineage: Eukaryota > Metazoa > Chordata > Aves > Passeriformes > Cardinalidae > Cardinalis > Cardinalis cardinalis. The sequence continues at coordinate 3,430,175 of JACDOX010000058.1, read as the reverse complement.
GGTAGGGATAAGCATAAAAGAGCTCACAGGTTATTTATCCAGGAGTGAGCTTAGTGAGCTTTTCCATAGGTATCTGCAGCCAGCCCCTGTCCCCAGGCATGGCCCTGGCCTGGGGGGCAGCAGTGCTGCTGGCAGGTGGCTGCAGGGTGTGGCTGCCACCCCTACCCTGCACTTCTTGTGACACACGGGTGTGACCCAGAGCTGAGGAAGCAAAGCTGCATTTGCACCTGGTGCTTCAGACTCTTGCAATACATTCCAGTTTCCACTCTTGTGGGGCTTGCTGCTCCCCCGTGCAGCTGTTTCCCACTGTCTCCCCATCACCCCAAAAGCAGATGTCTCTGTTCCTCTCCCAGAAGCCCTGCACCTGCTGAGCCTCCCTCCTAGGCTTTTTCAGTTTAGCTCAAATGCTTTTGAGCAGTGGATGCTTCCTTGCCTGGATCAGCTGGAAGATGGAGAATTTTTGTTTGACTAAGCTACCCCTTAATCCTATCAGGAAGCTTTTATCCAGCAGAATCAGGGAGTGAAACACACAGAACAAAAGCTTGTTAGCAGAAAATATTGCACTGTTGTGTTTTCTTTGGGAGTTTGGCAGCAGACTGCAACACTTTATAGCCATGCATGTGTCCAAGGAAGCCTTGCCATGGGGCTGGATGCAGCCTGCTGGGAACAGGGGAGGGAGAGGAACTAGAGATGGGTCTGTGATGAGATATTGCAAACTGCAACTGCCCTGCATGTATCATTAAATCCACACTTCTAGATATAAAAACAGTGTGGGACTGTCAACACTAAATATGTCAGTCACAGGTAGAAATTGCCTGGCGTCCTGCAATTCTTATTTGCATGAAATCAAAAATAGTAGGAGGAAATCTGCCCGCAGCAGGCTTTCAATTTACGTCAGTCTGCCAAACTCTTCAGCAAAAGCAAGCCACTGTGTGAACACTTAGTCATCACCTTCATTTAACATCCAGTGGGTGTAATGTTTGGCAGCCTAGCCCTCTGAAGAGACAGCCCTGGCATCTCATTTTAGCACATTATCCCATTATATTGTGTGCTGCACTATTCTGGTGTAAGGAAAGAAAGGAAAACATATAGCTTGTGCACAAGGGCCACAGAATTAAAACTGGCTTCTCTGGGGCAAGTAGAGYGCCTGTGATTAAAAAATGGAGGGTGGGAGATACAGTGGGTAAAGTGAGGCGAGAGCTGGGACTGCCTGAGCAGACTGAGGGTTGGAGACCAGCACCATCTACAGCTGAGGAACCTCTTTCCAAACCTGCTTCTGGAGAGGAGCAAAAAAGACTGTCCCTGTGACCTAATCTAGTGTAAGGTTTCCATGCCCATGGAAGGGGGGTTGGATCTAGATGATATTTAATGTCCTTTCCATCCTAAACCATTCTGTGGATCTACAAATCTATGAGTCCATGAATCYATGAATCTGTGAAATAGGAGTGGCATTGCTCTGCTGCACTCAGCACAACTTGGAAACTTATTCTCAGTTCTTGCTTGTTTTGGTGCTCTGTGTCCTTTTCTGTCCTCTCCTCCGTGGTGCTCAGGTGATTGGTGCTCCAGCTGCAAGGAGCGCRGCTGGTCCTGGACTTTGCCAGTCCTGCAGGGACATTGGCTGGGCCGCTCCATGGCTCCCAAGTAGTCTGACTTGGGAGAATGGAGGTTGCCTAGTGCCTGAGCTGGGGGATCCTGGGTGAACGTAGGGTCTCAGGGTGGACTTAGACATCTCTTTAGACACCAAAACTCATCCCAAATCTGACTCCACTGGGAAGCAAAGATTTGCAAGGATACCTAGGTAGATGCATGATGCCAAGTTCAAGTTAAGAAAGCCCCAAAGTGCACAACATTGGTGCTTACTAAATCTTTGTCAACTCTTTTTCAACAAACCCTATGATGCTAACTGCAAGTATTAAATATCTGTTTTAKTCCTTAGATGCTTAACATCTGTATAATTAAAAAGCCAAGGCCCAGGTGGATCCTCAAAGGCAGCAAGTTTTCAGAGATATTGATGTAGTTGGCAATTAAGAGCCAGACTCCTGTGATTACAAATGAGAAACAACTGAAACAGCTACTTTTTAGTTCTCCCTGGTGTGGAGCCCAAAGTAAGAGTGGTCATATAGAAATTGCAGGTGTCCAAGACATTAAACATAAACAGAGGCATGGCATCACAAAGGCCAGCCAGCATCAAAGCTGGCAAAGGCAGGGAACCATATATAAACTGCCTACTTGGGCAGGCCCTGACCATTCCTGCTCCCAGGTTGTGGCCAGATGTTCTTGGGCAGCCTAAGAAGTGTTCAAGGCCAGGTTGGATGGGGCCCTGAGCCACCTGATCTAGTGGTTGACATCCCTGCCAATGGCAGAGGGGTTGGAGCTAGATGGTCTTTGAGGTCCCTTCCAAGCCAAACCATTCTRTGATGCAGAGGTGGCACAAGCCCAAAAGGTTTCCAAGAAAAGCACCTCTGACTGAATTACAGTTTCCTTGATGTCCCCTGGCACTCCATGGCTGCTCAGCAGAGTCATGGGCTGTCTGTACAGCCCTTGCAGGGAGCAGCAGTGGTGGAAGAAGAGCCTTTAATCTGCCTTCATAAGGCGCCCTGACCCACCCTGGGGCACCGTGGGTTTGCTGTGCCCCCTCATCCTGGCCCCAGGAACTTTGATGGGTTTTGTGCATGCAGCTGCTTTCTGTCTAGTTCTCTCAGCCTCAGACARCTCCCTGCTCTGCTGGCCAGGCACTGTCTTAGACATTTATGTGCCTCTGGGCACTGGAGGAACCTGAGCACCACCGAGCAGGAGGCAGAAAGTCCTGTGAGAGCTTCAGTGTTGTGTGCTCAGCTGAGTGACATCAAAATCCCTCCTTGCATGTTGTGCCCTTTAAAATGTTATCCCTAGAAAAACTGGACATAGCTAATGTGGTGCTTTGAGACTGGTAACAGGCCATGATGACATGAGCATCCTTGAAATTCTATCTGAGCTGGGGGTGAGGAGGTGGATATTTTTATTTACTGGCAGCCTGTGACCTGATCCTGTGAGAGAATGTTCACAAAGAGGCCTGATATGAGTGGGATTGCTGTCATTGCTCAGTAAAGAGGGAGCCCACCAGCAGAATAAACATTGGCAGGATCAAGTAGCAGATGAGTCATCTTTTCCAAACACAAAAAGACAGCAAGCCAGTAAATAAACATGTTAGTTAAATTAACTATCACACACAACCTCTATGTTTATGTAAAACTATCTCGGGGCGGGGGGATAGCCACCACTGCATACCAAAATACTGTTCAGGCTGTGTCCTAAGACAAGCATCTCCAGCTAACACATCCCTGTGCWAATAATACCACTGCTGCAACTGTCCCTGGCCAGGGGAATGCTCATCCTAATCCAAGCCGTGTGCCAGCTGAGCACCAGCAGATAAACTAATGGAGTCCAGCMAGACAAATATCTGCAGGGTTAACTTCTGCCCTCCTTTGCTTCCTCTATGACCTGCTTGAAGTCTGTGGAGTTGTACTGAGTAAATTAGAGGGGAGCTGTGTTCTCAGTGTCTCTGGTGTAAACATAACACTACCATATTCTCCCATGGGCATTCAAATAACTTTAAAGAATCAGCATAAAAACATTGYCATTAAATTAAAAATATATTTAGGTTCATAACTCTTCCCTGAGGCTTTAAAACCTTCCATTTTTTTTTAACTTAAAATTAAGTAGGTGAACATCTCCTGAGTAAACTGGTCCTACCAGTRCAAGGATGAAGCACAGCAGGGCAGGATGCCTTGCCAATGCAGAACTCTTTTTTGTAGTCGTCTTTTTGGTGTTTTTCTTCAGACCTCTTCCAGTGGCCAAACAAGAAACCTCTGACAGGATCATGCCATTTTCAAGTAGATCTCACCAATGCCAAAGTTTTACCAGCCTTTGCATTTTTCTTGTTAAATTTTATGCTTCTGCTCCTCACCGGCTCCATCACTGGCATCCTTTAAGTAAGGAACTGATCACACATCAACAGCATCTTTAAAGGGGGATTTGGTGCCCACTGGAGCAGAGGGTGCACTGCCAGTCCCTCCAGCCTGGTTATTGCTCTGGGCATCCTGGGCCTGCTCTCTAGCCCTAGGTAGCTATGGGGTCCCTTCCTCCAGCAGGAAGCTGGTGTGCTTATTTCCAGGAACTTCTGATTTAAGATCATCCTGGGCAGCAGCAAAGCTGAGGAAGCAAATGTGTTCAGTGCACCTATTTTCTATGAAAGTCAGACAYGTGTAGAGATATACATAGATGTGTCCAGCACCAGGGAAAACGCTGTTTGGGGAGCTTGGATGAATATGCCATCACTGTGTATGATTTTGTGCTTTTTAAATGAGAGCTGTGTTGTTTGTATGGAATTTTGTAGCCTGATGTGTCAACTTCTAAATCCTAACGGAGCAATTTTTTGCAGTCCTTTTACCTTGAAGCAGTGGGTTATCCACAAAGACAATTTTTCCCATTGTATTTCATTCTTAGAAGAAAAGTGCAACTGATAATAATGCTTGTTGAGATTCTTTCAGCTCCAGAATTATTTTGACAGCATTTTAAATGAATTATGGGACCAATTTTGGCTGTATTGTTAGCCATTGGTCCCATTTTCATGGCAATTTTGACATTATATCTAGTATCTTCTTCAAAGCTCTGCATGGGCTGGGTGCCATGTGGTTTGATGGTGAKCTTTCCCATTGAAATCCATACAAGTCTAGCACACAGACAATTTCACAGCATGGAAATGATATCTCCAAAAATGTACAGTGTTGATAKCTCTTCCTTGGGCATGGGGCCCACTTGCTGCCTTCTGAGGTGAAAAACAYTCCAGTTGCAGCAGTGGCTTTGTGCAATTGATTTAAAGAGTGGAGTCTGAGCTGCTGCAAACTTACAGCTCCTTTGATTTCTATTTCCACCTGATAAAATTACAGCTCGTTTGTTTGCTTGTTGCTTTCATTTAAGGTTTGAATTGTGCTGATGAACCTCACAAGATCCATTTCCTTCACTGTCTTCAGTTGGCAGATCAGGGCTGAGCTGGGTTGAGCTGTGATGCCGGAACTCTTCCTGCTTAAACAGCTTTTGGGTGAAATCCTGACTCAGGCTGATGGCCTTTGGTGGGGTCTGTCTGACATCTGGTCGTGTGTCCCTCTGACCTCCTACCTGTGCCACAGGAGAACTGACAAGGTAATGGATGTTTTGGTCTCAGAATAAAACCCCAACAGGAACTCAGTACAGTCATGGCTCTGAATTCTTCCTGATCATTTACTAGGACAAAACATACAAGAGCAAAGCAACTGAAAAATGTTAATGTTCTTATTTTGTAAGGCCACTTGATACTTGTATAGTTTTCTTCTCCACATGGTTTGATTTCAGCAGTTTAAGGGCACAGCATGCAAGGCAGTGGAGAATCAGACTGTGTCATTTTAATATGGAGTCTTAGCTGCATTTCATTTCAGTAATATTTCACAGGAGGCTTCTATGACTGACAGGCACCATATAAATAAAATATATGATCATTTCAAAAGCATAACCTGTGGGTCGCTCTCTTGTACTGAGTACAACATTTGCAACTAACATTCTTCTGCAGCCACCAATAAAATGAATCAACAAAGCTGCTGGACATGGTTGTTTTAACACCAGTCTATAAACTAAACATGCAAAGAGGTACATAAAATATAGGGTAGGGTACATTCATACACACACACACATATGCATATGTGCCAGTCACTCACTGTCACATGTTCACACGGGGCAAAATATCAATTCCTTCCTTTTCAATTACATACTTTAAACAAATGTAAAAATAAATCACCAGTAAAAATAAACTAAACCACTCAGCTGCCTACGCACTGAACTGTGGTATGCCTTGCYTGTCAGTAGGTGTCATGCAACACCACAGTTTTTAAACACCTGGCTTGCACAAAAATATCCCTTAAAGAGGATATTCACCTCCAAATGGCTTTTGTTTTTTGGTTTTTTTTAAGTCACAAATATTCTTATTTGGGTGATGAACAAGTGTAATGTGAGCATCCACTAATGAGGGACTGCAGCTAATTCCTGTCTCTCTGGATACACAATTGTGTTTGGGAAGGCAGCAGCAGCCCAGCAATGAGCTGGGTAGACAGGCTAGCAAAGAGAGAGCCCTTGCTGGAGAGACTGAGCACAGAGGCACCAAGCCTAATACCTCTCACCTCTACATTACCTTTTTGCTCCCCTTTTCTCCCTGTGCTCCAGTAATCCAATAAAAACTCTTTGTTTCTGTCATAGCTGCAAACACAACTCAATAATGTCATCATACAGATCAGCCAGCTCAATTTTTCTCTAATCCAATCAATAAAATGACCATGCTGTGCTCCCTGCTCCAATTTAAAATTGAGGATGATAGCCTGAAAGAAGTAAATCCCAGAGAGCTGCTGATCAGACCTTAGGGTATCATTTTGTTTGGTTGCTGTTTTCACAGCTTGGTCATACACACACTGAACCTGCAAATGCAGCAATGAGGTTAACTAAGTGGGAAGCAAAACCAAAGCTGAATTTTGCAGATTTTAGGCTGACTGGGACCCTCAAAGAGCCCATCAGATGTTCCAGCTGTGAGCTGAGTGAGTGCCTGGGTGCTCAGTAGGAAGGAATAGGGTTCAGTCACAAGCCTGGTATCACACATGTGAGTGGTTTGGTAGACCACAGGGACTTATGGTTCTGTGCCMTAAAATCTAGATCAATCCACAGCCCTGCAGGGTTCCAACTGCCCTGAGACAGGACATTACATATAGTGGCTGACATCAGCAGGCATTTCCATCCCAGCTCCCTCTGGCTAATTCCTGATAACACTTTGAACGTCTATTGATCAGACAGAAATTTTTCTATTTGCTCCTGCAATTGAAATCTCATTTGATTTGTTGGAATGAAGATACCACCAGCTTTTAATACAAAGAGAATTATTTTTTTTCCCAACATCTATAAAGCAGAAAATTGTTGCAAGTCTTTTTTTTTTTTTAATAGCTCTAATGCCAAAACAGCTGGGGGAAGCAATCCTGAATTTGTCAGACAGATAGATAGCCCTCATTGCAGAGAAGCGTTTTGGAGTGTTCCGGTTAAAATTGGTTTTCATTTGCCAGAGTTAAGAGCTGTTGAGAATTGCACATGCAGTAAATATTTTAACACTGATAATGCTGAGCTGGGAGCTGGCAGAAGCTCGCTGTGCTGCTGCTGTGGCTGTGGTCTGGCCAAGTTTGCTGAGGCATGGGATGTTGGAGGCCCCTGGGGGCTGTAAACTGAAGGGGCCAGGTGCAGAGATCTAGAAGTGAGCTGGAGCCAAAAAAATGCCAAAGTCCCCCACAGCACCTGACTTCTCAGACCCMCTCTAAATCCAGCCCTAGGACAGGGTGAATTTTTTCTCCCACAYGCAGTCAGGCTCCCAGGGGAGATGCCACGCTGGTGTCACCAGTCAGGTAGCAAARTACTCTGACAGCATATTGATTTTGCACAATGTAAGATACTTCAAGGAAAGAGAGAGATTTAGTGTGTGGCTGATGGACAGAAAGGCAGGTAGCTGTGTAATCAGAGAAAATGGAGTCTACTAGCAGCATCTTATTTATGGTTGTTTATTGTGAAAACACAGAGCACCCAAGAAGGACTGTTATTTTCTCTTTAAAAGCCCTTGGAACAGTTTCCCAGCACCACATGCAGTATTGCAGTTAGTGAACTATTGCATTAAGTAACTTGGACCAGTGTTTTGTTAACAGATATATATTGCTAACAGCATAGCTATTGAACTCTGGCTTCAGCTGGGGCCAAATCTTGGTTCTAGTCAGATCCTCTGGGGTATCTATAAACTGTGCAATGCCATGGCTATACCCMCTTCCACAGAAATCATATTACCTTCAATTCATGTTATTGTTTCTTCATCCTGTAAACAGCCACAGCAAATTTATCTATAGGTCCAACACCTGGGGGTGAGCAGAGAGAAGAATTGGACGGTGACAATGTACTTGTCTGTAAGGTTGTCAATAAAATCTATAGATTGAGAAATAAATATGGATCATCTAAACAGCTGGAATATACAAAGAAGTAGAGATATAGCGGGGGAGTGGGTGTGAATGAAAGACAAATTCATTCATGAGTTGTATTCAAATATATGTCTGCAGATACACAATTTCCATACATATTACAAGACTGTAAAAAGACAAGGGTGGATATGCATTTTCAGAGATATCCAATTCTTTAAGCAAGGGAAAATACGCAAATACAGCAAATAGCTCAGAGCAGCAGAACTAATGCAAGCTGGTTTCCTATGGATTTGTGTCCTGGCTTGACTATATAATATTACTCTTTCCCATGTCTGGGAACCTGACAGGGTTTCCTATCATCTAAGAAAGGGTTAGGGGAAGTTTGTCTGCAACCTTTCCTTCAGTGGAGATGACAGCACAGCTCTTTCCTCCTCTTGGCTGCTGATTTTCATTAAATCTGTAGGGATACAGTACCACTGAGATTGTCAAATATGTTTGAAATTAGTCAAGGAGTTGAAAACTTATTAATAACACATACACGTCCATCCATGCACACACGTGCAGCGCGTGCTTGGAGAAGCATGGGCTCATAGGAAGYCAAGCCTAGACTAACATGTAAAAAGCTCTCTGATCTATAAGCTGCTCATTCCCAGTGTCAAACAAACCAGCAGAATGTATTTTATTAAAATAWTTGTCAGTCTGTTCCTAATTTATATTCTGGTTCTTTCTATGGGAGAAAAAAGAGGTTCCCCTCCTACGAGCAGAACTAGAGGCAAATGTGGAACCATCTGAAGATTTGAAAGCTCAAGGACTATTACATTCATGTAGTCCCACATCTTCACCAAAGAGTGCACAGGTGAGGTAGTTTCTGCATGCACAAGACACACTTAGTGCCTTAAGCTGAGCAAGGCTTTGTTAAGACTGTAACYGGAGTCTCATACCCAGTTCTCCTGCCATGTGGTAACAAAGAAGAATTCAATGGGGGAGACCAGGCCTTGTAGGATGTTCTGGAATTTTAACATTTATTTTTTGAGGGAACACTAGAAAAGGTTGACTTTTCTAGCTTATCAAAGTGAAGGCTGGGAGAGAATATGGTCCTTATCTGAAAAAATATCAGGGGTAAGTGTGAGCAAAGCAGAACTGTTTAAATGTAGAGAATATTGACAGCCTGAGAGCTCACAGTTGTAAGTCAATCTTCTAAAATTAGAACAGAAGTTGAAAGAAGTTACCTAGCTAACAGAGGAGCTAATTCCTAGATCTGCATTTTAGCACAAGTGGGAGTAAATGACAAACTCATGTTAAGATCTAGCTTAATGAAAGATTGCCAGAAAAGTATTTGACATAGCAGTATGTAACTAGAAGAACTTAAACTTTGCTACCCAAGATGTTCTTCACCCTCATGAGGTTCTAAAGGACTTCAGCAGTTCAGAGGCTRGAAACCTGAAGCAGATCTGTACACTGTACTAGAAAAACCACGTGCCAAAGAGTAGGTCTGCAGTGCAAAGCCACATTCAGCACTGAAGGAGGACTGGGATCTACCCAGGAACAAAGGGGAATTCAGGCCCCTGTCCCTACACACCAACCAAGTGGCACATGATGCAAGCCTCCAAGGGATGACTGTAGCCCCATCACTGCTCCCACTTAACCTGGCACCACATCAGCTCCTGTTAATTGCCATTAGTGAGCATAGTGTTCTGTCCTTTCTTGAACTTTATGGGTTTCTTTGCTCATATCCTATATACCAGGCTTGTAAAAGATGTATATCCTACAAGGGGCAGAAAGAKTTTTACTAGAAATATAATTAAGAGAATTTTATATAACACAGACATGGAAACTGTGGAAAGCATCAGCCATAACGCCAGTGCTGTTGGATATGCACAAATAATTGTCACTAAGCCACCCAACAGCATTCCATGTTGCGTGGGTTTGATTTCTTTTTCCCAGATACTGCTGAACAGATTGGTGGGAGTCTGAAGAGAAGAAAACAGAAAGATTTATATTCTGACTTGCACCCTAGATGCTGAGCCTCACCTCTCACCAGCTCTCCAGCCTGAGATAATTTCTGCAGATACGTAGGTGTAGGAGAAATCTCATTCCTAATGTGGCATATAGGCTGTATTTCAGTCTCTCTTTATGTTTGTCAGTAACATAAATCTCTCTTCTTACAGTGCAGAACATCTCTTGGAGGCAGGAACTCATTGACCACATGCTGCAGCAGTTGGAGAGCCATGCCTACTAATTACTGGCACTCTGCAGCACTTCATCAACATTTGCAGTTGCAAGTAATAATAATGAGCCACAGCATGGGTTGGATCTCATAACCAGTAGCTTCCTTCCTACTTCTTAGGTTTTTTACCCTAGTTTTTTCTTTTCACTTTTCGTCTTTGCATTTTGATCACCTTCCTCATCCCTGGACTGTTAACAGTCTCCAGGTTTGACAAAACTTCCAAGTTAGAACAAAGGAAAGTAAAGGCATTAACCCTGTCTGGAAATTTGTCTGAGAGAGATTTCCCCTGAGCTACTCACACATATTTCAAGAAGTATATTTAGGTTAATGCTCTCCAGGGTATGGCAGGCCTGACCGTGACAGCATGGGCTGGTGTTACAGGATAATTTTCCTATGTCAGGTGAGGAGGAAGCCTTCATGGATTCTAGGTGAAGAAAACTGATTTTATGTCCATCCATTTTTTGTGGTGTTAACCATCTGCACTCAAATTTAAAAAATTGAGAGAAGCGATGATGCACTAAGTTACCAGAGAGAGTCAGGGATGTCTTCTCCAAGGAAGATCCAATGCTTTAAAATGCAAGTGAATATTAGAAGAACAGAAATTTTRCACAGTTAGCTTTTCATGGTGGCCTTCTTTTCATCTCTCACATCTCTGCATGTTCCTCATAAGCAAGTAGTGTCAGCAAAGGCTGGACAACTAACAGATAGCCATGATGAGTATGTGCCACTTCAGGGTAGTGCTGCAGTCCTGATCACCCCTGACATCTCCCTCCAGATGCTTTGCAGGTTATTTCTACCTGACTGACATCTGTGGTTTGAGACCTATTGCTAATGTGCTGGACACGCCTGTGTGCTGCTCTGGTTTGTGATGGTGCCACCTTGCCCTGAAGCAGGACACAGTACCAGCACAAAGAGCAGAGYGTGGTGGATCCCTTACTCCTTTTCTGTAAATTGTTCCTATCCCCAGTCACTTTTCCATCCAAGTGATTTTGGAGAAGCCATCTTTCTCAGTATGCCAGTGGGAACAATTGTGGGTCCATCTGAGGAAAAGCCTGCCAGCATCACCTCAAGAACTCCCCTCATCTTCCAGCCATACCTCAAGAAATCAGATGTGACATCAGAAAGTCCAGCTCACATGGTCTCTTGGCTTGGGCTGCACAAAGGGTGGCTCCCAAAGAGTTCCTAAGCCCATACCCTGGATCCTTCCTCACCAGAAAACAACTTCCTGATTACTTTTCTACATGGCAGTACAAATCACCTTCTTCTTTGCATCCACAGGCCCCTATAGTCCCTTCTTAGCCAAATTAACATGCACCAGCAGCCAGGAGACTCACAGGGATGCTTCCAGAAACAAGTGCTTGGCTTCTAAGTCCATGGAGAGCACCAACCTGCCACTGCACAGGATGAGGCAAAGTACAGCCCATGCAGACTGCAAAGCCTCGAGTTTAACTGCTCTATTTTCTGGTATCTTCTTTCTTGTTTAGTCTGATTAATATTTATAAAAGCACTACCAGTACTAAAATAATTGCCAGTATTTTGACTAGCAACTTGCATTTTCAAGCTTAAGAAGTTAATGTTGGTCATAACACATCAGCATGAAAGCGTGTGTTGTCTAATATCCTGCTCCTGAGAAAAAGCAAGGGAAGAACTCAGCCACATAAACTGGTACTGACATGAAATATCCTTCCTGCCTCCAGCAGCCTGGGGACTACACAGGCTGTGCAGGCAGTTTTTGTGTGAATGATAATGTGATAAATGCTCTTTATTTTTAGTCAGCCAGCACGTATAAGAAGCTTTTAGGATTTTAGTCTACTAAAGTAGAAAGCAAAAAGATTTTTAGATGTTATTTATTTCTATATAGAGAGAAAACTACTGTTTATGTCCCCCAATGTATTCCTGTTTTCTTTTTATTCTCAAGGTTTTTCCTGTTAGAAAAGAAAATATATCTGTGAGTTAAACATATCTTTTCTTGTTGAAACTGATATGATGATGTACTGGGAAAAAAATAAGGCAAAATACTGTCTCAGTTGAGTCTTTTTTTTTTTTTTTCAAAATAAAATACATATTGATGAATACTTGTCAAATCAGAATATGGATGGTCAACAAGCAGGTAAATAGTGCTAGTTTGCTAGCTGTTTTCCCAGCTCAGAGCCAAGATTCTTAATGATGCCAAAGGGGAGTGTGCCAAAAGTCTGTACCAAGTGCCAAAAAAGTCTGTACCATGCACAACCCAAAGTCTTAGTGGTCCGACCAAGCCTAAAAATTATCCTACATGCTCTTTCCTGGTGCTTGTCTATTGATCTGCTAAAAACATATGTACTATAGCATAGTTAAGTTGCCCAAATTGAAATATTAGTCAATCTTCAACTCCCACTGATCTCAGTGTTTAGGTTTCTGTGAAAAAGAAAACAAACCACAAAACAAAACAAGAAAGATTTGGCTATCTTTTCAGGTGTCTAGATTTGGAGACAGAAAACCAGATACTCAAATCCTGGCACTAGATCTATGATGACATGTTTGGGGAATTAGTAAGACTGGAAAGACAAGAAAAATGGAGAGGAAGCCTTCACCCAATATGACTGGAATGTATCTGCTAGTAATTATTTTGTCATTATGATTTCACAAACAATACGGATCAACCAGTACACAAATCTTTGTGAGTGCTAAATGTAATGTTAACCATTATATTCCAAATGCTTTATCACAAGAGACATTTTGTGACATCAGAAACTAGTTTGCCTTTCACTCAATTATGTCTATTAACTGGTAATGTATACTGAATCCCTGCCATGCATTTTGTAATGCTGATCCTCATTAACTGAGTAAACAGAAAGGCAGCCTCATTGGCAAGGCAACTCAAGAGACCAGAGAGCAGGGATCACTCTGGCCAGAGACCATCCATCATCATCCCTGTGTCAGGGTGTGAAGTTAGCATGTAATTATTGGGCACGTGGGGTGAGCAAGACCACAGATGGAGTCTGGAACAAGTATAATACTTCCACAAAATCCCACAGCTGTGGCAAGGTGCAAGACTTTGCTTTATAGGAAGCATTTTACAGCATCAGGTAGATTTTAATGTCCCAAAATATGAAGCAGTCTATAAAACAAAGTTACATAAACCCAAAAAGCACAATGCACACAAACCCAAAACCCACTTTTGTTTTCTCCCATGCAGCAGTGCAAAATCAGACAATTATCCTTCCCTTGAAAGACTTGAATTATAAATTACATTTCTGGACCTGTAAATGGGTACTCTCACACTCTTGAGTAGTGGCCTGATGCTCATTAACTTTGACATCATGTATAAAATGCTATCAAACCAAGGACCCACTTCAGAAAAACATTTAAGCACATGCTTATTAAGCTTAAATACTGCAATGAAGTTGATAAAAGTGAGCTCATATTTAAATACTTTTGTAGCACAGATGTTTTTATGAGTTGAAAAGCAGGCCTGGACCAAAGCTGCTTGGACTTCAGAACGGCTGCATCCGCTTTGTCTCACTGTGGAGTGGTTTGAATGGCTGAGCAGGGAGCACAGCTGTGCAAAAATAGCCCCAGCCCCAAAATCCACCAAATTCAGCTCTGCTGGCCTCTCTCCCCCATTTGGTATAATTGCATGAGCACAGCTTGAATCTCTTCTCACTTCTACAAGTGTAAATCACAAGTAAATCCTCCGAAGAGGGGGACTGAATAGTGGAAAACAGGGAGAGAGTGAGGCCAACTCTTCTCTCTGTAAGTACTCAGTAAATCACACCAACAGTGGAAAAACAATCCCTAGGAAAAAAGTTTCTGCAAAACTGTCACACCCTACCACTCTGGATTTCCTGCTGTGTTTCTGTCATCACCTTCTGATCACCCTGTAACTTTTTGCTTATCTAATTCTTCCTGAGTTTGCTGAGCCTGGTTCTCTCCTGACAACACTTCAGTGTAGATCTGCCAATGGTGGTTACGTGTGATTTACACCAGCAGGAGCAGGTGACTGAAGAAATGGCCCCAGTGGCCCTTACCTTCCCACCACTGAGCATCCTTAACTCAGAAAGACTAGGGATCACCCCCAGTAGCTTGTCCCTTGTGGGCTGAGTTGCAGAGGCATGGAGCCTGTTAACAGAATTTATTAATGGAGAAGGTGGTGATGGCAGCGCTGTTCTTCCTGCAATTTACATAAAATCTGTGCAGAAAGAGGGAGAAAAATTGTGAACATCTGGCTACACCCATAGCCAGTACAGAATTCCATTACCGTGTTGGCATGAGCCTGTGAGCATGGCACAGCTAAATAATTCATTAAATTAGCAGGAATTGCATGTGGAAGATATACACTAATACAGTGCAGAGCAACACTGTTCTCTGTGGCAGAACAAGCACCACAAGAGGAGGTGTTTACTACCTGATGTTGTACCAAAGCCTAGAAAGATGTTGGTCTGCCTCTGGTGAAGTCTGAAAGGTGTTGGTCTTCCTCCACAGGAGTTGTGCCACTGGCCTGCAAAGAGACCCTGCCTGAGCACTACCAAGACAGAAAAAAGGATATAAACAGGACTGAGTGTGTCAGCCACTTGGTGTTGCAGCTCACCCAGCATCGCTCTCTAGAGGAGGGTAATAAAGAGCTCTCAGCCGGGCAATGGTTTCTGCCCACCTGGAACTCTTCTATTTCATGGGTGTTTGTGTCTCCCAGCCACCAGGTGAGGACCAGCACCTGGAAATATGAGCATGAGGCTCAGCAGGGAATGCAGAGCTCCCCAGGGCCAGATCCAGGCCATCAAGGCCTAGGCTGAGGTCCTTGACAGTCTCAGAGGAGCTGGGAGCAAGTCACAGGCAAGGACTCCTGCTGAACCCCWGACCCACCTGGAACTGGAATTTCATCACTGGTTCAAGAGAATTCTTGATGTCCTTGATGTCTGCAAGCAGCTCAGGTACTCACAGGAGTAATCCATAGAAAAATCTGCTTAAGTAGCAACAAGAGCATAACCAGAAATCAGCATCAAGTGGAGAACCCAGACAGAAGCAGCACAATGTTGGTCACTTACTCAAGATTAATTCAACCATCTCTAATTTTCCTAACATAAGACATTTGCATTTACTCTGAATTTGCTATATTAGCTTCCACACAGCATGACATTGGCTCCCTGCAAACCCCATTTCTCCTCTCTTTGTAAGCTAAATTTTTACTGCCTTTTTTCTTTCTTTCTTTTTTTTCCTCTTTCTTTACTTTTAAGGCAATGAAATAGAGCTCCTTTCTATTGTTTTGAAAACAACTGCTGAGTAAAAGAGCAAAACTGTGTCAAGTCTCTGCATTGCCTGAATGAATGGCATTCTCAGAAAGGACAGTGCTTTCATCTTAATTGCTAGCTAGGAACAAAAGTRTTGGTGTTCAGCACTTCAATATAAATCAATGAAGGAAAAAAATCACAACAATTTACTAGAAAAGAGAGTATCTTTGTGGATATTATATAGTACTGCAAGAGTAGGAGAATTACATAGCCCATACTAACACAATTTTTATAAGTCCCATTTATGCCAGTTTTCATAGGTTTCTTTTCCTACTCCTGAGCAATTTGCAAACAGTGCTCTAGGTTCTGATAAACACTGAAATACAGATACCTTGCAATGCCCTGTACTTGTGAGTTTACAAATGAGCTGTAGAAAACCCTAGAAATTYAAAACTTWTTTTTTTWWAAAAACCATATACATCTCTGATACTGCAGAGCTATAAAATATCACCTTGAATTGGAGTGTGATTCATTGTGATGTATTTAATGTCAGGGCTTTCATTATTTAGCATGAAACCTGGTCAGTGTGGCTGGCCCCATTCCAATGGGTACTACAGTTCCCATAGTCACTCCACCATAATTATGCAGCCTGACTGAGCGGTGGCTCAGACCAGTGCAAGGACTACAATGCTAAAAAGGGGACTAATGATTTGAAGTATCCACCCTTACCTTGAAAGAGTTTAATCTCAGAGATAGGGGAAGAAAGTGAAGGTCCATTGGGTATGCAGAAGCAGAGGTGCCTAAAACCACGGACRCTAGTGGCTGTCACCTTTCCCTGAWRAGAATTTTCTATCACAGAGCACCATCTGAGAATTGCTTTAAAGAAAACTCCAGTCTCTAAATTAAATAGGATTAAGTTCGTATTTTATCATATTTAGATGATACTTTATCATTAAAGAGAAATCTTTCTTGCTAAATTGCAAAGATTCTGTTATAAACAAAACCAGTCTTGTCCATAAGTCCATGGTGATCTTCACTATGAGGCACTGGCACAGGTTCCCCCATCCTTTGAGGTGTASAAGCCAAGCTGGATGGAGCTTTGAGKAACCTGGTCTAGTGGAAGGTTTCTGCTCATGGCAAGGGGATTGCAACTAGATGTTTTAATGTCCCTCCCAACCCAAACCATTCTATCCATGTTWCTGTAATTCTGTGATTCTATGATGAGTGCTTTAAACATRTACCCACAAGCCAGTGTGAACCATTCACATTACCATCTGAAGCTGACATCCCAACTTCTGCAGCAGCTGGTCCCTGTATCCAATTAGTTTTCTTGACAGGACCTGAATATTAATTTGCTGTGGATTTTAATTAAATATTGAAGAATTATGGTGACATAGCATGACAGCCTACTGCAAAATAATTTACAATATCCTGTTACACTGTTATTCTAAAACAATTTTCCTAGCATGTTTGATCTTCKTAAAACCTGCTGCTAAGTGAAATTACTGTATTTTGCTATATATCAAATAATGATAAATGGCATCTTGTATTTACATGTACCTTCCATATCCAAGGAGCAGAGTACTCCTTACCTGCTTCCCTCTCTCTCTTAAAGAGAAAAACATTTATTTCCATCATTGAGAAGCCCAAGTTTCTTTAGAACAGATCCCCAAGGGGGTCACTTATATATTAAAAACTGAGCTCATGCTGAACATGTGCTGTTACCATCAAAGGCAGAGAGGTCAAAATGGATATTGCAGATCTGTATAAACCTTCTTTGTCTTACAGCTCAGGTCAAAAAGTGCCAATTCACATGTCTGATGTTTTGATGCAGTTTTGTGCATTGGCTGAAAAATAAATCACAAAATCCACCGTTCAACGGAAATTAGGTGTGCAATAAAAATGGGCAAGATCCTRTTCTCCCCTTCAGCTGCAAAACCCCACAGACCATGATGAAATTTCTTTGGTAAGTGCAATGCAGAGGTGGATTTACTGGATAAGTGCCAGTATCAGCAGGTATTGTGTCAATCTAGTCTGGAAATATCTATAGAGCTGGGCTGATGCTTCTTTTCAGGTTTTATGCAGTGCCCATCACCTCATTAGCCTAGCAGTGATCTGCTGTGCTGATCCTTCCACACACCATGAAATCATGTATTTAAAATAGACTGTCATGATACCAGTGTTTGAGGTATCACTGGGTATTTGAATAACACTAGAATGGAATTTTTTAATCAGCTTTGCTTGAACTAAACCAGCAAAGGAACATAAGATCTCTGAGCACACAGTATATTTTTCAAATGTTAGAAAGATCTTTTTCAGCGCAAGCAGGAAAAAATGGAGAGTTAATTTTGACAGCACAGACACTGCTACCATTGTGCAGGCAGAAACTCGAACTTCCCAGCTGTCTTGCTGGCTCAACACTCCATTAGACATTTGAAAGGGAAGAATACATACTGGAAATTTTGTTTGGAGGAATAGCTGAAGTGCAAAATGTTAGATCATTGTCAGAGTGTTCTGGAAGCATTATTATTATTATTATTACTATTACTATTATTATTGTTGTTGTTGTTGTTAATATTAATATAATATTAATATTAATATTAATATTTACATTCTTCCCTTTATAATGTCCAGCTTCCAGGGACATAATGACACACTGCTGCTTC
Source organism: Cardinalis cardinalis (assembly GCA_014549065.1). NCBI lineage: Eukaryota > Metazoa > Chordata > Aves > Passeriformes > Cardinalidae > Cardinalis > Cardinalis cardinalis. The sequence goes on along the minus strand of JACDOX010000058.1, from coordinate 3,412,075 downwards.
TCAAAACCATAATCATGGCAAAGGAAACTGGGCCAGCATCATCAACAACCTGCAACCTGAAAGTAGAGAAAACAGAAGTGCCTGTGGGCTAGCCAGAATGCCCCTCCAAAAATCCTGGTCAGTGTCAGTTTTATCTGAAATAATGTAAGGCACATCTGTTCCTTAAGCAAAAATTATCATTAAACCAAATCGTTTCAATCCAGCTGCAAATACAGCAATAAAATGATGGATCAGTATGTGGGAAATAACAATAATGTAGATTAAAAACCAGAAGGATATATGACACCTTTATTCCTAGSCTTTCCTCTGAGCCCAGCAGCCTGCCCCAGGCACACCATTCATTTTCTTTGTGCAGTGTTTTGATGCATCTTCCTGGAGCAGGGCTGTTCCTCCATGGCACGGCTGCAGAGAGACCATCCATGCTAGTGGCAGTCCTGCACACAGCATGGGTGACATCTTCATGCTGGAATAGAGGAAAGAAGTTTTGCTTTCCCTATGATCCCCTTAATGCATATTTGTTTTTCAAAGTAAGTGACTAGGATTGCTGACGTGGAAGTGCTTTGGGGAGCCCAYGTGACAAAAGCTTTAAAAGCATAAAGGGAGCTATTAGTTTTTATTAATCCCAAAAGGCTATTCTGAGAGTTGCCCAAAGGGAACACACGAGCAATACTTGAGAAGAAGAAATATTATTTTTCAGTAAGGTATAAAATATTTACTATCTGCCAGTGATGGGTGCTGAACGATTTGTGGATATTACTTTGACAGTGCAGTGTTTAAGGATGCATTTCTCCCTACAAAGGCAGCCATCAGAGCCATATATCAAAACCTAAAAATCTTTTGCCAGTGTAGATATTGACTGCATCTGAAAACAAATGCATGCATAACTTACCTAAAAGTTGTGCAATTTTTAAATATGTGCATATGTATTGTAAAAAGTTCCTGTTGGATGAAACTCACAGCTGCTGTGCCTTGTTGCTCAAGAATGAAAGCTCAAGGTTATATTTTACATCACATGCAGGAAATTTAGATGTCTTTCCCATTATTTACTTAGACAGGGTGCCTGCACTCCATCCTGTCAATTGATGAATAAAAGCCTGCTCCCCAGTCAGAACAGAGTAAAAGGTAGCCCAGGGATAATGCACCCTCTCAGCCTTGCCTTCAGATGGGCACCTCTCACCAGGGAACACTWATGAGCTGCTTAGCCCAGAGACTTGAGAAGGGAAGATGGCTACTAGTGAAGCCATACAAGTATTTTGCCTTTATTTGAAAAATATTTTGTCCAAGTTATTTATCAGCATCTTTATAAATTGTAGATCTGTGCAAAACTCCTAAAACAGTGGAATCTTTGCTCTACTGGTTTTAATTCATTTACACATAAGCCCAGTGTGCTGCATTTTTAATTCTGGCTTCCACTGAACCCAAATTGAGCTGAAAGACTATGGATATCATGGTTCAGTATACAGGAATATTCAAAGCCTCAATCTTTTAATGGTTTCAGAGCAGGCAAGATAAATCCCTTCAGTTTTCTTACTTTCCCCCTCCCCCAGTGTTATATTTATTTTTTAATTGATTTGAAACAGAAAATTTAAACAAAGACTTCACATTTCCTGCAAGGATTTTGTGTAGATGTGCATAAAGCTCTGGGCCACTTGAGTGATGTTATTCTTCTGAGAGCATTGCCCAGTAGTACCACTGGACCTCTGGAAGCCTAATTACACACCTCTGGATTATTCACAGGAGCAAAGCCTGGAAGACAAGGCTCCCCTAATGAGGGATTGTTTTACCCAAACCTGACATGTAGCCACCTCTGATATGGATTGTAGTAGCATTTAACAGTGCACAGCAAGATAACCCAACTAAATTAGGACAAGAAGTGGAAAAAGAATAATGCTGCCAACAGGATCTCTGGGGAGACTGAAMGTAGGCAGATTGCAGCTACCCAAGCTGTAACCAGGCCAAGGAGCCTGGGGGAATGCTGTCAGTAGCACAACARTGGCTGCACTGTTCCAGTGACTGGAAGGAACTAAAACCTGGTTTATCTCTTACACCTCGTACTAAACTGCACAGCCCCCTTATAACTGGCTCAGGTGGGAGTAAAGAGCAATACCTTGGAAGGACTCTGTAGGTTGCAGACGGACCAGATGAGGGCTGCCCCTGGATGCATCCCCCAGCAGGGGTGACCCAGCCACCTCTGCCTGTCTCCACGCTCTTAAGGGAGGGCATAAATCCCTGGGAAGTAATCTGCAGCAATTATGGTTGYTATTACCAGGGCTTACTTGCTTTATGGAGCTGTCTGGGCCATTAGAAAGTTTCTGGATTGTATGAGACTTTTGAACTTTTTGGGTACCTGTGAATAAGCTGAGACACATGAAATCATAGCCTAAAGGAAATTAAGAGTCTGAGTTTAATACTGGATGCATGCCTGAAAAAATCTTAGAGTGCACCAGCAAGCTGAGATGCCTTCCTTCATACCAAATTTCTAGTGAGTACTTTGCTGGTTTTTATTGCTTTCTGTTGCTCATCTTCGGCCTGAGAGTATTTAAAATGACCACAGCAGAGGCACCTGAACTAGCAGGGCTACAAAACATCAGTCTCAACCTCTTCAATACAAAAAGACTTCATGATATTTTAAAACAGCCTTTTGGTGGCTGCTCAGAGCATCTCACAGAGTGCTAGCATGAACATAAACTCAGTTCCTTAGCACCAGGAATGCAGTTGTTCAGGTATCCCATGACACACCAGAACACAGACTAATATTAATGAGAAAGCTCCCTCTGCTGAACTTCTTCTCAGCATTAATTTCTCAGGCAATCCATGTTCTGTGAACCTGAAACCACGGGCAGAGTCAATGTGAGGAGAAAATCTGGTGTGTCACAGGACTCAGAAGTTTGGAGCCCAAACCTACCTCCCCTGGGACGATCCTCTTGGTCTTTGCTGGTGGAATAGTMATTTCCTGTCAATAGTAACTTGTTGCATGAGGACATCCACATAGATTCTGGAGTTATCTGGAATGTGTTTCATGCCTATCTGTGACTGACTTCAGCTGTTCACTCCTTTATCACTAGTGTGATCTAGTTAAATCTATGGGACCAGCTGGGATCCATCCCAGGGTGATGAGGGAGCTGGCAGATGAGCTTGTGAAGTCACTCTCCGTCATTTACCAACAGTCCTGGCTCACTGGTGAGGTTCCAGAGGACTGGAAGCTGGCCAGTATGATGCCCGTTCACAAAAAGGGTGGGAAGGAGGATCCTAGTAATTTTAGGCTGGTCAGCCTGACCTCAGTAGCTGGTAAGGCAATGGAGCAGTTTATATTGAGTGTCATCACACAGCCCTTACACGATGGCCAGGGTGTCAGACCCAGCCAGCAGGGTTTAGGAGGGGTAGGTCAYGTTTGACAAACCTGGTCTCCTTTTATGACCAAGTGACCCGCCTGGTGGATGCAGGAAAGACTGTGGATGTTGTCTATTTCTTTCCTTCTGCAAGGCCTTTGACACTGTCTCCCACAGCACACTCCTGGGAAAGCTGCAGCCCAGGGTTTGGGCAGGAGCACTCTTTGCTGGGTTAGGAACTGGCTGSATGGCCRGGCCCAGAGAGTGGTGGTGAAYRGYGCTGCATCCAGCTGGGGCCAGTCACCAGTGGTGTCCCTCAGGGGTCTGTGCTGGGGCCAGTTCTGTTCAATATTTTTATTGAGCACATGGATGAGGGGATTGAGTCTTTCATTAGCAAATTTGCAGATGACACTAAGCTGGGAGTGTGTGTGATTCTGTTGGAAGGTAGGAGGGCTCTGCAGAGGGATTTGGAACAGTTGGATGAATGGGCAGAGTCCAATAGGATGAAGTTTAATAAATCCAAGTGCYRAGTCCTGCATTTAGGCCACAATAACCCCCTGCAGTGTTATAGGCTGGGGACACTGTGGCTGGACAGTGCCCAGGCAGAAAGGGACCTGGGGGTGCTGGTTGACAGTCGGCTGAACATGAGCCAGCAGTGTGCCCTRGTGGCCAAGAAGGCCAAGGGCATCCTGGCCTGTGTCAGGAACAGTGTGGCCAGCAGGAGCAGGGAGGTCATTCTTCCCCTGTACTTGGCACTGGTGAGGCCACACCTCGAGTGCTGTGTCCAGTTCTGGCCCCTCAGTTTGGGAAGGACATTGAGACACTTGAGTGTGTCCAGAGGAGGCAATGAGGCTGGTGAGGGGCTTGGACCACAAACCCTGTGAGGAATGACTGAGGGAGCTGGGGGTGTTCAGCCTGGAGAAAAGGAGACTCAGATGCAACCTTATCACTCTCTACAACTCCCTGAAAGGTGGCTGTGGTGAGCTGGGGGTCGGTCTCTTTCTCCAGGCAACAACTGACAGAACGAGAGGACACAGTCTTAAACTGTGCCAAGGGAAGTTTAGGTTGAAGATTAGAAAAAAGTTTTTATGGAAAGGGTGATAAAGTACTGGAAGGGTCTGCCCGGGGAAGTGTTGGAGTCCCCATTCCTGGATGTGTTTAAAAAAAGACTGGATGTGGGACTTGGTGCCAGGGTTTAGTTGAAGTGCTAGGGCTGGGTTGRACTCAATGATCTCGAAGGTCTCTTCCAACCCAGTGATAGTGATTCTGTGATATATCTGGTGTAAGACACTCAGGCTGTACACCAGAGATTCACACAGCACTTCATATGGTAGAGCTGACCCCGAAAAACCAGATTTTTCCTTCAGATCTTGTATTGTCTTTTCAAACACAACAAAAATGGAGTTCACAATGTGATCAGTCATTCAAATAATTCTCATCTTGAGCCCAAAGTACCTTAAATACTGCTTAAAGCCCTCAATAAAACCTGCACTCGGTAACTTTGCTCTTCTGCTGCAACTGAACCTCTCTAAAACTAGGGCAAAGCTTATCTGTGGAAGCAGAACTGGTCAGCCTGTGACTGTGGATGAGCTCCCTCAACCTAACCTTGTCTCTCTAAAATAAATACAGAATATTTATTTAGTCTCTCTAACCTTGCCTTCTCTAAASTAAATACAGAATAACATATGCATTTTTCCAAAAAAAACAAAGCTAAACAAAACCAAAACTAATAAAGCTGTACCAAAATAAAACATTCCAGGGAACAGAGTTCACTCCAATTCAGGGATGAAGAGTATCCATCACATGATAGATACTAATCATTTAAGGCACCACTGCAAAGCATTAAAATACTATCAAGATGAACCTATGCAAACTAAAAATCTGAATTTCTTGAATAGTCTGCTGTGAAACCTTAACTTCTCCCTTAAAACCACTTTGGAACTGAGAAACTGCAGTGTCCCTTTCTGTACAGGAGATCAAGGGAGATATTGATGTCTAAAACTGACACAACTAAGAGACAAATCAGGAATTGTAGTAAAAATAGGAACAGGGGATGCCTGAATACATATGATGTATTTTTGGAAGTCAGAGCAGCTATTAAAAATATAAATCCTGCCTTAGAAATCTATGATAGGCCTTTGAAGGAGCTGCCAAAGAGGTGAATAAAGGAGATCAGCCAATAAGGGATTGCTCTTTACCAAAAGGGTTTGTGCATGAAATTTTGTTGCATGGTTTCACAGAAAACCCAAATGTTAATGGGAGAGGAAGTAACAAGCATTTCTGGTACAGAAGGCCTCTGAGCTGAAAGTGACTGAAAGCTGCTCCCAGGATCACATATGTTTACCTTGTTCTTAGCCTTCATTACACAAACATTTCACTCTTCCATACACACACAAGAGTACCAAACTGCATAAGCCTTTGGTCTGACCATTTGTTGTTTTATCCAGCTATTGATTTCAGCATCTTTCATTAATCACCAACAAAAGATCATCATCAGAGTAAGAAACAAAGTTGGACATTTGGTTGGAAACGAGTTTGACTCCCTCTATTTCCAATTTTCTTCACGCTGGACTTTAATCCCTCCCTGCCAGAGTGAATGGGATTCACTCTGCTTCCCTACATCAGTGACATTATGTAATGGACTGAGAGTTGCCTGAACTTTTCAGTATTGACTGACAGTAGACACCCTATAGTTACAGAAAGGGCAGGAAATAATGTGTTGTAGGAATACAGGCATGGTCTGGTTTGAGTTCTATGAAAGAGATAATTATGGCAAAAAAACCCCATATTCTATCTTTCGTGATGCTTTTGAGTACCCAGGACAATCACATGAAGTTGCCATATGGGCTCTGAGTTTCCAGGGACCCATCACTTTCACAGGGTCAGTCACAGAGACACCACAAGCACCTGCAGTGGCACAACCAACTGCACTGTCACAGCCACAGAATGGCTCAAGTTGGATTGAGCTGCTTTGGATTCTGGCCTCTGAGAACTAGAATGACAGCTGAGGCCTGCCACACTGGTATGGATGGGACTTTTTCCTCTGAAGTGACRGAAGAGAGCTGCTCTGGTAGCTGTGAACCACTGCCTGCTGACAAAGACCATCAGCTCCATGGAGCTGCTCATCTTTTCAGAACTGTGCTGTGAGCTACTTTTCTACAGTCTAAACCAGATTTATTTTATATTGAGCCCAGCACTTATACAAAAAAATATACAATATACACCAATATACAATATATATGCCTCTACTTAGGACTCCAGCAACCACACTGGGAGGAGAAGATTCCAGAAATCAAGGGAGAATCAATGTCAAGCTGTCAAGTGTGAAAGAGCCTTTTGTTGGACAGCCTTCGGCATCAATTAGACTTTTTCCCCCTTTTTTTACCTGACTTAGTGTGATTTCATGCAAAGAGTTCAAAAAATCTCTAGTAAATAAATGCCCTAGAAATAAGAATATAGAAATAGGCTTATGTTCCTATTTTTCCACTTCATACAAACCAAACCTTGTGGCAACAGGAAAGGTACATTGCGCACGTTACTAAGTGCATTCAGGAGAAAGTGAAGTAAAGCTGGGGTCCACTGAGAAAAGACCAGGATAAAAGGAGAAAGGCCAAGAACCTCCTTGAAAGCTGTAAATATAATTAAAACATGGAAGGGAGAATGTCAAATGGATTAAGGTTAATAGTTCRTGCACTGCCACGGTTTGCTTATGAAGATCATTAAGAGTTTTACCAGAAAGGAGTGGTAAAGGAGACTGTGAGCAATTTGCCTCACTTCTGAAGCAACCTGCAGAGCACTCAATGCTGACCTCTAAGTCCTATCTTGACCAGTCAAGAAGGGCCACCTGAAGATTACAGTATAATAAGGTAGGGAGGGAAAAAGGCTCAGAAATAARGTTCTATGTCCTAAAATCTGATTGAACCTTCCCTGGTTTGCAGGCTGATTCAAAAGAAAATGTAGCAGAAAGCTTAGGCTGACTTGAAATATTATCTCAGAGCATCTCTTTCAGCTCCCTCCTGCATTATTTGGCAGTTTTTGATAGCACTGTTCTTCTCTCAGTGATTTCAGACACAGCTGGCTTTCCTCCAGGCAAATGCTGGCTGGGAGCTGGGGACAGGCCACTGAGGAAAAAAAAGCCCTTGTTTTATATGTTGTGCATGGAAAGAAAATCTTTATGGTGTCCACATCATGTGGAAGGAGGTGCAAAGGGGGCGCAGGGGCTGAATACTGAGGAGCCAGATAAGAAATGGAAATCCCCAACCTGGCACAGAATGTGATGTAAGATGGTAATACTTTGAGAAATGGTTCAGAAGTGTAACAGTTCTGGTTTCTTCAGGGAATTAGTAACACAAAAGTCAGTCTGATTTTGCTCAGCAGAAGAGAAACAATACCTAGCTGACAAGATAGCTCCAAGTACAGGAGATGACTAGTTAGATTACACTGAACAAAGAAGGCTACTGTCACAGCAAAGTTTCCTTTCTTGTGTCTCGCGATCTTAACAGATGTTTACTGAGAATACTTTTTTCCACTCACTCTTTTAAAAAACCTACTTCAAAGGAGTTAGGAATTCATGACCACTGATATAACAAAAGAAGCAATAAACTTCTGCATATTAAGGCTGATGTGTCAAAAGCTCCAAAGACAAGCAAGAAATACAGTGATGTACTATGATATAAATAAGATACTGGAATGCATCTCAATAAATTATTTTTATTGCATAGTCAGAGTGTCTCAAAATCTCCACACCTTCTGAAGATGGGGCTTCTCTAATAAGCATTTCTCTTATATGAAGAGAAGTATGTGTTTTACAGGAATACTGTGTTCTTTATTAACTAGACTTTTTTACTATAACAGTAGTATTCCTATCCTAGTTTTTCTTGCCATAGTGTCATTTCTATCAAAACAAGCAAGCTTTTTTTTTCTTTTTTTTTTTTTTTCTTTTTTTTTTTTTTTTTTTTTTGGTGCAGAAATCTAGCACCATCCCTGTAAATACAGGCAGGCCCTTTCATCTTGGCTTTTCTGTTGTGGAAACAGAGACACCTTTACCTTCATGGACATAAGACCAATATTTTCAAAGTGATCATTGCTAGACCTCATCTCTGTCTGATCTGGGTTCATTTATCTTGTTTATTTCAATTTTCACTTTTTGGCCTAATCTATCTGTTTTACCATCACACACTAGCTTCACATTAAAGATAGCAGCAAAACATATATTTCCTGATTTGTTACCTCCCCAAAAATGTTCTCTATCTTTAAAGAACAAATAGGATCAAGGAATTCTGATAAGGTGGAAGGTGAACCTCTTTGAAGATGCACTATTCTATAATRAGCCAGAGCTGCCACTGTACCACTGCACACTTTAAAATCTGAACAGAAATAAATAAAAATGGTATGCATCTACAACAGCYCCAGAGCCTAGTGAGGGCCACAGATTTCCTAATGTTTGATTAGAGAAATCCATTTATAAATTTACTCTTCTCCTGTGAGCTGCTTATGGCAGTCAACAAGTGAAAAACCCTAAACCTCTATGTTTCTGGTTAAGTATTACAAAAAAATGGCAACTGTTYTCAAGAAGAAAAGCCATCTCTCTGCTACTGTCATTTCAGCTTTTKAGCTCAGTCTACAAACTCCTGGGCAAGCAGTGTGTGTTTTGTCTGGGCTGCAAGTGCAACGACTGCCACAGCAAGTGGTGTTCTGCATCATGGTCTTGCTTCAATTTCTGAAACATCTTAAGGGTAAGGCCAAGGAACCACCTGAGACAGAGTTGCCTCACAGTTGTGAGGGAATAAAGACACAATTAAAACAAGGTCCATGTTCACAAGAAAGATGCTGCTCTTCCGTATTTAATGGAAAAATATGTTTGTTGGACAGCAGCAATTGGGTATAGTAAGTGCCATCTGCCCCATTGCCCAACATCACATACCAGCTGCTGTGCACACAACTTGACCAGAAAAGGGTTAAAATCAGCCCCTGCCTCCTCTCTGTATAAGACATAACGTCCATTGTCGTAGTCTCATAGTAAGAAGTAAGAATGAATTGACCCCACCTTCTTACGGATTTTAGTATTAACATAGAGAAACTAATCTCCAGCAATGTCCTTCCTTCCTTCCTTCCTTCCTTCCTTCCTTCCTTCCTTCCTTCCTTCCTTCCTTCCTTCCTTCCTTCCTTCCTTCCTTCCTTCCTTCCTTCC
>JACDOX010000058.1:3356446-3402482 GCA_014549065.1 Cardinalis cardinalis | reverse complement strand
CTCCTTCCCTCCTTCCTTCCTTCCTTCCTTCCTTCCTTCCTTCCTTGACACCAAGGTACTTACCTGACACTAGTTGCCATGATTACTTTTGCTGTGAACACTGAGGCAGGCAGACAGAAATATAACACTACCAAGGCTTTGGACTTGGGCCAGTTGGTCGTAAAGGCAGGGGAGTTAGAAAGTATTTTCCAAGCAAGCAGGCACACATACATCTGGGTAAGTTAGTGCAAGCAGGAAAGGATGGGCAGATAGCCACAACTTCTAAGGCACATGTGTTATTTTAAAGCAGTTTTCCTTCAGTATATCTGTCACACCTAAATTTAGTATGGTCACATAAAACTCATTCCTTTCACAGAACTGGCTTCTAGTGGTCTCTTTCTAAATTATATTGGTTTCTCTAGTGCAGTTGTGCTCTTTGGAAAAGAAACTATAATCATCTGGAGTAACAAGTCCAATTCACACAGAAATACTTCTTGCAGAAGCTCCATATTAATATGCCTTAGGCTCAGTATTCCTATGTCAGGGAGATTCTGAAATTCACTAGAGAGATTTATGCTCAAGAGCTAAATAAATATCTTTCTATATCAGGAGGTTCAACTTCCACACAAACTCAGGAGTTTATTGCCCTTGTGGCAACCAGTCTTGTGCCATGCCCTTTCAGCAAGCAACATTTATCCCCCTCTGCACTTGCTTTGCAATCTCAGGATATAAACTGGTGATTAGAGATGGAAGAAACCCAAACGGGCAATTTAATGTCATGGGAAAAATTTAAATTTAAAATCATGGCAGGCAGGGCTACTAAGTTCCTCTGGGTAGTAGCCTCTTCCTGCACAGTCAAAGGTCTTGTTTTTTGAGCACTGTCCATACCTGCTTTGATCCAAATGCCTGAAAAATTACATGACAAGGAAAAATAGGGGAGAAAATACTGAAGAAAAAGTTCATAAGATATGAGCTGTCCTTTAGTATTGCATGTGACCATTGCTTGTGACTGTCCTCAGCTGGCCACCCCCTCTCAATGTGCCACCAGATGTGTCCTATGTGTCCAGAGYTGTCATGACTCACAGAGCTCACCTGAAGAAGCAAGCCCAGGTCTTGCTGATGCTTGACTTAGAGAGGAAAACAACAGTTTAATCTGACAAACTGAYTCTGGAGATTCCCGTTTCCCTCCACCACCCTAGTCCTATCTTTTCCCTCCAGCTCTCTTGAAGTTAACCTGAGCCAGTAACTGTCAGCTTGCTTTTGCACTTACTTTTTGGGTTGTCCTTGTCTGAACTACATACAAATGTAGAAAAATGTCAGTTTTGATACTGTAGAACACCTCTTAGTGTGAGATAGAAACCTGCTGCAGCAACCAGAGGCCAAAGCSTCCCGTTCCATATGGGGCTCCTGGGCTCCAGGCAGGTGAGTGATTGCTTTGGGCATGGCTCTGTCAGCTGGAACCAGMCACGCCTCCGGCAGCCAGGAGCTCACTGGGCTCGGTCTTCGCCTCCCGGCCCAGCCTCCCATCCCCTCCGTGGGCGTCTGGGGGAAGGCGTCTCTCCAAGAGCCCCTGCAGAGGCCCAGCTGTGGCTCGGCCGGCGCTGGCAGTGGCAGAGGCGGGCCGGCTGCCAGGCTGGGCCGCTTCCCCGGGCGGGCGAGCAGCCATCCCTGCTGGCAACACCCTGCTGGCCAGAGAGCCTCTGAGTCCCCAGCCCCAGCCACACAGCAGCCATCCCTGCTGGCCAGAGAGCCAGCGGGTCCCCAGTGACACAGCAGCCATCACTGCTGGCCAGAGAACCTGCAGGTTCCCAGCTACACAGCAGCCATCCCTGCTGGCCAGAGAGGCAGCAGGTTCCCAGCCACACAGCAGCCATCCCTGCTGGCCAGAGAGCCTGAGGGTCCCCAGTGACACAGCAGCCATCCCTGCTGGCCAGAGAGCCTGAGGGTCCCCAGTCGCACAGCAGCCATCCCTGCTGGCCTGAGAGCCTGAGGGTCCCCAGCCACTCAGCAGCCATCCCTGCTGGCCAGAGAGCCTGAGGGTCCCCAGTCGCACAGCAGCCATCCCTGCTGGCCAGAGAGGCAGCGGGTCCCCAGCCACTCAGCAGCCATCCCTGCTGGCCAGAGAACCTGAGGGTCCCCGGCCATGGCATGCCTGGGAGTGCAGCTGGACAGCACGGCCTACTGAACGGCTGGCAGCCATGTCTGACTTGTCTGGAGCGTGCTGCTTCTCCTCTGGTTTGGAAGTCGTGTTGAATCAAGGCATCTGGCATGAAGCTCGTGTGTGTGCCAGAGCAGTGTACCTGCATATGCTCTTTGGAGCCGGCAGATCCCCCATATGGTGTTGAGAGTTATGGTGTGAGATAAATGGGAAGGAAAAGCTCCTCCTCTGATCTTTCCTAGSAAGCCCAAAAGATAAAGGGAAACTGGCAACAAAATCCTAAACTTCCCTCTGGCAGTCCTGACAATAGAGAGAAGCACCTGTATTTAAACTCTAGAGGAGAGCAGAGAGAAGGAGGAGAAGGAGGTGGAGGAAGAAGAGGAGGACAGCCATGCTGGAACAGTACAAAGGATCCCAAAGCCCCCCAGCAGCTCCATCTGGGGCTGTGCTGTGCCTGCTCAGAGCTTGTACCCCCAGCACAGCTGTGCCAATGTGACAAGATTTCTACTTCTTGTCCCTGGGCAAACAGGTTGAGTGGAAGCATTGTATTCAGTCACCAGTCAAGCAAAGGGTTAATCCATCACTGCCACACAGTGTCACCAGCTTTCTGATGCTGCCTGATTTTAAAACAAGACTTAACAATATTTCTGACCYAGACTATCAATTTGCTTTTCTCAATAGCCTTCCTCAAATATTACTGCAGCACCTGCAGATGATTTTGATATACTGCAACCACTCTTTAACCACAGGTGAACTCAGATCCTCTTCCCTCTCTGCAGCCAGTTCCCTCCCTTTCTAACTGGTATCACAACAGTCACAGTTTTCCCCTTTGACTTACCAGCCCTTGTTGTTTCCCACCTAATAGAACTATTTGCCTGGCCGCAGRTTTCAGTAAGAGGATGCAGGAATCCTAACCTGCCCAAAATATCATCTCAAGCATACAATTTGTAAAGCCCCCAGTTGCTTTGCTGGGAAACTTTCATGGCCAATTAAAGYAAGGATTATCAAGACATCTGCTTTCAAAGTCCAGAAAATTTACTGAGTTGGCACTTTTTAAACCATACAGTTTTTAGAAGGATTGTAACTCCTGTACTACAGAAAAGGTTGACTCTTTTCTTCACAGATTCACTCACAACAATAGGGAGCTTGGTTTTCTCTCTCATTGTCTCCTATTTAGACAATTGGAGGATATTGTGAARCCCCTGGAGGTGTTGCACATTCTGGGAGGGCTGGCTATCTAATCTGAGAACACCCTATGCGTGCATGTTTTCTACAGTGTCGGAAGCATCCAAGAACCCTACAACTCCCAGTTTATCTGTATAAACCAGGTAGGGATTGACAGAGGAGGCCTCTTCTGCTTTATCTCTGCCATCTGGTGCAGGACATAAACCCAGAGAATAGCAGTGGTTTCCAAGATTATTGATAGGAAGTATAGTATTCCTTCTGACACCCAGTCCAATACCCTARTTAATCAAAGTATTGATTGGTTTGGGTGTTGGGGGAGGGTTGATCACTAATGTTTAATATTTATCTTTTCAGTCAACAGAAATAATACCCCAATGTAGAAATGACCATCACTTTTCAAAGTGAGAGAAAAGCATAGATGTCATCATTAGATGAGATTAGGGAGATGTGGTCTGTATTGCATTTATAACTGGCCTGCATTACAATGAACATGTGCAGTTTAATTCAGATAAAGATAATCTGTATCGCCTGCTAAGCRCATTCCATCATTTTACATTTATGGAGCTCAAGGCAAATGTTTAAAATTTTGGCTAATGCACCATATGTCTAAAATGTTTTAGTTCCATTTGACATTTTTAAAATATTTTTATTACAGTGGTAGCTTACTGAGTAAATTAATATTTTTCTAGAGCTGGGTATCCCATACTCCCTTTTGCCACAGCATTCCTAGACCTGTCTGCCATGATGTCTTTATTTTTTGGCTCACTAATCTAATTTAATCTAATGTAATTGGTTTGGCAGCTCTATTAATTTTTTTTTTGTATGTAGGTGCTAAATGAGGCAGAATGTGTGCACGGCATGCAAGGCTGCCTTTTTCCACTTGTCCATTTTAAAGCGTGATTGCAATTTTCTGGACAGCAGCAAGAGAAGTGGGACAACACAGCCCCTGTGTGCAACCCACCTGGTGGCAAATGAAGCATCCTCCATGGCAGATTAGCAGTGAAGCCTGCTGGCAAGAGATGGCACAGTGCAGGGCAGGACCAACTTTGTGCAGACTGCTCAGGGTGATTAATGTGCAGCAAAACTGCACCTCAACAGGAAAACTTACACAGACAAATGTAGAGATGGGACACACAATACAGAGGCAAGAGTCTGTCTTGCTTCATCCAGGGGAATTTAGGTTTGATAATGGCTGGGAACCCACACATTTCAGGCTGTGCTTTGGGTTCCTCAAAATAACATTAGGCAAAAATATTCAGGCAGATATAATTTCTTCAGTGTTTTCATTTATGCCTGCTTCTTCATACATAACTAGCACTCTGCTTTCCAAAACATTGTAGCTCTCTGGAAACTCTGACAGAGCAACAGTGCAACAAGTTTTTCAGCAAGACACAAAAGCCATTATAACAAATATCAAAACAGCAAGTCAGCCTAAATGTTTAATGAAGTGAGATTCAAACATAGCTTAATAGATTTTCTCCAAAACTTCACGGGAACATCCTTGTTGGTTCTGAAAGAAAATCTTCTTGTTTTCTGTCTGGATCAATTTTGTAAATTAAAATTGTAAGGAAACACGAGTAAGCTTTATTGCCTAAATCTCATCATGAAGCATTGCATGGAACATTTATTAGTGTGATACTAAAATCAGAGCTCTCTGACTGCAGCAACAGCAAAACAAATTTTCTGCTGATGTAACTTAGTTTAGGCCCTGGGTGCTGTGCTAAAAGGATACTTCACCTGATACCACAATCAGGCTGTTCTAAGAGGAAGATTAATTTAGGTTCAATGGATTTATGTCAAGAGAGAATTTAGCCTTATATTCCTCACTTTGGCTTCCATCTAGGGAAATATTCTAAGAGAAAATTTAAAGGGGTTTTGACTGATTTTATTTATCAAATTCCAATAAAAAACCTCACTGGWGAAAGGAGAAGGTCAGCTTTTCCTCAGCACAATCCAATTTAGATGACTGTCAGAACAGCAGCAGATTCTTTTGAGAAACCAATAATAAATATTTTTCAGAACTTAGGGACAATTTGTTTTTCATGGATGGTGAGGCACTGCTCAATCATGATGGTGTGCAATTTTCAAAAGTACATCTTTGCCTCTTTGGGCTTCTCCAATGGCAGTGGAAAAAGGCATAAGAGAGAGGTTTGTGTACCTGCAGATTCAGGCCACAAGAGATGACAAGKACTGTTAAAAACAATTTACATAAATGTCCGACAGGGAAGGCAAATGATGGGYTTAATTGTGTCTGTCTAGGATGGAAAGAGAGACTGGACAACTTCTTGGTCTGAATGCTCTGCAGACCTCCTCGTGCAGCACCCACTGCTTTGCTGTCATCTGCTCTCACACAGATCCTGCCCTCTTGGCTCAGGACTGAAGTTTTATACTTCTCCCTTCAGCAAGACWGTCCTTTATACAAATGCCAGCAAATGAATCCTGATAAAGTAATCAATCAGTTTAACAGAATGAAATCCCTGTATACAAAAAGGTGACATGAAATTATTGCCTAACATATTAAAGGAATACACTGCTATAGCCCAATTACACCTTCACTATATACAATGAAATACCTTTCAAGCAATTCCTCAACAAAACAATAAACCTGTCATGAAAGAAAAATTTATTGTTCATCAAGGCTGTGTATTCAGGAAGCAATACTACTTTCATGGTCATGCTGGTAGTAACTTGGCTGGAGGTTAAAGAAAATTATAGGGAGCCTTCCCTGTACTTTACACTTTCCCTTTGTGGAGCTAACAAATGTCTGTCCGAAGCCCTAAACTTCACCAGCAAAGGATTATTCGGTGAAAAACAAAACTGCAAATCGATAAGAATAGCAATTTATATATGTACCACTTCCTACTTTGTAAGAACTTCCTTCCTGAAAATAATCTTAAAAGTTTTACCATCTAAAACTAAAGTAACTACACTGAATTTTGGGAAAAAAAAATCTTCTGATTTGCATTGATATACCTTAGAGTGGAGTCTGACCTCTTGTCAATATGAAGTATTCAGACTCCATAATCCTGAATCCATCTATAATTCTGTTTGTAGTCTAACAAAGAAATCGTGAGGTGAACTACTTCTAATGATTTTCAGTATTAAGAATTCCCCTCTCAATCTTGGCAAAAAAAAAGACATACTAAAATAGAAAGTGTCATATCACAGGCTTTTGGTTAGCTGAGCAGCAAGTTAAAAATCACAGAGAGAAAGGTTGTGAAATAGGCTTAAATATTGATTGGATGCCTGCTCTCATTCTGAGAAGTTTAAGCTGTATATTCCCATGAGCTTCAGTTGCTGAAACCTTTTCTAACAGCTTTGCTAGGCTATGCAGGCAACTTGCTGGTTCACTAAATACTTACCTAATCAAGCTAATTAGTATGGTTGTTCTATAGAGAAAAATTAAAAATTACCCAAAGCTGTATTAGAGAAGATGCACATTTGGTGAAAGGAAGAAATRCAACAGATTTAAGAGCTGTCCTTTATAAAAAGAATTATGGTTTTCCCATCATGGCTTTTTGTGAGGATCAGTGGAACAATTGCTGCACATAAATATGATTCCTGAGTCATTTAACAGTCATTTAAAGCAGAGCTTCTGAACAATTAGAGGTATGATCAGAAACCACAGAGCTGCTAAGGAGGGAATGTGAAGCTAGTTTTAGTTCTGCTCCTCCACAATAGGGTGAAGGATTGTCATATAATTAAACTTCTTCTAGTTTTTATGGAAATATTTATGAAATAAGACTCTCTTTTAAATACATTGCTGGTCCATTTATTATTCTAAAATTATCTCATTGACAAAATATTCACCCTGGCTTGATTGATAAACCTGTTTGTGAGTCAGGCTCAACAAACACTCTGAAGATCTGAACATTACAACCACAGGATATTTTCAGTCTGTGCCTACTACATGACCCCATTAGCTCAGGCAGAGAGACAAAACATACTGGGATCACAGCAAGTGGAACAGGGAAATGTGCCTCCCCAGCATTGTTTTCCCTTTCCCCGACCACACAAAGGCTGTCAAATAAACACTGAGAATTACGAGTCCCCTTATTTCAGAGAGAATATTGCAGAGCTGCAGGGCTACAGGAAAGCAAGGCAGGTCAATAAAAACAATAAAAGTCTTGGTAACATTCTCCTTGGAGAAGAAATTGCAATGATTGGWGTTATTTACCTGAAAGTCCCAGTTCAGGAATAGGAACCAGATAGCTTAGGATGGCTGACATGGTTTCTAGCCTCCAGATGTTGGCTCTGCCCTCTTGGAAGATCCCATGTGTGCAGCAGTGCTATCAGAGATGGTTGCAGAGCTACTTCTGAACCCCTGAATCGAGGCAGCTGGAGAGAGAACACTGGGGATATCTCCCTTCTGGGCTGGGAAGACCTTAGAGAAGGCAGAAGGGTCTTTTGTCCTTTCCTGTCACAAGGCACAACCTGGCGGCAASAATGGAGGTGGTGAGAAGAGAATAGCAATGAAATCAAACACTGAACCAATTCAAATACAAGAGAAAATTCTTTCCTGACAAGTGGACCTATCCTGTGAACCTTGGTGCTGCAGGGCACTGCTAATGGTGAGAGRGTGAAAGAACTGGATGTGAATATTGCTTTGCTAAAGGTGGTATAAGTGAAAATTGCTATAGTTTTGACTCTTACAGTAGTAGTCTTTCTTATGCTTACTTTGAAGTCTTGCCTCATTGTTTGAGCYGATTTGTAATGAGCAGCAGGGGGAGGATGCCTAAAGCAGTAGAGCCCTCATCAGTGGAGGTCTGTGACACCTTCCTTTAAAAGGAGAAGGATGGAACATTTCCAGATGTATGGTGAGAGTACTGCCTGCTGTGCTCATCCCCTGTTGGACAGCATCCCCAGGATGGTCCCAGTACCCCTCTGCTCAGGGTCAGCAAAAGGATAAGGCAAAGGTCACAGGTTCCAGCAAGGGAATCTTCAAACTGGCACAAGAAAGCAAAATTCACTTAGGATCGGGGCCCAGGAGAGACAGTGCACCTCCATCTTTGGAAGTATTCAAAACCAGGCTGGACAAGGCTCTGAGAAACCTGGAGTAAGATAGTCCTGCTCAGAGCAGGAGGCTAGAGCAGCTGTCACATGTGTCTGATGGCCTCCTGTACCTCAGCACAGAGCCAGGTTAAACATTAATACCTCAATATCAGTAAGACTTGTCATACAAGGTGCTGGAAGGAAAGATGGGAAATTGACTCTGCATAGGAATGACCATGTGGACTAGCCCTGGGCTCTCCAAGGCTTTATGTGTGGGAGAAGAGCCAGTGCTGGATGCCACCAGCTCTCTACAGACTGTGGGTGGAGGGGAAGGAAAGTATCACTCTATGATTGCTCTGAGGATGTCTGTCATGAGAGCTTGATCCTTGACTTTCTAATGGATCTACTTCAGAGAGAAAGGACTTAAATAAAGATTAACCTTTGTATTCTTAGGGAAATGAGAAAGAAATGTAGAATGACCTTTTACCAATTCACTGATACACTTTCTATGTCTGGTAAAAGGCAATAATAATCATCCTACAGAGACTCGAGGAAAGTCATCAGTGCTCATTGTTCCCATCTGATTTTYCAACATTTCTGTCCATCTCCTGCCACAAATCATCTGAAATCATCTCCATTCATTAGAAAAGAATATAATTAGAAATCATATAAAAATATTTCTTTTTTTAAAGAGCACTAACTCTGCAAATGTCTGGTAGATCAAGAATATTTTCCAGATCCTCAGGCCCCACTGAAATGAAACAGAAGCTCAATTATTTTTCAGAGATACCCTCAAACCTCCAACATTTTCACTTTATTTCAGTATTTTTTTCCTGTCCCTACTGACCTCAGAAACTCATGCCCTCAAGACACAGAACAATCAGCTTTTCTGTTATTTTTTGAAGACAGATGTTTGTTCCATATTTTTAAATAGCAATATGATAATGAGGCAGAAGTTTATTTGACTCACAGATACCAGCAGCTGCAGTTCCCCTTAGTAGAATAACCATAACTTCCCAGGCTGAAAGGTTTATATGACATCCTTGCACATCCCATGCATAGATTTATGGTCAAGTCCATCTGCAAGGCCACATTAGAAAAATTACTGTACAATTCTAGAAATCAGTACACCAAAAAGCAATTTAGTACATATTAGCAAAAAAAAAAAAAAAAACCAAAGTGCATAAACTAGTCTGAAATATTAAAATTCATCCCATCTTGAGGAGCTTGTGTAACAGTATTTTGCATGAGCACTCGCATGACCTTGCAATGGCTTCATGCACTGGTGCTGAATGAAGACAGATTTAACTGATGAATTCCTCTCCATTGCTTTTTGCCTTTCATTTTCATCTCCAAGCATGCAGYAGTCACACTTGGATACAGAATTCTCTCATATCTTTTTGACTACTTATCTGTTCTTGTCTTACAAACACCATACCCTGAGCAGCTGCAGTCCTTTCCTCTTTCCTGTACTTTCATGATGTACTGCCACAGTGTAAGGCCATGACTTTTGGGACTATTAAACTCCCCTTTCTATTCTGTGGGCATGAAGTGTTGAGTGCAGATGAGATCAGCACACCTCCATGTTATGCAAGAGCAAATACTGAGTGCAGCACAGTAATTTTCTGTCTTGAGAACTATAATGTAGCCACTGCCTGGTTTTCTCCCTCCATTCCCTTCATTTTCTGCTAGCAGCGTCTGAAGGTGCTAATTTTGCATATGCTCCAGTGAAAACAGCAAGATGTCTTTTTCTTCATCAGCTTCAGTTATGAAGGGATTTCTTCTATGAAGCCTAACTGATCTAAAAAAAAATAATTTAAAGATAGGTGAATAAAATCAACAGAAAATTCAGATTTCAATCAGAAATTTACTTAGAAGTATTACATTTCTGATTGAGTTCTGTAGTGCAGAGCTGCTAAGCCAAAGTAAATTTCTTTACCACTCTGATCTCATCAAAACTTGCCATTTTACACCATTTGAAGATCTGTCTCCAATTACAAAGCAAAATCATATAAAACTAATTTTCATTTATTCTATGACCTTCTCTTATGAAATTCTAGTCATCCAGTGTAAGTAATTTCCATGGAATTCATCTTCTCCATTACAATCAATAATGGAAGCAGAGAGCAGATGAGAAGATACTGTAGCTGTGTTAGAAAATTTTCCCAACAGGTTTGAATGACTGCTTAATTTCTCACAAATACCACATTTTTAAAGCAATCTCACAGGTTTTAATTGCAATGGGCAGCACAGCTCACTGGACCATCCCTGCAAAGCAGTGCCTGAAGCTCTAAAACACTGAAACTAATGGTCTAAAATTTCATAGAGCGAACCACAGGCAACACAGCAGGTTTGTGTTTCTGTTACAACAAAATATTTTTGTAAGCCAAAACGACACATATAATTTCATTAATAGAGCACAGACCAAAGGAAAAGAAGTGATGTAGCCACTATGTGTATATATCTACAGCATTCCCTGCAAGACACAAAAAAGTGTGACTGGTGGGAATCTGTATTGCCCTGTCATGTCAGTCTAAGTGCATGCATCACATTGGATGGGCTGAATTCCATTTAATTMTTTTCTCATGCCATGAAATTCATTCTGTCATTCTGTCTTTTAGTTTTCATACCAATTCTTAGCTTATAATATTTGGTAATTTTTTTTTGTTTTAAATGTCTTCACTAAATTTTGACAGGCTARAAAGGTCACCACACAAACTCAGAAGAGTTGTCTGATGATTTTCCTACTATTCTGGTAAGCAGTATCTCTATTTCAAATCCATGAACAAYGAAACATTGTATTTTTCTTTCCACATGGGCAGATTGAGATTTCTGCTTCACATTGGAAATTTCAGTGAATCATTTCAAGCTCACTATTCACTCCTTCTTTTCTGCTTCAGGAATTAAAGCAGTATTTACTGAGCTGGCAATCACAATGATTCTCCATAAATTAATTCAGGGTTATAAGGCAAAGGTATACAGGATGAAATTACATTTTTGGTAGACACAATGCAGCAACAGGGCATGGCTGCTCACCCCAAGGCTTTGGACAAAGGGCTCTGGCACAGCATTTGTAGTGGTAAGATAATAAAGCCTCTGTTTTGGCCTTATTAATACGCTGAGCAATATAGCCCAGGAGCTCAGTCCCCAGAGGGACAGTGTGCCCGGAACTAAGCTAGCTCAGGCCAGTGCTGCGGGCCAAACCCCATAGCAAGCTTGGTGTTCATCAGCTCTTATAGTGATTAGCAAGCTCTTAGGATTTCAGCTCTGCTTRCTAGGTAAGTTTGCCCTTGGYTTGAGGCTGCAGCAGACGGAGAGAGAGGAGAAGGAGAGGCGCTGGCTGTTCCACAGAGATGGCTTTATTTGGAGAGGTYCGTGAAGGGTCCCAGCAACAGCTCTCCYTCTGTCTAATGGGGTGCAGTATGCCCTTTTTATAGGGCTGGATGGGATCCAMACTTAGCCAATGGTAAGAGTTTAGGGGTATCCATAATTGACCAATAGTAAGGGTTAAAGTAACATTACCTTATAGGGTTACAGAGATAGGTTATGGGGTGGAGGTCCAGGGAGACAGGAACTTCTTTGATGCCGTGTCAGCATTCCTATTATTCAGATCCTCCATGGTGCCTTTCCCAGCTCCATGGGGTTTACTACAGTAAGATAAGGATGAGTTTGGAGTTTTGATCTGTGTATGCATGCTTGTTGTATTTCCCGTAGCAGGGAGGAGTGATGAATCTGACTCCATGTTCTCAGAAGGCTCATTTATTGCTTTATGATACTATATTATATTGAAGAATACTATACTATACTAAAGAATACAGAAAGGATACTTACTGAAAGCTAAAAAGATCATAATGAAATGTGTGACTGTCTCCAGAGTCTTGACACAGCTTGGCCCTGATTGGCCAAAGAGTCAAAACAACGCACACCAGAATCCAGTAAAACAATCACCTGTGGGTAAACAATCTCCAAACTCATTCCACATGAGCAAAACAGAGGAGAAGCAAATGAGATAAAAGTTGTTTTCCTTTTCTCTGAGGCTCATCAGCTTCCCAGGAGAAAAATCCTGGGCGAAGGGATTTTATCAGAGAATGTGAATGCCACAGATGGTGTGTATGTGCAGATGGGGATGCCTGTGCCCAGTGTAGGCTGGGCGAGGCAGGATAACTCCTGCCCTGAAATCCATCAACATCCATTTGCATTGTTCAGTGCAAAAGCAGAGACTCCATCCCAGCCTAAGCCAGTACTCCTGGTTAGAGACAGGACTTGGGCTACTCACATATCTGACGTGAGCATGAAGTTGGAGACAAAACTGCCCAGAGCAGGGGTGAGGAAGGGGCCATCTGTCCTGCCCTAGCCCGTGCTGCTGGAGAGGCCCCCAGCCTGGGACACTGAGTGTGGTCCATGTACTCTGCTGGATCCAGCAGGACCAGCAGCACGTGCTGTCCCCAGCCCTCGGGGGACACCAGCACCTCCAAGGTTGTTTTGTCACCTCCTTAGGCCACACAGATTGCACCACCAGCAATGCACAGTGAGGCAGCCAGAGTCCCATCAGGGACAGGCACAAGAAGTGCCAGGCTTGGGCATCTTCTCACAGTTGCCCCTTGACTGCTGTAGAGCCCCAGACAAAAATCTCCACTGTTTGAATGTCAGACAATGTCCTTCAGTTGTGGCTTTATTCTGTGATCTTCATGGGTGGTAAAAGAGCTGGAGAGGGAAATACTTATCCCCTGCCAGGAATTATTAATGCCTTCCTTTATGAAATGAGAAAGGCATGTATGAGCAATCCCTAAACACAAATTAGATGGCTGGATCAGAGGATGCTGGTCTGGTSAGGTGCCATCTCCTGTTTTGTTATGAGATTTCAAGGAGGGCCTCAAGCAGTTCTTGATCCCTCACTTTCTTCCCTAGTAAGGATGGACCATGTGGGTAAAGGCACCAATTGCAATTCTTAAAGCAATAAACTCTTCCAAGCAGTGAAGAAAGAGCTACTGACACAACACATCTAGAAATCTTGACAATTGCTTGGCATCTAGAAATCATGCCAAGCAATTGTCTACAGGGGCGTGGAGCTGAGATTAATGTCATCAGCCTGATTTTAGAAAACTGTATCTCTGTAAATATTATATGTACATATTGTATATATTGAAGCATGCACCTATTTGCAAAATGTTTAAAGAAGCAGAACAGACTAACAGGGGGAATATTTTTAATTGTTTAACTGTTTTTAATCACTCTTCTTCCCTGCCAAAAACTAAACTCAGGGAGCAAAAAAGGCCCATCCTTGAAAGAGAACAAGAATGAAATTAGAGATCCAAGAGCAGGATGGGTTTCTGATTGAAGTAGTAGAGAGAACTGCCTACAGATGTGTCTCTAATTTATGACTAGTTACTTATTTTTAAGACTCTTTACCTAATTACTCTGATCTTTTTTTTTTTTTAAAGACCTACTAATTAACAAGTATTCAGTAAAATTCTCMATTTTTAATTACAGAGGGTTTTATCATATGTTTTGAAATACATAGATAAGGAAATGTTCTGTGCTGAAGCAAAGGAGCAACTTCCTATACCGTAACCATGACTTCTAAGAACAAAGTCTTTACTGAAATAAACATCACACAGAACTGGGATCCTAAATAACCTCAGTGCAAGAACTAAGGAAGTAAAAAGCATACCAGAGATTTCTTTTAGAAAAACACCAAGCAACAAACAATCTCAAGGGCAAATCTGTCTCTGATTCTTCCCTAGGAAGAACATTGTACCATATGCTTGTAAATCCCATATACAACTCAAAGAAACAAGACTGCCCCCATTTCAAAAATGCCCACCAGCCCTTCTGGACAGCTACGATCAGGCAACGACACCAGGCCTTTGCTTGCCCAGTTGCTCCATTCTGGCAAGTACCTTTGGGTACTTCATTGCATATTACCAAAGGTTTTGTTATGGGATGAATCCCATGGATTCAGGGACACTGTGCAAGCCCCAAAGGAGACTGAGCATTAAATCTGTTCTGGCCTCCCAACACCTGGGAAATGTTATTTATTCTGGTCTTTCTCAGATTATTGCAGAGTGGATAAAATGATGCTTTCCTCCTCAGAGGGTTTTGCTGGCAGGAAGGCATTGGACAGTACCACAGCCAGGATTTTTGCTAACTGAGATGTCATAGGTATGTAAAATAGATTGCAGTGCTGCACCGTGACAAGGTTCTCACTGGGGCCCGCATGTCCTGGATTGCTTCATTGCTSCTATGTTCCCCAAACAGGAGAGAGGAGAAGGATTAAAAATAAAATGAAATCTTATGTATTTGCAGGTTTCCTCATATGGRTATGGGACTGCAAGTAATCAGCATTATAGGGAACAGCAATATTAGAAAATAATTCAGAAAATAAAAAAGGGATACAAAAAATAAAGTTGAATGTTCTTTTGTTCCTGCTAGATGAACTGCAAGAAATTCAGATTTAACAAAAAGTAATTGAAAATAATGACATAAGTCATTAAACCTAGCAGGTGCTGTGCTAAGGAAGACAGAGAAATCATATAACATGGGGYGATGGCTGTAACAAAAAAAAATCTACACCAAACAAACTGGAAAAGCTAATGAAAGGGTGAAATTAAGACTGCGTAAGGACTCAAGGTAAATAATAAAACTTTTTTCAAATATATAAAGAAGATGAGGTCAAGAAAGGAATCATTTGTGTCTCCAGAGACACAGGACCAGATGCCAAAAGCAGTAGACATTACAAAAAAATTAAATTAACTTCCTTCATTGTTTGTGAGGGAGGAGGATGAAGTGTTGTCAGAGAGAGAAATGCACATTCCTGAATGAGAAAAAATAAACTCAAAAGTGAACTCAAGGTCAAAGTATAAAAATGATAAAGTGATTAGATTCTGAAAACATTTACGGGACTCTGGGGTTCAACAGGTCCCATCCCATCAATTTGGAAAAGCACAGCAAGGAAACCCTTATATAACTGAGTCATCTCGGATTTACTGAATGTAAATAATTTCTGATTGAACCTATTGTTTTCCATCATTAAATAGCTGGGTTTCTGTACAGGGGATAATCAGTGGATAATACTTATGTCAGCTTTAGCAGGGCTTTTGACAGTATCTCCAACAACATTTGTACCTGAAGACACTGTGGTCTGGATGGGTGGGCAACCAACTGCRTGGGTAAACCTTGGCTGAAGGGTTTTGCTCAGAGGAGAGTGATTAATGGGTTGTGCTCTATCCGAGGCAGGCTGGGCTGACTGGCTTTACTGCAGGGTCTCTGAGGACTCCAGGCAGACAGAGCCCTATCTGAGCATCAGGAGTGTGCCCTGGCTGAAAAGGTGGCAATGGCATCTTGGGCTGGGCTGGCAGGAGCACAGCCAGGAGATTGTGGRGAGGGACTCTCCTCCCACTCAGCTCCTGCTGGGCCACATCTAGACACTGTATTCTTTTGAGCTCCTCAGTACAAGAAATACATTGAAAAATGGAGAAGAAAAGTGTTAGGATCTGCAGCACCAGATTTGTTCAGCCTGGAAAAGAGGTGGCTTCACATGGACACTGTAGCAGCCTGCCAGCACCAGCAAAGAGGTCATCAAGAAGATGACCAMGGTCTTCAGAGTGATACTGGGGAGATGAGAGACACTGGACATAAGCTTGAACACTAAAGGTTAACCAGGGTGTCAGGCAAAACTTTATTCCCAAGAGGACAATCAGATATTGGAGCAGGTTACCCAGACAACTTGTGCAGTCTCCCCCCTGGGAAGTTTTCAAGACTAAACTAGATAAAGCCCTGAACAACTTAGTCTGATCTCAGATCTTCTTTGAGCTGAGGTTGGACCAGAAATCTCCTGAGGTTCCTTTCAGGACCAATTATTCTGCAATCCTATGATCTGTAGGGGTCGACAGMCAGCCAGCTGAGAAGGGAGAAATGGAAGGCCCTGCAAGATCATGGAAAAACAGCCATGATAAAGAATAAACCCTTTGAGAGTCTCTGGCAAGGGAAATAGCAGCAATGCCAGTTAAAGGCAAGATTAGGAACAGAGATTAACCATCTAGTGAGGAAAAAACGAGCAAGGGCAGAGCCTACAACTAAAGGCAGAAAGCTGCTTCTACCAGTACTGTCCTTGGCTTGCTGTGCAGATTTGGGGAAGGGGTTAAAGCCATGGTTTTTCCTCCCTTTTTGTTGTAAAAATATGAACAACAGCAATCCAGCCATTTGGGAGTGTTTACCTTGCAGAGACAGCTGTCCTGGAGCCAAGGGCATGGTGATCATGGCTGTTTTGAAGATACACAGATACATTCATAGAATGTTCTCTCCAGTAGAGAGACCAGTGGTCCAAGCCTGGACCTGAAACCAATTTTCCTTTTGCTGCAGAAACTACCCAGAGAACCTCACCAGCAGAAGCAGCCACCAGAGCAGGAACCACTCAGAAAACATCCACTATTTTTTACCATAGTTTTCTTTATCCTGGGCTAAATGCTTGGTGTGAGAAGACAACAAAAGCCAACTGTACCTGTGAAAATCCCTGAGAAACCCAAGTTGCTGAAGACTGGAAAAGTATCATAAAAGCATTATTGCTTTTCAGTCCCATGCCTAAGAGACTGGGATGGGTAGCCCTCTTTCCTGTTATCTTTCGCAATCTTTTTTCCTGAGTGATTTTGATTCCTATCCATAAAATAGGGGGAAAACTTTTATTCCAGTAATTCAGGGACTTTGTCAGACTATATTCACAATAATAAGAGGCTGTTTGATCTTCAGATAAATGCAGATAAAGAAAAACCATGTGTTCTTATGCTTGTAAATAATTGCAATTTAAAGTGCCATAAAAAGAAGCAAACCCATTCCCAGGAGGTCAACAAATAGCATTGCCCAGAGATTGTAACCCAACACTGGGGTCGTTCTCARTAGACAGCTGTCTCATTTCCCTTTCAACGAAACAGCCATATATCTCACTGCAGCTCATCACAGAAGTGTAATAAAAATACACATTCATTAACCTGCAGAAAGGAAAAGGGAAGGAATAAAACATTCTGATGAAACAAAAATAGTTCRGCCTAGCTAAGACACGAGATTGTAAGGAGCTTCAAATGAACTAAACCAAACTAGGTAATTGGACAGCAGCATTCTAGATGAAACTCAACCTAGGCATGTGGTTTGTGGGAAACATTTAAAACTACTTATAAACATTTATGTGCTCTGAATTTGTTGTTACAGCCAAGGAAAAACATACAGGCATTACTGTGAACAGCTCAATGAAGACATGCATTAAACATGCAGCAGCACTTTAAAAAAAAAAAGGAATTAAAAGGTACGGGATATTGAGCATGGAACAGACAGAGAATAATACAGAGAACACTGGAATCAATGAGACATCCTCAACCTTGCCAAGTCAATAGACATTTATTTTGTATGTCACCTCTCCTGAAATCTAAAACCTCAAGTGCCTTGCAAACCAATGCAATCTAATTGCAGAATTAAATAATAACAAGGGGAGATAAATTTGATTCTCTGTTCACAAATCGAGTAAAGAGCAAAGGGCTGAAATGAAGTCTGGATGAGGGCTGCAGTCCTTCACAACTGATGAAGAATTTCTGCCTTGAGAAGACCAGAGAGGAACGAGAGAAGAGCAACACAGCAAAGGAAAAATATAGGCCTGCTAGGGTGCTGAAAGGGAAGCAGTGTGAGTAGATGCCTCAGTTCTTTTGTGGGTAGAGGTCCACATACATAGCAAAAAATCTATGTATATTGGTTTATCAATGGCTAGCTCCAGGGGAATCATAGTCACTGTTTCAGTAAGAGCAGGACTGGACCTCCMGTGCTGCAGCTAGGGTTCAACTTTCTTCACCCATTTTTCACATCTCTGGTTTTGTCTGGTTTTTATTCTTTGAGTCATTTATTGTGTAGGTTACAAACTATTTCTTTGCATTTTCTGTATGTTTGTGCTGAATGGGAAAACTGCTGTGTGAAATGTATGGAGAGCAATGCTGGCAGGCTCAGAGCAGGAGAGCTGAGCACCTGACGTGTCATGGCCGTGTCCTGTTTTCAGTTTCATAGCAATAGAAACAGTGTGGAGGAAAAGAATGCAAGGATACCACTGAGATAACAATCAGTAAAACTAATGCAAAGCCTGAGTTAAGGAAGCTTTAAGAAATGTATGTAAAAGTAACTAAACCTCAGATAAATGAAGTCATAGGCACAGTACTGATGCTGAATCCTGCTGGAGCAGTTCACATTCCCACTATTAAAGGTGAAAAGCAATCACTGTCCTCATTGCACAGATGAAGAAAATAAAAAGAGAGGAGTTAAAGATCACCCACAAAGTCATAGAGTGAACATTAGTACATGGAGAATGAAACTCAGCTTTGCAGTGTCCTACCAAGAGATTATGCTGCAGAAAAGTCACTGAGAAGTTCAGCTATGGGAAACACCATTAATGGGCTTTGAAAATTTACAGTTAGAGGTGAACTACAAAGAGTAAAAAGCTGAAAAAACCCCTCCTAAAACTGTAGTGAAAATTACATTGGCTCACCTCCTTTCTAAAAAGATGTAGCAGAAACAGAACTGATCAAGAAATAATAGGTGGAATTGGCACTGSTCAGCTTTTGGTTTGTAACCCCAAGAAGGGTACAAAAGCCAATGCAAGAGGGGAAGCTGAAGGGGAACTGTCACTGTAATATACTGAGAGCTTAACTTCTGCCCAAGGCAATTGTCCCTCACCTTTTGCCTACACATCCTACCTTAAAGGTCAAGTATTCCCTGCCAATATCTCCAAGCACACACTGGGGTCCAATATAAAATCTTAGTATCACAGATATATATTTTATTCTCACAAAATAAATGTTAATGTGCAGGAACACTTTTTTTTTTTTAAGTAAGGAATTTCAGTCTGGAAAGATTGCATAGAATTAGAGAAAAATTAATCATGGGCAGACTTTTGAGAGGAAAAATAAATCAGATATTGAAGGTGGACCCATTTTTTACCWTTAATTAATTGGAAAAAAAATGAAAAGGAAATCCTTTTACTAAATGAAAAACTAGAACTATATCCAAATATAACCCTAAGTTTTATTTAGTAAATTCTCTTCTTTGAAAGAGTGAAATAAAGAGTGGGTAGGCACAAAGAAGTTGGGAAGAAGAGTCAGCATTTTTTCCTAAAGAAAGAAGTTCCAGTCTAAATTTGATTTTGTGTAAGACAGAGATGACCTTCTCTCTTTCAATTAGGTGAATAAGGAAAAAAAAATAATCAGAAGTGTTCSTCTTAGGCAAACACTCAGCACTGCTTATTTACATCTTCCTTCCTGTCAAAAGGAAAAATAATTAAGTGGGTAAAATCTGAAATTGGATTTTTCTTTTCTCTATCACTTTAAAGCAACAAAAAAAGCAGTTTCGAAATCTAATTTCAAAAATTTAAAATGACATAAAATAATTTAAGGAGATCCTATTTTAACAAAGAGGAAGTGTGAAATTAGTCACAGCCATGCAGGTCACTGTCTGGGACAAGAGCTGAGGAAAGACACACATGATCCTTTTCCTACAGTAAAATTCCCATTTGTACAAAATTGTGGTAAGGAGCCAGATGGTAGAAACACAGATATTTCATAACATTGAACCATAAAAAGAAACCGTATTGTCCTTACACACCTCTCTGCTTCCATGTTCTAATCCTATTCCCTTCTTCCAATGCTGTCATAGTTTCCATCTCAGTGTTCCCTCCTCTTAGCACTTCTCAAAGTAATACAGGTAATTTAACCTGGAAGCATTATCCAACTATAGAATCTACATTATTCCCAAGGTAGTAAGTTCCTTTTATTCACTCTTGTCATGGCACTTTGGGGGCAAGAGTGAATCTGGACTGTAATAAACATAAAATTTTTTAACCCTTTTTCCTATATCCAGCTATACTGAAGAGACACCACTGCCAAGTGTTATTTGAATCAAGAAGTATTTGAATAGTCATGGTCTGTAGCCACTTGTAAGTCAGTTTGAGCTGTGGAGAAACTAGAGGTTCTTTGCTTGTGTTGTTGATGTTGAATGGCTCTTGTTTGTCATAAGAAATTAAAGTCAGAGAAGCTTCCTTCTGCAGAGCTCCAGCATCCTCCTCGGCTGGGTGAAGGCACTCTCCTCACTGCTACTGGGACCACTCAAATACAAGGGTTTGGTCTTTTTTTTCCACTTTTCTTTCAAATCACTGCCTGTGATCTCCCACAACAATTAATAGTTTGGGAAAACTTGCTCTTTGACGCCTTGAAAGTCTTTTTCATGTGACAGACCTTTCATAGATGATGTTTCTCTAAAATATTGGGAGACTGAAGGAATATCTTTCTGCCCCAGTCAAATAAACCTACAGCTATTGTATTTGCTGGGAGTGTCTCGATGAAGGCAGGAATGATGAATCTGACTCCATGTTCTCAGAAGGCTCATTTATTGCTTTATGATACTATATTATATTAAAGAATACTACACTTTGCTGAAGAATACAGAAAGGGTACTTACTGAATGCTAAAAAGATCATAATGAAATGTGTGACTCTTTCCAGAGTCCTGACACAGCTTGGCCCTGATTGGCCAAAGAGTCAAAACAACGCACACCAGAATGCAATGAAACAATCACCTGTGGGTAAACAATCTCCAAACACATTCCACATGAGCAAAACAGAGGAGAAGCAAATGAGATAAGAATTGTTTTCCTTTTCTCTGAGGCTCGTCAGCTTCCCAGGAGAAAAATCCTGGGCGAAGGGATTTTATCAGAGAATGTGAATGCCACATACAGCAATGACAATGAGAGGAGCTCTTCTCAAATTTACATTTCCCTCTCCAAACAAAGTGATCCTGCAAGAGGCTGCAGCCACCTGGGCAGAGCAGTGTGCTCTGAGCCCTCCATGCAGGCTGGCCAGGTGGGATGTGGGGCAGTCAGCAGCACTAAAGGCACAAGGGACATTTGGGACACACTGCCCTGTTTGAGCAGCCTCCACTAGAGCTGCTGAGCCCCTGAGCCAGCAGTGCAAAGCCACTGCAGGCCCAAGTTCAGTCTCTGGAACCCAGCAGCCAACTCCCCCTTCCATACTGATTGCATGCCAGCAGGACTCACRTTTCCTTTGGGCCCCATGCAATACACCTGAGACCCTCAAACAGCATTAGTATTTTAGCTTTTTTTTGTCAGAGACACCCAGCAGGACCCATACCACCAACACCAAAGCCCCACTTTACAGTGTGGAGAAGAAGTCTTGGATTGCCTGCTCTGCACCACAGCACAAGAGCACCTGGAATTTTTGGGCAAATTATTCAACTTTAACATAAATCACTAACTATTGTCATGGCTGACATCTTCCACTTTCAGGAAAGTGAGTAAATCACATAAAGAGCACTCAAGTCTCCTGCTTGTTTTTCAAAAGAAGTTTTGGATAACTGAGCTCCTTTAGATGCTAGGAACTGACAATATCTCTCTTATCTGAATATTGAAAATGTTGTGTGTTGTCCCAGGCCTTCCCTAAACAGCTGCTTCAGATTAGCTGTAACACACTTCTTGGTTAACAAGAAGCTGAGAAATTAATGAATAAACCATTAATCGTGTAATATAGTATGATCCAATTATTTTTTTAGAAACTAGTAATACAAAATTTAAGCAGAAACACAACTCTTAGACCCATATATCCCAGGTTTTCCTGGTACTCGTTTTTTATGTCAGTAGATTGTAGCCAGGACAAAGAATATCTAGTTTCAGTTTCTTTCTCCCTCTGTACCATGGTTTTTCTTTTTTTTTCCATGGAAAATGTTCTGGTTTGCATGCACTCTTCTCCAGCAGTTTTTCAGTTATAAAATGCCTCACAAAACATCCTGGCAAGAGGACATCAAAGGGGGTTTTTACTTCTCTGAAGCATCCAGAAGATAAGCTGATGCTCTGAGTATGCCTRTGCAGGCAGGACAAGCAAGTCAGGCCCCTTTTGCTCACGTCTGGGCCTGGATTATTATGTTCTATCCCTCAGGGATTCATGTAAAATATATGGGCAATAAATGAGTGACTTATTAAGCAGATTCCAGACCAGATGGAGTTAATGCAACTCTGCATGGCTGCACCCATTCAAGGAGACATCCTTCCAGGAGAGGATTGCTCTTTTAGTATGGCAGCTTATGATATTTACATGCTTCTCTAATATTGGTTCTTGGTATCTTCCTTCTTTTACACTCCCATTTTAGAAACTGGATAGCACTCTAAAGAATTGTTTGTTTAGGACCACTGTAGAAGTAGGAAGTATTTCTGAAAATCAATTTCCCCGAATATRCAGGATTTTGATACATAAATCAGGGCTTGGCAAAGCCCTTCTGCTTCTCAAATATGCAGTAAAACTGTACAAATTGCAAGGAGGTCGAAAGATTGCCCAAGGTCATAATGGGAATCAGTAGCTCAGGTTGAGTGAAGCGTACAAACATGTGAGCTCTGATTTTCGTCATCTAGCTATTGGACAACACTCTTTATTTCCAGCTACTATTGATTTACACCCTTCTACCCCTAGAATACAGCTGGCATTTTGTTAACTCAGTATCCAATAGCTCATAATGATCCTGCTAAAGATAGACTGTTGTGGGGCAGTCAAACTCCGTGAAATGATTGCGTAAAAGTGTGACCAGGAAGGCATTTTTCTCACATAGTCTGATTTCTGATTCCTCAGATGGAAGGAACTTTTTACTCAGGTAAGTTTCTTCTACAGTTACTAAACAATATTTCCAGTGGAAGAGTTTTCTGGTGCAAATTGCTGAATACTTTCAAAGTGAATGTCTTTTAGGAATGATTTTTTTTTTTTAATTTTCAGTGGGATGCTTTTGAAATTTCTCATTTTGATTAGATGCAAATTCTTTCCCTAAAAAGGCAGGAAAATAAATAAAGAAAGAAACTTCTCAGGAGGCATGACTATCAGGAAGATCTCCTTAAAAGACAAACTAATGAAAAAGAAGGAATTTTATCGTGTTACAATTTTCCAGATATCTCAGATGTCACAAGATGTCAACCAGCATCACTCATATCATTTGCCATGACAGATCCTGCCTGACACAGTGAATCACAGTGGCCAGGGCATGTGACTGGCAACCATTAGTGGAGAGGGTCTGATTTGAAGTCAGGCTTTCCTTTACACCTGCCTGCTGTACAGCTGCAAAAGCTGGGGCTGTATGTGCAGCCAGCTGCTCTTGGTTTGTTTGCAGATTCAGAGAGCAATAGCAAGGGACAGAGTCCTTTTCAGCATTCCTATTTCTTTCCAATTCTCTGTGCAAAATGACTAGAGATTTCCATTAAAACATCAAAATATCTTTCTAGGTGTAAGTCCAACTCTGCATAAGATAAAGAAATAAAAACTGTATAAACAATCTTAGCATTCAAAAGCCTTTTCAAGCCAATTGCTGTATAATGAATTCAGTGTAAATGTGTGCTGACCTTGGATACAAAATTATCTCTTTCTGCCAATAATTTGCATAGTGGATATTGCTTTTGAGACAGTATATTGCAGTATGAAGGTTTAAAGGATGAAAAGAAAGTAGAGACTGAATATTAGCTCAGAGAGACCTGCACAAACTAGGAAGAACATCAAGAGACATTGAGGTCTTCCTCAAGTGAGGAGAGAAATGCATTGTTTTTAAGGAGTAAATGTCTTTSTTTTTATTAGTATATGTTAATTCATCCACATGATCTCGCTGCAAGCTCATGAAGTAAATTGTACRTGGGGTGGAGAAGACAGAAGATGA
Source organism: Cardinalis cardinalis (assembly GCA_014549065.1). NCBI lineage: Eukaryota > Metazoa > Chordata > Aves > Passeriformes > Cardinalidae > Cardinalis > Cardinalis cardinalis. Next base: position 3,378,449 of record JACDOX010000058.1, on the reverse strand, counting down.
CTGTTCAAACTACCCCTGCTGCCCTGTCAGGCAAATGCCCTCCCATTAATATGGGCACACCTCTGTGCTGGGGATAGTGTGAAGGCATCTCCCTCCACACCCCTGGGAACCAGCAGCTTGTTCCAAAACCAGCCTGCTTGGAAGCAGGATGTAGAGGGGAACAAAAATGTTCTCTGACCTCTTCAGTAAAAACTTCACAGGCGCTAAYATGTCATTGGGACTTCTACAACCCCACAGCTGCAAGGACTTTGCCTTAGCATGGACAGAGCAGAGCCTCTGTCAGCAGCAGCCTCTTCCTTGGAGGATCTTCCTTTGGCCAGGGGCAGGGCACTGAAGAGTCCTGATCCTCCCCACCCTTGTCAGTGCTTTCCTCCTTTTCCCTCACCCTCATGTTACATCACCTCCTTGGAGTGTCTCCAGGATTTCCATATGGCTTCAAACCCCCACATCAGATGGGTCCRTAGGTCTACCAAGAGGACACTTCTCAGGCACTTTTCAGGTACTTTTCAGGTAAACCAGTGCAGGGCACCTGGCTTGTGCTGAGCACTGCTGGCCTGCAAGCAAAGGATTCTCTGAAATGATGGAAGGACTGAAGCACCTGAAAGCTGCAGCCCGGCACCTTCAGAGCATCATTCCTAATGTTTGCCATGTGCACTGCACWTGCCTTTACTGAGCTGGTTCCTACTGAAGGACTGGTTATTGTCAGTGTAATACCAAACCAGCACGAGTATTTCTTGTAATTGGTTGATACTGTAGAGCATAAACTGTTGTTGCTATTTCTCTGTCTCTTCTTAACATATGAACTATTTAGCGAGCTATTCACACTCCGTGATCTTAATCCAGCTCAGTCCTAATAAACACCATCTCACTTTTCTAGAATACCTTTGTCCCACAGGATCTGAAAATACTTAACAGGATTGCACTGTTTTCCTGGATAGACTCATTTTTATTCAGTAAGATCATAATGTGCCAGAATTTTTTTAAGTGAATCTTTAGATGTGTCAGCCTTTGCCCAAGAGAATTTTAGTAAATATGCCTACATCATTGATTCATGCAGTTCTGGACTCCTTCCACTTTATTCTGAAAAGTCAATATTTTTGAAGGATTCAGGGTAGGAATGTTAGTACAGTACATTGGTAAAGACAGCTCTTCTTCTGAGGGGATATGAATGCTAGCACCAAAAAAACACTGTAAATATTAAAAGAATATTGCTCATGACAAAGGAGCAGCTGAAGTAAAATGAGGCCCTGACTAAGCACATATATTGTTTATGGGGTAGATACTTACAGCTGTGAGAAAGGGTTTCCTGCCACATGGCACAGCACAGGAGATTTCAAAGAACACATCCTGCTTAACAAACCAGGCTTGACTTGCTGCCTTAAGGCATATTCCACACATACCCCAAATACTGAGTGAAGAAAATATGGTAGTGCATGGGACTGTGGAGCACCACAGGGGAAGGGCTGGATGAGGTTTCAGAGGAGACATGGAAATGGAGTCCCACCTCCTCCAGTGGCAGGTTGCATGGTGGATGCCAGAGATGCCAACTGRACCACTCGAACCTGATGGTGCTTTTGTCTTCCTGCAGGATCAGAGAGGTGCCACATTCAGCTCTCTGGCCCCCCTACTGCCTGGGGCTGTCCCTGCCATTCCTGTTCTCCTCATTTGCACAGTGGACGAAAAAACCTGCTTACCATAGTGGCACAAAGGGCTTTGAGATTCTGCGGTGTAAAGTCCTGGGTAAATGTAAATGACAGCCAGGTCACAAGAGTAGAGAGCATTTGACCCTTCTTCCTCTGTTTGCACAGAGRGTGGAAGAGAAGGGTGTGGGCTGGAGTAGAGATGAGCTGTTTCTGTTGATATTATCAGTGCTGATGGTTATTCCAGATGAGCTGAGAAGGATGGACTCAAACAGAGATATCTGTGCCAAATACAGTAACAGGCCACTTCCACTTCCCCATGTCTTTGCAGTCACCAGGCAGTGGCCATGACACTCTGCCTACCCTGCCCCATGGCCAATATTGGCACAAAGGCAGGCTGCTGATGCCCTGCCTCTGGCCAGTGCCAGTGCTGGGACAGACAGACTGCCAGCACCCTGTGCCCAGCCTGGCAGCAGCAGTGTGGGCAGAACTGTTAATGTAAGGTGTGCTTTGCTGCTCCCACTGCTCAGGTGGAGCCAAGGGACAGCTCAATCCAAGGGTGTGCAGAGTGGGCTGCTGCTGCCACGCAATGGGACTCCAGGTGTCCCTGGCAGGGCTCAGAAGCCACAGCATCACCGTGGTCTTGTGTTTGCTGTCAGTGATGGGATAAGTCACTGTATGGACACTTTGCTGCTCATCTTTCTTACTGCCTCAATAAGCTTTGGCTTGTGAAGCATTATCAGAGTCCATTACTGCTTGGATCCCACTGAGTTAGATGGAAACAGCTGTGAGTCTTAGAGCAGAGTGAGGAGATGAAGACACAAAAACAAGGGTGAGAAGGTTTATGTGCAAGCAGATTTAGTACTACCAAGCACACAATCAATATTGCAAAATAATCTCAGCAACGTGTGTACAGCTCCTGATCAAGGGTCAGAACAGTTCAGCTTCCTGAGCTCCCTTCCATAGCTTAAGAACAGAAACAAACAAAGGATCTTTCTCTAGCACTCTGCAGCCTTGTTCTTCAAACTATCCCAAGAAAATCAGTCCTAGACAGAAAGAATTCTGTGACACATCTCATAACAAAAGACATTTATTGGAAAGTCCCCGGTCTGAGCTTCGCAATCCTGCTGCATGTGATCTTCRTCATCTGTCCTTCTCGTTTTGTCACCAGACAAAATGCTCTCTAAATCAGGAGGATTCCCCTAACTGATTGCAGTGGGGTTTGCAGGTTAGTTTTGCTGATAAAAGGAYAATCCTTAGAGAATGAAAGGCATTAAATGTTCAGTGGGAGAGAGTTTGGTGCTTGTGAATGCCAAGATCCAAAATAAACAAGTTTGARGTAAGTCATGGGGGAGACCAGACACAGCCATTCAAAACCATGTTTTCTTATGGAAAGCAACTTCACTTGTGTCACCTAGGGACAGAATAAAAGGGAAAGGCAAAGGGAGATGGGAGCACATAGATCTGCTGCACACCACTGAGTTCTTGAGCGAGACCTGTGCCCTCTCTGATCTCTTTCTTGCATMTTCCTTCTCCCAGTCATACAAAAGGGATAACTACACATGCTGCAGGACAGGTATAGAAAGGAGGGTTACACCACAAGTCTTTGTTGTTCTGTGCTGTGGAGCCACAGTCTGTATTACAAATGGGGGAGACTAATAGTGTTAATTCCAAAATTACTGGAGCTAACAGGAATATTTCTTATAAGGACATTTTCCTCTAACYTCAGGGCTACTGCTGGAAGTTTTGTATTTTCTTCATAAGTTGCTGACATAGAATAACAGAGTGAAAATTACTGCTGGACAGACAAAGGGGCCTGCAAGTTAGGAGTGCAGAGGTAGGCAGTCAAGGACCTAAAAAAATTGGTATCATGGAAGCAGRTGGTCTAATTTGTAAGACAGAATCAGTCCCTGAGAGCTACACAGATTTGGTCCAATGCCACTGAGGACATGCCTTCATCAACAGTTAAGAAGGAGCTGGTATTCCATCTGACTCCACAGGTCTTTTAACTAAGTGCACATTTCAATGGATGACTTTGAGCAGCAAAAGGAAGCAAACAAAATACAGGGTGTGTGAACTAGATAGAAATTGGCATGTATAGAATTATAGAATTATTTAGTTTTGAAAAGATCTTTAAGGGTATCAAGTCCAGCCATTAACCCAGCACTGCCCAGGCCAATGCTAAACCCAGTCTCTACCTGACACATCTACACACCTTTTAAATACCTCCACAGGTGGTGGCTCCACCACTTCCTTGAGCAGTCAGTTCCAATGCTTGACAACCATTTTGGTGAAGGAATTTTTCCTAATATCCGCTCTAAACCTCCCCCACCCCAACTTGAGGTTGGTTCCTGAGGTTATTTGTTCCTATCCTCCTGAAGAAAAACTAACATTTGCCTGATCTAACCACATGGCTTGAATGAACTGGGACAGCTACCAGAAACTACAAGATCTTCCTGCACTGCTCAAGGAATTGGCCCATAATCCATGGGTCAGTTACATGGGTCAATTACAACCAATTCTTGTGTTGTAACCACCATGTTAAGCTCCAGGAGGTGATTTTTCAATTTTTCACTTTCAAGCTTGATTTTAGCATTTTGCCTGAGGGAGGATAACAAACATGACTGCTGAAATCTTTGTCTTCTGAGGGCTATGTTAAGTGAAAATGGATTATGCTAATTTATATTGGCTGCACAGGAAGGCAATGACACAGTCATTAATGATCTACACAACCCAACACAGGGAAGTTCCAATGGACACAAAAATATAGTGGAGCTGGTCTTATGGATATAAGTTCCCAGTTCCCTGTTGTGCCTGGGCACAGGCAAATTCCTAACTCATGTAAGTGAGAGTTGTATTGCTCCTCACATCCCAGGAGGTTCGTGGAGACCAAGGGGGCTGATCTTGCAGAGCCTTTATCAGCTACAGCACAGAACTTTTCTGCTACCGTGGGGGACAGTCTCTGCTACTGGCCTGTATTTTTGAAACTAGTAAATACAGGGACATTTCCGAGAGCCTGGAGTGAGCTGGGGCACATGGAATGGTTCTCTGGTCACCTCTCTGAAGGCTTGAGCTGCAGAAGTTCATCTCAGAGGAGTCAGCACCAGGGTGAGCGCAAGTGACCCTTACACCCACCAGCTGCCAGGACAAGGCACCAGCTTCTGCCAGCCCCAGGCACCAGGGCTGAGGCAGGCTTGAGGTGGGGCCACAGCTGCTGATCACCTGCMCCACATGCAGTACCTGCCTGAAATCACTGTCACAGAATCATCACAGAGACACAGAACAGTTTGGGCTGAAAGGCACCTTTAAGCTCATCCAGTTCCAGCCCTCCTGCCATGGGCAGGGACACCTTCCTCCAAGTTTCCCAGAGCCTGACCTGAATATTTCCAGGGATGAGGAATCTGTTTACCTTCTTACACACCCTCTTTATCACTGTCTAGAGGTAAAGATATTTTATACCTGAGAGGAGGAGGTTATCCATYGCTGGGAGTCAGGAGGTCAGAGTTTCACTATGGGAAGTGCTAACCAGGAATTCCCCTGCCCTGATGAATTTACTGACGAGGCAACACCAAAGGAGGGTAGGTGGCTACTGACATCATGGAGAGCATAAAACAAGTATTCCCAACCATAAATATTTTTATTTTCTTTGCATAACAATAAGAAAACAGTATAAACCTGCTATTTGCRTGGATCAATAGATGATCAATAATAAAAACAACTTCTTCTCACAAGCAGGCACTTTTATAATCCCAGCTAAAGTGCAAGATAACTAAAAGGGGACACCTTTCATAATAATTTACTATGTTTATGTGTTTAAAAGCTGAGTGATACTCTTGCTTTCTTGTCCTGATCTTCAGGGCCACACCACAAGCACCAGAGTCTAAGAATCTTCCTGCCACCCTGCATGCAGCACCAGCTCATGCAAACATCCATCCTGGTGCTAGCGTCAGCTTTCCAAGTGTGATCCTCACCCAACAAGTAAATAAAAGGTGGTTACAGGTGGTCAGAATTGGCTGCTGGCATAAAGAAAGCCCATGATGAATAYAGAAAAGAAACTTCAAAGCAGAGGTTTCATGATAAGGCATTTCAGCCTCTCCTCAGGCCACAAGAAGAAGCTGAATTTGGGAGAGCAATGCATCCAGAGGAAGGACTTTGGCTCAACACTCTCTTTCCTTCTTCTTGGCTGGAGAAAGCTCTTTTCCATTGACTGTCATCGATCCAGACAGTATTTACTCAGATTTCCACAGACAGCAATAAGTCAAGGGGCCCAGGCAGGGAAAGTAATTAAGTTTTCCGTGCAATCTGGATCTACCATTTCTGGAGCAAACTGGTGTGCCCAATCCATATCACAGGCCTGGCCTTTGGAAAGATTTCAGAAAGAAAGAGGGACATATTTTATCCATCAGACTTTTGATTTCTGTGTTGGAACAGCCAGCATTGCAGCAGTGGATTTTCAGGCTTTARGGCCAGCCAGCTCACCGTGGGTGTCTCGTCTGCCCACCTGCATAAGGGAGCCCATCAGTTTTCCCKGGCAATGCCCCCATCCAGCCCAATGCAACTTGGCAAGAGCACTCTCCTTGGAAAGCAGTCAGGCTGATTTAGTCTCCAAGTGATGGAGATTCCCTCCCATCCCCAGGTAACCTGTTCTGCTAATGAATTATGAGAAGGAAGGGAGCCATTTAGTCAATGGTATTTGTGTAGGATGATTTTACACGTTGCAATGGTGCCCACTGCAGTAAGTAAATCGCCCCCTGGCTTTCATAAACATCATCTGTACACAAACATTAWCCAGAGCAACTCTATGGCAGGGAAATTCTCAAGTGTAAGATAATGTCATCTCCACAGCAATAAGAAAGGTAAAACAGTACTTGGCAGCTGGGAAAGAGGGAGAGGCGACAAACAGCAGCCAGCTGTAAAATGACCATGTCAGGGCTGCAGCTGCTTGCTCTGCCTGATTTAAAGCACCAGCCCCACAAAAGCATGCTGAGGAAACTAATTCTGTAAGAGAGTAACTTCATACCCAGGAAAATTATGAGGAACCCAGAGGTCAAKCTGGTTCTGTGGGGTGCCTTTCTAATACAGCCACCAGCAGAAAAAATATCAAAAATTAAGTTCCATCTAATCAGATAGAATTGGCAATAAAGCCAGGACTGCTCCATTTATTTATTTATTGCATTAGGTCCAAGGGAACAAGAGCCCATTTTCCTTCTAAATTTGGATGTGATTGCAGACAGCCCTTCATTAGTGCTTTCTAACCTCCATCTTGGAGCTGATGGCATCATTCCTGTTTTATTGGCAGAGAAACTGATGCCAGAAATTGAGAAGTGATCTGGCCAAATTCTTGCAACATCTCAGTAATAGACCAAAGAAGGGAATGTGTCCCTGCTGCATCATATCCCTCTCCCATGTCCTCTCAAGCTGTGCCCAGAAGGAGAAAAGTCCTGACAGTCCAGTGCAAATCAACCACTTCAGCCAGGTACAGTCAGACTGAACRGTCCATTTTCACCACAGCCAACTCCCTCTCTACATCTCTGAAGGCTGCAACAACCTCTCCCATYGTGTGATCAAGGGCAACAATATTTTTCTCATGCCCCATAGACTCATCCAACCCTGCCTTAGGGGGGTGTGCAGAGCTCAAATGTCTTTAAGTTGTGAGATCTCTTGGTTGAAAGATGGGACACAACTGCTTTAGGGCATTTAGTCCTKATTTTTGTCATTGAATGTTCTTTCTAAGGTAGAAAGACTCACCATTTTGTGGCTGAGCAGCAACCTAGTTGGTAGAACTAATGCTTTTCTCACCCTGATAGGAAGCAGCCCAAAAGAAAATGCTAACCTGCCTTGAAAACATAAATGGGTTTGTTCTAGGTGGGCTTCTGTCTTCTTCATATATGTTTAAAAATTAACATTTCATCCAGTGTTCTTCATCCAGTACCCATCTGTTAACACAGAGCAAAACAGGAATTCAGTTTTTGCCTGTAGTGCCAATTGAGCAAACAGCTTCTTTGTGCAGCAAGACAGGGACACAATCTGAACTTCAGCTTCCAAAAAAACCACAAAGAAGAATGTTATCTGTCCTTCCAAGGGGGAAACTAAGGAGTTAATTTTATAGGAATTATCAGCACATGGGCTCAACACTAAGGATGTAAAATAAAGAACAATCATTGCTCCTATGGGCTTACAAATGGCTGGATCTTTCTGAACAGTTCAACTTTTTTTTTTTTTTTTTTAATCTATGATTAGCTGTCCCAGGGGAGGCAGCTGCCTGATGAGCACTTCAGGAAATTTGGCCCTTATCTGCAGGTGCCTAAATGGGAGCTGAGCCCTGGGGAAAACAATCATGTCTGTGAATAGCCCAGTAAGTGTCAGTGAGAGCGCAGGGAGCGATTCCCTCGTCAGGAGATCACGGCTGTGATCCAGTCTAGCCCAAGTCAGGGGCAGTGAGAGCAGCCTGACCTCCAGAGCATTCCCAGCCCAGGAGCTGGCAGCCRTGAGTGGAAGGGAAGGAAGGGCAGGGACGCAGCAGCCAGAGCAGCTCAGGGAGAGCCCCTTCTCCTGCTGGCATGGAGACACCTCTTCACCTCAGCCAACACCACCAACACACACAAAAAGCAAAATCAGGGTCTACCAAATCAAAGAATTGCAATAAGCCGTCTGTACAGCATGTACTCTGCTCTGGTGGTTTTTCTGGCTGTTCAAGCTCCTCAGGCATCACCAAGCATTGGTTTTGTATTCTAGATCCCCTGTCTGAGCCCRTGAACATCTTGGCAGCTTTCTGCAGGGTCAGAGCACCCAGCTGCCTGTGCTCCTGCCCACTCACAGCCTGCCTGGTGTGGATCTGGCCTGTACCAGCTCCCTGYCCCCCAGACATCACCCACACACCATTTTAGGGATGGCACAGGTTGGGAACTGTCCCTACCAGCATCTGACCACACGCATATTGGGTTTGAGGGTGGAAAGAGAGGGAAGGGAAGATGTAGAGGTGAGTGGAAGCAAGCCAAGCTGTGGCATTCAGCCTCAGGCCTGGAGAACAGACCCTGTGCTGTTCTAGCTCCATAGCTGGAGTCATTTCCTGGCCTTTCCCCATTTTCAGTCCAGGGTATATGGAAGCCCTCCCTGCTCTCCCCTGTACCCTCCATTCCAAACACTGCAGTCATGGGTCTGGGGCCAGCATGCCTTAGTCCAGCAGCAGGACTTGATGCCTTTGTTAGCATGTTACAGAATAYTGACAGTGGAAATCACATGAGCCAGTCAAATTTCTATGCCTCAGAGACAGCTCTTACATGCTGTCATTGCTAAACAACCAGTTTCTGACATGACCCAGCCCAGACTCTGGCTGATTTTTTCCTCCCACTCTTCAAATCCTCAACTYGTCCCATACAACGTTTTTCTCCAGGGATTTCTTGCAAAAGAAACCAAACAAATACAAATGACCTGCTCCAACTCACTTYCTTCACACAGCCCTCTCACCTCCACCAGCAGGTTGGGGTTTGTCTCCCTCTAGTCCCTGAAATCCCCCAGGACAGAGCACCCACTGTTCYTTCATGGCTATATGGAGTCTGAGGCTGTGCCTGGGGAGGTTTAGGTTGGATATCAGGAAGAATTTCTCCACAGAAAGAGCAATTGGGCATTGGAATGGGTTCCCAGGGAAGTGGTAGAGTCACTGGAGGTGTTTAAGAAAAGACCAGATGTGGCACTTGGCTCCATGGTCTGRCTGACAAGGTCATGCTGGGTSATAGGGTGGACTTGATGATCTCAAAGGTCACTTCCAACCTCCTTGATTCTGTGATTCTGTGAAATATAATTTTGGTGCTTTTGCTCTTTACAAAAAATCTGTCCAAATTTGTCTTTCCTTTTCAGTTTGGAAACCTTTGCCACTTTCCCTGATTGCTCTCATATTTTTTAATGATTCCTTAGGGCTTTTCTTCACCTTGTCTGCAATTTTCAGGGAGAAATTACATGGAACTTGGTTCCCATTTACCTTCTCTTCCTTTTCCAAAGTCTATTTCCAGCCTATTCTGCTCATAAACGGATTATTCCTGGACCTTGCTTCTCAGTTCAAATCTGCAGGGACCAAGCACAGTGTGTTCCTCCATATGTTCTACCACATCTTTCTGTTCACTTGCTCTCTAGGCAAATTAATTGTTAATTTGTCATAAAATGTGAATCTTTTAAAAAAAAGAAAAAATAAGAAAGAAAAAGGAGTTAAGAGGAAGAAGCAGACAAAGAAATAAGCTCTACAATGGAGCAGTGAGTGTGGTAATGGGAAGCAAAGCTTGGAAGTCTCCTTCCCCTTGGTTCTCACCTCACAGCTTCCCTGGAAGGYGAGGTGCCTTTGTCCCTACCCTTTCCTCCTCCTCTGTCTGCACAGAAAGCCCCTCTGAAGTAGCTGGGGAGCAGATGTGGCTCCCCAAGGTCCACACCAGCCCTGTGAGATGCACTGCCCTGGCAGCCCCACTGCCAAGGCCAGCTCCAGGCCGGGCTCATCCCACAGCCCCAGCTTGCTAGAGCCTCAGCCAGCTCCTGGGGGCTGCTCACTCTGCAGCTGCCCCAGTGGCAGCTTTATGTTTTCATTGGCACCTTCAGCATCAGTAGGTTGTCCCTTTCTTTCCCTTGAGTATTTTCAAATACGCTAGACACCTAGTGAGGAAAATCTCAGCCTGCACTGCTGTCAATAGCAAAGTGACAGTGCCCTGGTGCCCCAGAGGGACACGTGCAGATGCCTTCCCTGAGAGTACAACWGCCACAGAGGAGAGATGTGCTGCACAGCTCCTTGCCAGGGCAAGATCCACACCCTGACAGAGGACACACAGCAGATATCAAACATCAAGGTCCCTGTTTTCTGCTACGCCCCAGCTGCCCAGAGCCACTCTGATGCAGCAGAGGAAATATAAACCCAGCAAAATTGGCTGTACAGCTGCTTTGTCAGTGAATTGGCACAAAGCAGCTGGAGCTTACCAGGAGAACTGGCCCTGTTCCTGGGCCCATATCAGCCTCATTTCATGAGGACACTTCAGATGGCAAAGACAGGAGCTGTGGATCCTGAACAGAAATACAATAAAATCAGTTGAAAACTGTGTGTAAAATTGCACCATAGCATATTTTATGGGGACCCCTTTGAAGTTGGCCGCTTTGGAGCACAGAGGAGAGAACTGAGGCTTCCAGAAGCRGCAGTGCTGCAAAGATCTTATCCAGCAGCACCTTCCTCACTGCCCAACCCATGCTGGAGCATTGAAATTAGTTATGCTGTGGGTTGAAATGTGCTGCCTTACTTCTATTTGTTCACTAACTTTCTATCACAAAGAGATTCTTTTAGATTCAAGGAGATTCTGGAGTTACATGTGAAAAGTTCATTGTTCACACAAGGTTTGCAAAACCTCCTAATATGATGTGATTTAAATTTGAAGTAGCATAACCTTGTAACCAGATTAAAAGGGATAATTGGAAAGGAGTGCAAGACAGAGCCCACTTAAACCAGTGTTTTGGAAATTTGAAGTGAAAAAGGAAAGAGTCAGCACTCTTTAGTAAAAAAGGAGGTTGTGCAAGTACTTCAGAGGAGAAAAAAGAAAGAAAGAAAAAGCTTTTTTCTACATGGAGAATTAATCTGAGCACTGACCTCCAATCTGCTCTGGCACTTTCACAGGGAGAGATGGGGACATAGTGCAAATGACATAAACAAATTCCTGCACAAGAAACTCTTCTGGTAGGGACATCCATTCTCCAGTCTCAATCCCAGCCATGCAACACTTGCATCTTTCATCCTGCACAACTCCTGCTCTGCTAAGGGAAATCTTCCACAGGAAAAGCATAACTTACAAGGGAAAAAAATCATTGTGGGCAGGTTTGAATTTCTCTAGTACCAGAGCTGCCGTRCCCTTGCACTGAAAGAAAAAGAAGCCAAAGGCTTTTCAGGCTCCCCAAAGCCATGCTGAGCCCATGCAGGTTGCCAGCCTGGAGGATCTACAGGCTCTGATCCCCTGCATTGCTCAAGGCAGGATGAAGGGCAGCAGCTGAGGCTATCAGCGAGGCTGAGTGACTCTGCTGGGTGAGAAAAGAGATGCTATTGCCTGCTCAGCAATAAAGGGAAAAGGGAAAGCAGCAGTAAGGGAGAGAGACAGTTATTATAAGTTTGACCAGGGACAGAATTAAATCGATGCAGTAAATGGCACTTAATGCACTTTAGTGACCCAATGCATTTACTTCACCAGACTGTGCCATGTGGCTGATCACACTTGATGCATAACATGAAAAGCACTAGAGGCCATTGCTGGAAAATCTCAGGATGCAAAACAAATTGTCCAGGCATTTCTGTATTTTTTCCATCATTGCTGCACGCACACACACACCCTTTCCTGCCAGCACACTGGATTCCACAGCACCTTCCAGAGGTCAGCTTGGCACTGACTCCACATTCCCACTGCGTTTGCCTTGTCAGGATGAGCAGTCAGGGCTCACAAATAAATTCTCATAATTTCMTTAGTTTGGTTTGACTTAAACAGCACAGCTGGGGTTTGGTGGTTTTTTTTTTGTTTGTTTGGTTGGTTGATTTTTTGGGGGGGGCTGTTTGTTTGTTTGTTTGTTGTTTTTTGGTTTKGGGTTTTTTTAAATAAAAATCCAAGAAAACTTAGATTGGAAAATTAAATAAGTGGTGACATGTGCCAGCTGCAAAATACAGCAGGACTTCACTCATTCACACGGCGTCAGTCCAAACACACAAACTAGGCAGGCTGTCCTCAGAAAGTTCAAATCCAAGGGCTGTGTGAAGGCTCAGATTTCTTCATTTACCTGACACCTGGGGGATATAGAATGTCAGAGCTGTGGAGATACAAAAAAGACAGCACAGTTCTAGAAAGATGATAGTTGCTGGCAAAGCTGGGCTCTTCTTCTTGTCCTGGCACTGATTTGCCTTTTTTTCCCTTGCTACCACATGGACRTGTGTAAGACAAGGACATGGATAACCTCCAGAACAGCTGAACCTGCAGACAGGGTATATCCATAACTGTAATGAGCTGGGACTCAACAGGCTGGGCCAGCCATGCCTTACAAGACTGGGCCTCAAAAATCTGCCCCTTTGTTATACAGGATTAATGATTTTCAACCATTTTTGTAAGTGGCTGTGACTGTGATATTGTTATTGCTGCGTGCCACCACAAGTCATTACGTTTTTCCAAASCTTCTCTTCAGTTAGAGGTTAAATAGAACAAATGAGTGGAAACTACAAGCACACATGTAACAAAAGGGGTTAGAAGCAGCACACCCAGTGTTCCCCCCTATTCATACCAGCTTCTGCACAATGCAATAAAAATTTACTCTTAGACTGAACGTTTCACCTGAGGACAAGCACCAGCTATGAATCCCCAAAGTTCACATTCCTCATGGCAAAGTGAGGGTATTTATGAATACCCACTTGCTGTTTAGGAACAGTGAGGTGCAGAGAGGTTAAATGGTATTTTAGCTCAGACTAAATAATTAGAAGAGCTGGGAAGTGGAGCAAGAGTCCTACCCAAAGACCAAAAATCACATCAATCAGTCCTTGATCTCATTTCATGAAAAACATCTTCCTCAAGACCTCAGTTACTACTAGCATTACCTCTCTAAATGTATCAGACTTGAATTCTGTTACTAGAGCCATAGAATGGAATTCAGGGAGGCTAAGCCCCATCCCCACCTGGGATCATGTCCCACTTTTGGACTTGTAGTGCCCAAGAGCACAGTGAGCACAGCAAAGCCCCTGTGAGGGGACGTGTCAGGCCGAGCCATGCTCACCCCAAAGCCTCACAGCCAAGGAAGGGCACTAATCTCCTGTGGGACCTCAGCCTGGGGCTCAGGGAAGGCATGAGGAACACAATAATTTTGGATTCACTCCAGTGTTTTTCTGCTGAAAGCAGAATTTGGCCCTGCTCTAAGAGAGGGAGACAAAAAATTGCATTTGACTTATTTGCCTTTGGAGTGATCTAGACAGATTTCAACACTTAAAGGGATTGCATTTAAATCATCCACRGATTTTGAAAACATTTTTGCTTGGTATCATAAACAATTCCCAGTTTTTAGATCTTCCTGGGCTAGACTCAGTTTTAGCCCTAGTAGCAACAATTCTATTAAGGCTGAGGGAAATGGAATTGCAATGAACTGGTATACATTTTTCTTAAAATTTATAATGTGACAAATGTTTTATTTTAGCTTCTCTTGAGAATTTCCTGGATATTAAAAATAATCTTAATGTAGTCACTGGCTGGCATTAACACAGCACTTTAACTGCCTGTTTCAGGGAAAGCAGAGGACTCTATTTTCCCYGCAGCCTTTCACAAGGGGCTGTTGTTAATGTGCTTTGTTATCTAGAAGTACCAAGACGTCACTGGATAAAAAGGTATTTTAACTTCATGCTTTGAAAGTCTAATTCTGTCCTTTCCTGGGCTGAAAACAATCCATTGTCTTCACCACAAACAAGAGGGATTTCACCAATCAAAGCAAGAGGAAAATCCATCTTTTTTCCTGATATATTGACCTCCATTACTCTGTTTTAAATTCTTGATTTTTGAATACAGTTTCAGGTACTCTTAACCTGTCCATTTTCATCCTGTCTTCCCAGCTCCCTGATGCTCCATCAGTGGTAGCAATAGTGTGGATATGAGTTATGTATACCTTATCTACTGCATTGTACAGATTCACAGTAGTTTAGGTGATGAGACTGTAAAATGGGGCAGATYTTCAGAAAAAGGCCCAGCCTAGTATCCACAGAGCAGATCATGGTGGAACTAAAAGCTGAACATTTTGAAACATCTGACCAGATTTACTGCAGGTTTCTCTCCAAGTCAAGATGGTCTAATAAAATAGATGATCTTTAATGCCTCTTCCCAGCAGAAGCATTCTATGATTCTATGAAGATGTCCTAACAGATCCTAACTTCTTCYTAAAAATGTAGGAAGAATTTCTGTCATCTACAGGGCTACCAAATCAAATCCTCCCTGGGGGTGCCACAGACCTCGGGGTGCTTAATACGAGGAGGAACTGACTGTGGATCCATTTTAGAAACCAAGAAAACTCACAATGTATCTCTCAATTGCCAGCAATTGATTTGTGGTTGTTTTGTGATTGTGAATGGGAGCTAATTCAGTGTAGAGGGGAAGGGATGAACTTGAAGGAAAATATTTTACAGGCTGAAAATTCTCATTTCTGCCAAAACTTTGAGAAAATGTTCTATCTTTTGCAGTCATTACCTCAGCAGTTTGTGTTAACGCTACSTTCTTCTTCTGGAATCTCAGAAATGGCCTCAACTTACATTTTCTCTAAAGAAATATAGCTGTTCTTTAATTTGCTTCCCCATCACCAGCAAGACAATAGTTAATTACAGAAAGGAGAGAGGTAAGAGCTCAAGCTGCACAGAGCAGCCACTGCAGCATGGAGAGCCCATCCAGCCTTAATGCGCAATAGAAATGCAGGGGATGTGCAAATTCAGCTTCCCACGACTGGCAGTACCYGGAGCTGGCAGCTCATAAAACCTGCACACAGCCCTGAAGTCATGCAGGGAAATGAAGTGTGGAATAAACCATATCATGCAGTGACTAGAATGTCACCTCACACTGCTCAAAATCTTGAGTAAAATCTGTTTCTCTCTGATAACATTGTGGATACGATTAGCTAACAGCTTTAGAAAGGGAAAGCAGACACTTGTTTCTTTTCTCTCTGCTAATCATTTAAAAACAAGAATAAAATGAGGCGTTGGTCAGTGCCAACTCTCTTATCTACCTCCATTCAAGTGACAGCACAACAGGCTTCAGTGAGGCTGTTCAAAAAAGCTCTCAAGAGTGCATTCAAAGTCGAACTGATGGTGTGCTAAATATTTTGGGGCAGACCCTCACTTCGTGAAAGGAAGCAAGGTCCCAGGGACTTTGCGGACTTTGGCTTTGGTGTGTTCCAGCTAAGAACAGTTTTCATTCCCAGTGTGGCAGGCTAGCAGGAAAACTGACACCAGCGTGGGATTCCCTCACTCAACAGAGATCTCCAGTGCAGGCTTTTCTTCCTTTGTGGATCACTTTTCTCTAGAGAGATGAAGTGGGCACAAGTCCCCTGGGATCCTCCTCACCTGATTGGTTTTGGATTTGATCTCCACTTCCTCTGCAGGCTACCGCGGGGCACACTGCGACAGCAGGGGTTTGGTTGAGGTCAACATGGCACTTCTGAGGTGACTTTCCCAGTTTTCTCCTTTACCTCCTTTTGGTTCACATCACAGGGCTGATGCCTCAGGTTTCAGCTTTTGTATTTTTCAGATTCTGTACTGCTTTATTGTGTACTTCTGGSCTTCATATTAGGGGATGGTAAGCTCTCTTCACAGAGTAGGTAGAGAAAACAATTCCTTCTCTAACTGGGGACCCAAGGACAAATKATCCAAATTTCAGGATTTGGATCCCAAGAGCCCAAGAGCATAAACAACATGGGCTSAAGAAAGAAAAACAAGAARAACGGGACATCATGGGCTAAAGCTGTAACTGGACAATTAACTCCAATATGCAAATGGACCAGAACTTATAAAAGTGAGAGATTCCGTGACCACTTTTCCATTTTGTGACCATTTTGGTTCATCTTGGCTGTAGCCCTSGCTGGGCTCTTGTGCTGCCCAAGGTGTATCCACTGAGGCCTTTTAATAAATACCTACTTTATTCTTTAGCTCCATGTAGCCTCTGTTCTAGGTCAGCCTTCACAAGACATCAGGGCCACACTGGAGCACACAAACTGGACCCTTTTCAGATGAAATAAAGCTGGAGGGGGCAGATGTGGACCCGACACACTCCATCCCACATTTAAATTCCCACCTCCAAGGTAAATATAGTATGAAAGTCAGGTTTCAGACTACAGCTCTACACCAGTCAGTCCATGCTAAATGCCAATGGAGACATCAGTCTTCTGGTGGCTTCTACAGATGTATTTGCATTTAATCAAATTAATTCCACCATAAGCTGTTTTGTATAAATAACATAAGAAAACCACAGAATTCAAGTGCTGAAGAAGTGTTGTGAGATCGTTTTCAGGGAAACATTTTATGTTCATTTTCTGGCAGGGAGAAGCCCATAGGCAGTATCAAACACCACTGRCTGCTGAGATGCTGTTTTGAAGGAATCTGTAGTGGCGCTGAAAACCAGAAGAGCAAACTCACATCGTTCAACCTCTTGCCAAGATACATCAGTCTTCCATGACTGGCAGCTCAGATGGGTTGACAGTGTAAGGACCTCTGCATGCCCTGGCAGTCTGAACCCCAGAAGGGATGAAGTCAGCCTGAACATCTCTGATGGGAACAAACCAGTGACTGAGCCCTCAAATGTACAAGCCATGATCCTGGGCCCATTGGCATTATCAGGAGCTTTTCCAGAGTGGGATTCATCCAACCAGATGTTGGCATCTGTGCTGCAGATCCTGCAATCAGTGTGCTTGCACCATCAGCAGAGAGAATCCAGCACACATGAGGCACAACTTATGCTAAAGCCCATGTCTGAAACAGGTGAGGGGATAAATCCCCAGCAGTTCTTTGTTCTGTTTGTCAGCTGTGCAGGGAGACAGCRAGGCCAAGCTCTGACAGAGAGGGGATGCTTTGTGCACATAGAGTCAGGTGGGCTGAATGCAAACCCCTGTGACTGTGACAGGCTTCTGATACCCCCTAACAATAAATATGGATCATAAATCAATACATCCTCAGCCTGCAGGCATCAGTCTTCAAAGGCCTCCAAGCTGGTGGAGCGATTATTCTTGCACATACACATTGCAGTGACTCCATTCCTACCAATGACTGTGTCACAATGCAGGGACACTGTCCTGCTTTACACAAGCGACACAGACCAAAAGCTCTGCCCTCAGGTAGGACAGCAAATTCCTGTCAGTGCTGCTGGATTAGGACACTGTGTACACATGCTACACCACATGTTTGTCAGTGCAMAAGAGACACAGGATATGCACAGAGCCAATGCTCAGTTCAGGCTGAGGAGAGAGCAGAGAAAGAGCCTTTCATTTAACTGCCCCAGACTGAGATACGTGGCAACTGTGCTTCCAAATYTGCATTCTCAAGAACCAAAGCAAGATTTGTTATTCTACCTTAAAAATAAGAACACAGTGCAACAGAAATGTACGTCCTTTATTAACATCTTTTCAAAATAAATCTGAAGAAAAAAAGTCTTTGGTGACACTATCTATAAAACCAACCTATCTTAGATGGTAAACCTATGATGGTATACAGGTTAATGAAGTAAACCAAATTATATGGCTTTTAAATTTCTCATTCTCTCTTTTTCTCATTCACACATTTGCTTTAGGTTTAATTGCACCATGTTGTCAATAGTCAAACAAAGAGGGAGAAACATTTTAAAAAAGATGTGGCAGCACTATGAAAACATTGGTAATGCATTAGAAAATTTTTCTCAAAAATGTACATTTTATACAAAATAAGATTGTATTTTTGTTTGCTTTTTTGCTTTACATTTGCCAACCTAAGAATTCCCAGTTCAGGTTTCCATTCTCATAATCCAAACACTATACATATTTTCTCTCAAAATAAATACACAGAATTATGTACAAGGTCGCAAGGCCCATTGGCTCATCACTAACCCACTGTGAAATAATCACTAAAAACATTGTGAAAGAATGGGAGGGAGCATCTCAAAGCATCTGATGAGTCCCATACCCCCTAGCCCCCCAGTTTAACCCTTGCCTAATTTAACTCCCTCTAATTTAATTCCAACTCAAAAAAATGTGTGTGAAGATGGTTAAAATAGTGGTATAAAGGCCAGCTTGACTTAGTTTTAAACAAGGGTGAGATGTAAAAATTTTGGAAGATGCAATTTTATTTCCAGCAGACACCAGCTATGACCCTGCGTGGGGCAGGTCCCTCCTTGGAAGACCACAGGTGCATCCTGTGAAATCCCACTAAAGCCCAGGGAAGTGGCTCTGTCAGGCTGATGCCCTTGAAGGCCACATTTCCAGAACAGACATCAGAGCCTGCCTGGGAATGGAAAAAAAAAAAAGAAAAAAAAGAGCAGATAACCAAACCACCCTCTGCTGTAGGAGGATGTTTAAATGGAGGAATTAACAAATTGTTGTTGATGGATAACAGATGTTATGGTATTCCTTTAGTTTCAGTACGGGAGTGCAAAAGAGGAGGACACAACATTGTACACTTGGCATGTAAAGATTTTTTTAAAATCTGAGTCTACATCTAGCTCTTTCTTTCATTGCTTCAAATGATGACTTCCATTCTCCAAACGACATCTTTTGGTAAATGAGCTATTTGAAAAGGCGCTCATTGGCAAAAAATTAATTTCTTTGCCAAAATTGGCTCTAAAAGAAAAATTGCAACCTGAAATTGATCAAATCCACACTGTTTTTCAATGGAAAAGATCAAAGTGCTCAATAGCCATGCATTAGCACATCAGTGTGTTCACTATGAAATTATTACAAAGCTTAAACATTCACATCTAGAAAAAGGTATGGTAATCATTAGAGATTCTCACAAAATAGAAAGAGGGCAAATAAAATCTTGTGCAGGCCCAAGGGACTGCAAGGAGTGCCAGGCACTTTCTATCTTGGAAGTTTGCCCCTACTTTTGTGTCACATTTTTCTCATGAAACCTTTCTCCAGCAATAGATCTCATTCAATTATAACTGGGAAGGGTTTCTTTTTTTTTTTTACCTTTAATAAATTCAATTAAAAATTCATCAGTTCTCCCAAACTCTAATCCCTACTTCTATTCTGTTTTAATGGCATGGATCTATTCACATTCATCCACCCATCTCACCCCTGATTAAATTAAGGTCAGTAACCTTTACAAAAGGCCACATGCGTAACACTCAGTCAAGTCATCAGGCATTCAAGTACCTGTAAAGTAAAGGCTAACATAGCCTGCTGTTAATGAAAAATAATAATAAAAAAAACCTACAAAAGGAGCAACAAGGAATGAACCTTGTTTCAGCACCATCTGAATTGGGAAAGGAGAAAAAAAAGAATAGAGAACCATTAACTTGCACTTAGGACACGACAAAAGAGTGATTTCATTCACTAAGGAAACAACACAGCTCTGTCCAACACAGGTGGACGTGGGAGGCTTTGCCTGCTGTCCTCAGGAGCACTGGCCAGTGGTGGCCACAGTGAGTGTAACACACAGAGTCTCTGAGCTGGGTCTGTGTCCAGCTCTTCCCCTGCATCCCGGGGCTGTGGACACGGAGAGCGATGGCCGTGAGGGACATTCCTTCCCAGCACRACGGCTACACCCGGGCAACACATGGCAAAGGGAAATGCTCCTACCTATCCACATCCCTCTGGAGCTAAGCCTTCCATTGTCACTTGTTTAATTAGCAATCAGTAAACACAAGGGGCCTCGAATCACACTGAGAGTGAACTTTAGCACAGTCTCTTTCAGCCACCCCCAAAAAGTGACAATACAGAATGTCAAACAGCTTAAAAGCTYGGCCTGACTTGCTGCACTCCAAAAATAGTTAGTTACTCTCTTTCTAACTGAAACTCCAACCCATATGTCCCCAAATGGCATTTACTAAAACCCAAGCAGAACAATAATTTTGTTTTAGTACGGGTCCCTCTTGCTGGCTACAGACCAGTGACTGCTTCCCAGAGGTGCAGATGCTCTGGTGGACATGGGTGCTCACTCAGCTGCACATGGCACATGAGCAAAAACGTGAGCTCATCCAGTGTTTGGCACATTCTCCAAAAAGGGAGTCTAAGGAGAAGGTCTATCCCAGTCCTTAAATGAGCTACCTGATCTCCAAGTCATGGGACCCACTGAGCCCTACACTCTGGAAGATGAAATCACTGGATTTCACCTTCCCATGTAGATCACCAAGCACAGACCTGAGAGCACAGGGAAGCGAGGTTCAGATTCTTATGTGGGCAGCTGAATTAGCAGCTCACCCCAACACAGACTGAAATATATCCTTCTCTCCCTGGCCTTGCCTACCTACTGCTGCCTCTTTACATTTCTCTCCACATGCTGATTTAACTCTCTAAATTGGTAYTAGAAAAAACCAGTAAGTCACTGGACAGTTTTCCACGAGTTTAGAGAGCTGAATGGGCTCACAGAAGCATCTGGTGGCCACCACCATGGCAGAAGGTGTCAGGTGAGACTGCATGGCCAGGGAGTGGGAGAGCAACAGGAATTCAGGGAAAAGTGGCACCTCTTCTTTCAGCAGCTTAAGTCACTAGCTGCAGTCTCACATGTTTTGGCAGATTCCTTTAAAGATTTGGGTCAGATTTACAAGGGTATGTAGTGATAGGTCAAGGGGTAATGGTTTTAAACTGAAAGATTCAGAGCAGATATTAGGAAGAAATTCTTTACTGTGAGGGTSGTGAAGCACTGGAACACGTTGCACAGAACACGCTGGAGGTRTCCAAAGCCAGGCTGGATGAGGCTCTGAGCAACCTGGTCTAGTGGAAGATGTCCCTGCCCATGGCAGGGGGATTGGAACCAAATGATTTTCAAGATCCTTTCCAACTCAAACCATTCTATGATTCTAAAACAAAATGCTGGGAACCTGATGGTCCTGTGCTAACTTGATGTGCTCTGTTCAAATACTGCAATACATATGCAAAGCAAAGCACCCTCTGCAAGTCTTCACATGTCAGGTTGCATTCAACATTTAGCAACATGTACTTTTCACTTTGACAGCAATTTTCTGTTTAGGGATAATAATCTTACCAGGAAGAGATATTATTTAAGCTTCACAGCATTCTCTCTACAATCAGTAACTATTACTTTTATGAAGAGGAAATGGAGGCATGCCCTAGTTATGCGAGTTGCTTAAAGCTGCATATTAAATAGGTGCCTGAGCCTGAAGGAAACAGGTGGTCATTCTGGTCCAATTACTCTTCATCCCTACTAGATGGGACTGGTAGTGACTGAAGAGTTGCTACTTTTCATCCCTGCTACCAGACTGCCTGCTTACAAAGAAGTGAGGTATAGAAAGGCTTGCTGGTCTTCTGGGCATCAGCACTAAACTCTCTTGCTGTGACTTAACAGAGCTCCTCTTGGGGTGGGGAAAATTACAGAGCACCCCAAAATGTGAGGGTTTGAAACATTTTTAAAGTGCTTATTTTCTTAGCAAACTGGAATGGCATCTTCCTCACCCAAATCACTGCTTCTGTTTTCATTCTTCAATGTAAAGAAACACATAAATAAGCAAAGGACTACAAAAAAAAAACAACAATTGGAATATTTAAATTTAAAAACACTTATATTTGAAAGGCTAAAACCATTTTGGAGCATGAGCAGCACTCATCTTTCAGAAGCAGGTTTTTTGTAKGAGTTACCCTGCCCCAAGCATGCCTGGGAACACCACTGGTGCCAGGACCCAGTGTCTGACCCTATGCTTTACTTC
>JACDOX010000058.1:3324416-3356340 GCA_014549065.1 Cardinalis cardinalis | reverse complement strand
TGATTTCAAATAAGTAAATAAGTCAGTTAGAAGCCAAATTCCTGCACTGCAAGCACCAAAGTTTCTTGCTTTCCATCACCACTCCTTTTACCCTCAGAACAAATCTACTTCTGGATGTTTAGCTGCCAAGAGGCACCACTGCCACAGCAGGGACTTGCACAGGCTCTGGGTGTCCCCCAGGACCACCATGCCCTGGGGTGCTCTGCCATCCATGGGCAGGGACACTCAGATGTGCCTGATGCTGTGCCATCCATGGGCAGACACTCAGATGTGCCTCCCTAAGCACAACACACGGCCCGGCAGCCCTGCTGTGCACRTGTGTCCCTGTGCTCCATGTCATCTCCTCCACAATAATGCTCCTCTGTCCCTTCAAGGCAAGGCTGATTGCCTTTAAAACAGAGGTCCCYGACCAGAAGGATCTGCCCTCTCATTTGACTCCTTGGAGATTCTCCAGGTTTCCAGCTGTCCAAAGGATTTCAGCCACACAGGGCCTGCTACTGGATTGGGGAAAACAGTAAAAAAAAGTTGGTAGTGAACAAGAAATATTAATACTTCAGTTCTGTCCTGTTTGTGCTCCGTTTGTTTCTGAACCTGCTGCATTTTCCCCCAGTGAGATTCCAGCGTTTAACTGCGCAGGGAAAAAGGAATGAAAATTGCATTGACAATCAAATGCATAAAAGAAAGAAATGGCARCTCTGAAATATTCACAACCAACACAATTTTGATTAAAGAAAGAACTCTGTTTTTAATAGGTTTTTTTTTTTTGATCATTAAAAAAGTTTAAACCTGCATAGCAATCATTTCAAAAATAATTATTTAATGTTCCATAATGAAACTGTACACGACCTAGTCCCAGCGACAGCAGCGTGCCGGCGGTTCGGTGCGGAGCCGCGGCCGGCGGGGTCGGGCGCTCGCTGCCGGCGGCACAGTCCGGCTCCCTCAGCAGCGGCCTCAGAGTCGCTCAATGTCTCGGTACTTCTTCCTCAGGATGGAGACCTGGTCTTTAAAGAGGACAGGGTCGAGCCTCATCTGYGAGTGGATCAGCGGCATATAGCCAAACCAGCTGGCAAAAGTGTTCATGCAGCTCTGCCGCTGGGCAAAGTGGTCGGGGTCGGCCCAGCGCGAGGCCCGGGATGTCTGTGAGGAGAGGAGAGCAGAGATCAGAGTCACCCTTGGCACACAGGATGGTGGGAATGGTGGGAATGGAGGGAATGGTGGGAGCTGGGCCAGGTGTTCACGATGGCGCCCCGCCATGCCGGGGCTCGGGGACACGCGGCTCTGTGGCGGCTGGAACCTGCCTGGGGGGCTCAAAGAGAGGAAGAACACCCTGCCCACAGCAGATCCAGCAGTGCTGAGCTGGACACCCCTGACTTCCCAAAGAGAGCAGAGGACAGGGCAGCATAGAAACATGAGTTCGACCACGAGCCAGCCTGTGGAACACAACAGCCACAAGCAGCACTCCCAAATCTTGCCAGCACTCTMTTTCACCTTATCCCCCACTCTTCTTTCCTTCAAACCCTCCAGCTATTTCAGAGATACAAGTTCTTAAAAACCAGCAGGAAAAAACAGAAGGCCATTGCTTTCCAGCAGAGGTGGACACCCAAGGCCAGGCCAGTTGCTGCCCATGGTCTTCAGCCATAGAAAGAACAATTATTCAGGGTCAAACCTGAACTTTTGCAGCTCAGACCTGCAGGAATTTATACACAAGTAATTTCAACTTAGATGTCCTTATGTGCTTGGCATTACTCTTGTGTGTAGGTGCCCTGCAGCGAAAAGCAAGGTGCTTCCAGGAATCCCTCTGGCCAAGTCCAGTGCATCAGCACTGTCTCACAGACTCATAGACTTGGGGTTCTTTGTGCCACTTCCCATGCATCTCTCTATAGCACTTATGTTTCCACTATACTTTAAAAACAAATATAAATTGATAAAGTCAAAGGATGTAAATTAAAACATGAAGAAACAGATAAAGTCAGGGACTTGCCAAATGACTGTGATAAGGCCTGTCCAGTTCAGCTCAAGTGGTAGGTTATAATGTGGATTGATTACAGCCTCCTGATTATACAGAGCCACTAAAGACCAAGTAAAAGCTTGTTGCTAGAGGATTATAGCAGGTATTTTGGCCATTAACATTGAATTTCCATATGACTATTCATCTCTGTCACAACACTGAGGTTATGTTAATTTTTTATTTGTCTTTCAAGGAATTATGAACATGGTACATTACATTTCCCAAAGCTGCAGGAACAACTTGTCTTTAGGAGAGAGTTATAGTTCATGGCTGACTCGAGTCACCCGTGCTGTAAGATGAAAAATGAATGCTCCAGCTTTGCCAAACAGCCAAAGCACAGCCCTGTGGAGAGGTGAAGCTGAAGCTGGAAGCAAGAGGTACTTTCTGGATGGCACCTTCTTGTTCACAGAAGGTCTCCTGGGCACCCAGATGAGTCAGAACTGCTGAATGCTACCAATGCTACCTCAGGTGCCAGCACAGTGCCACAGAGATAATGCAGTTTACAAACTGGCATGGCAACTCCCCAGTCAAAGAGCTGAGTAATGCTACCAGGAGAAAACAGGAGGGGAAAATCCAGGGTCCCTGTTTCACCTGCCCCCCAGTAATGGTGGTGCTGTTTGCACTGAGATCACTGACACTGTGGCAGCACAGAGGGGAGGCTGCTCAGGACTTGCAGGCTGTGCAGGACTTGCTATTCCCCTCACTGCTGTCTCACACAGGGTAGGAGAACAAGCGTCCCCACACTACCATGTACCCCTGTTACTAGAGGTACTTCTGCAATGACAGGAGGCTTATCCAGTATCTGGAAGAGGACCTAAAACAAGCACTTCATGGCTGCTAATGAGTGATGGCATGACTGTGGGATAAAATGTTCCCTGTGGGGAAAAAACACTTGCATATCACAAATTATCTCTGTTGTGACAGTTCAGTGTCAGTGCTTGAATCACACTATATAATTTAAAATAGCACAGGGACAGCCTGGTACATTATATTAATTAATAATAATAAAAAATAGAAAATCTTTCTAGAATTTACTTATGCTTCTAGCATTCCATGACTAGGTCTTGGGTCTAGAATACTTAGAAAATTAGGGTTTGACTGGAATTCAGTCACCATAGTCATCAGTTTCAGGAGTTTGGGATCACCATGAATAACATCATGTCAGAAAACTATGAAGGGAAGCAGCATTCACAGTAGATGTTTGCCAGTTTTCTTTTTTCTTCATTATAATAAGCATATCTAAAGTCTATTCACAGTTCTGCTAAACTAGAAACTGCAAAAATATTTGACAGAATTGTACCACTCTGTAAGCCTAACCTAGTAGTGAACCTGTTACATTACCAATACATCCCAACTGCTAAAACATGCTGTGATTACATACCTGTCCCATCATGGTCTCCTTATACTGTTTTTTCTGTGTTACTTTGATTGGAGGCAATTTTGTCACGGCTGACACCAAAAAATTCATTAGGATGTCCTCACAATTGGCCAGTTGGTCCACCATATTCTTTAGGCTGGCAGGCAGGTAATGAGTGTACAGGTAGTGATAATATCTGAAAACCAACAGCAGTGTTATTAATACAAGTCAATGGGCTTTCAGGTATCCAGGACATTTCTATCTCAGTTGAGACCCAAGTTTTGTACTCCTCTCCCCATATAGCACTTCCTTTCTTTGGTCTCAGCCTCCAACAAGAAGGGAAAACAAATCAGTTTCTCATCAAGACAGTGAACAGTGCTAAAGGAGAAAGAGAACATGTACCTTTTTTGCAACCACGTTGAAAGAAACAATGTGGGCCTAAGTATCAAGATAATGGACAAGGAGGAAGGAGAGCCCCACTGTGCTACAATGTGATAGACAACACTGATGAATTAATCCTCCCTATTTTCCTTCCAAACTGTTCAGTTGGAAAGAACTCGTATTAACACTGCCCTACTACTGTTCTCATTGTTKAAATTATTCTCCTTTGGGTCTGTATCATCCCCTGTGGCCTGTCTTCTCCTTAGTGGGGGTGTGGATTAGAGATTCCAGAATTTTCTTTTCCTTTAAATGTAGAGAGGACTTTGGTCTGCTGAAGTTCTAACAGCATAGGTTTTCTCCAACATGCTGCAATATGCTGAACTGTCATGTGCCCATTGTACTACATTTCTAGAGTAGTCAGAAGACTTTGCAGTCTGTAGCTGTCAGCCAATACATACCCAGAGCTGGTCTGGAAGTAACCTCCTTTCTGCTATGCTACAGGCCATTCAGCCAAGCAGCTTAATGAATTCGGGAACTCTTTGAAGTATGTAATTCCTGATGTTAAAAAGAGCAGTCTGACTGCCTCAAAACACAAGYGACTTCAAAGAGACCCAACAAGTGCAGTAATGATTACCAGATCCCCAGAGCTCAACCAAGAACTTAAATTATTACCCCATAAAAAGTAGACCCACTTACTATCTTTTTTCCCCCTCCCCAGAAGAATGTTCTTCACACCCCACCCCCTCTTTACTATTTTGTTTCATACAGAAGAAGGATAGCAGATGCTCTGGATTCTTACTTGTGGTAAATAGCAGCTCCTGTCAATACCATGGAATAGTCATTAGTCCATTTGGAAGTATACCCCCACCTTTCCTTAGTGTTGTCCCAGAAGTGACTGCGTGCAGGATAGCCTACAATCCTCTCTGGAAAGCTCTGCCAAACTGTAAAGGCAAAATCCACCTGTGGACAAAGGTACAGGCCAAATGAATACTGAAACKATTTCAACAAATGTCAACAAAACAAAATACTACTTTGCCACTAATTCGCAGCTYAAAATCTTGGAACTGTTGCAAAACAGTAATTCTGTGTATTCATCAGTAAATTAAACTGACTGCTTGACATTTTGCCCTATAATTATGCACATTTTAATGGTTCCTGTTAAAGGGAGTCTAGAGCATCACAGCATTACATTAACATTTTCAAGCTTGCCCTTTACATATCAAACCTTTTCAAGTTACAGAAAGAATGGGTGTAGGTGCATGTATTTATACCTCGATGCAACACCAAGGGGTAATGGCTATGTGGTAAACTGAAATTTTTGCTCATCTTTGTGCATTGCACCTACCATTTTATCACTGTTAACACAGAGTTTGGAAAATCAGGAGTCAAACACTTTAAATGGTAAAGGYGGCTCAGTAAGAATAAAACAGAGAGTCAGCGTCCTAGAGTCCTTTTATATTTTCCAACTGTTCTGAGCCTTCTGAAGGGCATGTCACATCATACTTTCAAAACTGTCAATRTGACCAAAAAGGTTCAAGATATAGCTTAATAAAGAGGAAGATAAAATTCCCATTTAGTTAAATGGCATAGGGAGCCTAAACTTTACAAAAAATGCTTTATGTTGTATGAAACACAAGACTATGTCAAATGCTGCCAGTGGCATTTTTTTATTTTATTGTCTTGCTGTAACTATTTTAATAACTCAAATCTCTGAGAATTGAGAAGTGACAGGACATTGCTACCCCATGATCCTACCAAACAAAATCTAGTGATATTAGGAAAGGGATGATCTGGGTAGTTTGCAAAAGGATTGTCAGCATGATATTTGAGAAGAGTTTGGTAAAAATATATATGGAAAGATTTTATCAATGGTTGGCAGTCCCTACCCTTCAACTTAGATTTTGGAGCTCAAGCWAGACTGAATTTTTTCAAGAGTTATACACAATTCTTATTGTCCTATTCAAACCCCAAAAAAAGAGGGCTTTGTTTCTGCACTGCACATTAGGCTCCTCTCAGTACCAGAGGGACCTAAAACTTCACTCAAAAATGTTTGAAAAGCCTTCCAAGAATGCAGTCAAAGTTAGGGTGTAGAGGTTAGGTAAAGAACAGCTGCTCTGAGAACAGTCCATTTTGTGTTGATTACTGTCAGACTTCTCACATTTACAGTGTTTTTATGAAACAGAAGAGTCACACATGGGCTGAAATACAAAGTTAGGGCCTGGTTATTTTCTTTAAAGTTGTTTCAAGGAATCTGAGGCCAACCAGAAAGACAATGTGCACAAACCAGTTACCGTTGTGATAGTTCTGATCTCATCCAAATCAATACCACATGAAAGAACTGAAGGGTTTTTTTCCCCTATAAAGGCCTTTCCCATAAAACGTGACATCTGTTTTCTTTAGAGAAGTCTGAGAATCTCAATTTTAAATAAATAATAAAATTGCTGCACCCAGTGCCCTCTCTTGTGCTTTCAAGTCTCTGCCCTTGCACTAGGGAGATGCAGTAAAGCAACCACCCTAAGAGAAAACTCCCTTTATTAGAGAAGCCCCTCAGGTCTCATCCTAAGTAATTTCCAGCAGCACTGCCACTCTGATCACCAGGAAAACCCAACCAAGCTGGGAGTCTCTTAAACCTCTGGATCATGACCCATGCTGATTCCTAATGACTTCCCATGCACACACTCTCTGTGCCTGTGGAACAGCTCCTCTCACAGAACAATTATCCCCCGTTCTGTTGAGAATGGAAAACCTTTACACACCGGGGTCAGACAGTCCAGAGGATGTGCCTGGTGACTGCTGCTCTCAATGGGAATGTGATTTTTTTTGGCCATGTTTTGAAACTGCCTTTTCTGGGCCTTGTAGCTGTGCCACCACAACCCTTTCATGAGTACCAAGTTTCAAAAGAGATGTCACATCACACTGGTGTAAGCTGTACCGTGARGGAAGTGAAGCAATAGAGAGTTCTCTCTTCATGGAGAGCCACCAAGCAGAGCTGCTGTGGTGGCACCCTGGCAGAGACAGGCTGGAGCTGCAAGGTGGGCTCTAGCAAGAGCTGGCCAGCTGGTTCTGTCTGCAGCACAGGGACCAGGGGGCTTGTAGAGCAAATACACAGARTCAGCTGTAAGTTGCTCACAGGAGCAACAAAGAAAACAAAGCAAAGTAACAAAGCCACTAAGAAAAGTGTAGGCTGTCTCACACAACAGCAAGTATTTGTGCTTCAAAATGTTTAGGGTAAAACATGGCCAAGTCAAATGAGAAACACTATTTATTTAATATTTCATTTGTGTTCCAGAAGCCTGTATGACTCTGAAGTTTGTAGGATGACTAAATACCAGTTAAAACAAAACAAAGCCTCAAATCCTCAGGGAATCCACAGGCTGGATTGCTGTAAATACCCTGTCAATGCAATGCAGTCCCTTAGGTATTACCAGGATCRCCAGGGCAGCTGAGATGGGACCCTTCATCCTGAGCAACAACCTGTTTAGGAAGTCCAGCCCAAGCAGAAATGTCTTGTATTGCTTTGGGGTTTCTTTGGGCCGTGCAGGGCTTCGCACACAAGTGCTTTGGCAGCAGCCACATTCTTCCTCATCTACCAGAAACTACCAAGGTGTAACATTGGCATCAAACAGGTTCAATGTCAACTATTTCTTTCAYTTTTGAAGCAAAAGAGGGCTACCAAGGCTGTTTCTTGAGCAGTCTAACCACAGCACAACATCTGTACAGGGGAGAAGAGCAATTGTGATCTCATCCATTTAGAACAAATTCAGTGACATCTTAGGGTAYATAGCAGTGACTGAAGACTAATGTTACACATTTCTTCACTGACATATAAGTACTGGCAGCATCAGTGAAAGATCCTCATCACTGACAGAAATGCATTTTTATGTAGGTGAAGTGGGGAGAGCAAAATGACCATGGACATGGAGGAAAAAAGGGAAAACAAAAGAAAATCGAGTTTTTCAAGCTATTCCCTGGCCATCATTAATAATGTATTTCCCAAATATTGCACTCTATATAAACTGTCATCGGTTTCCCTTGTGGTTCTCAGGAAGAGGTTCTAGAAATCAATACTCATCCCAGTTGTAAAAATTGGTTTTCTACAGTATTTTCTTTTCTTAGTGCTATCTTGCTCTTGGCACAGACACTCGAGCACCTAAACTAGCGAAGATCTCCAATTTTATGGGCTGAAACAATGGAGAAAGAGCATTTCTCAGTGAAATCTGCACTAGGGTGGCAATGCTGTCTTTTGGAGTGATAGCAGTCCCTCTCTGCTGACAAGCCTTCCCCCTCTACCTACACCCTCTACTGATACCGTGGTGGGGGGAAGCCACCCCAATCAGAAAAGTGAGAGCAGAATATTAAAGCTGACTGCTCTTGGCTGCCCACACCCGCCTGCAGCTATGTTACTAAAATAATAAAGAACGGAAGAACCATATGCTAATGATGAGCCAATTAACCAGGGCGAAAGCTCCTCTGATGGCAGGGCTGCTGAAACAAGTGCAACACCTTCAATCTGAGGAGCGCAGCAGGAAATCTTGTAACATTTGCTCACTGGSAAAGGCAAGAGAAGAGCGGATCTGCTGTGCTCGGGCTGAGCCCAGGAGCCAGGCAGACTCCCAGAGACCCTTACCTCAGTGGTTGAAAGCACGGTGTCCTCATCCAGGCTCAGCACTGCGTCTGTCACGATGTTGTCATAGGGTAGGAAGCGACTGCTCATAACCTGTGGGTATTCAAGGCAGGAAGGGGAGGAAATAAAAATCACTTGAAGGACTCATTTCCAAGGCAAATACTTAATTTTATTCCTYACTCTTGTTTCCTCTTGTCTGTGGTAGGTGGCATATTTCTGTCTGATGGAAAAGACCTTTCAGCTCAAAAGTGAAGGAGTGTCATTTTTGTCACCCCAGCAGTCAGCCCATACCTTCTATCTGAAGAGTAATTTCTGAATAGACCTCCCTCTTTGYAGCAGGCTGCTTTCCTTTAGTGACAAACTGCACTGGTCTGTGTTGATAATTAATGTGCCTACAGCTTCTTTGTGGAGGATATTTTCCCTGGTGGCTAGGACTGTCCCTCTGCTCTCCTACAGGGTGTGAGGATCAGAGGTAATGAACACCAAGAAGGACTTTGCAGCCTTCATAAGCTTACACAGCCAGGAAACCAAGCAGCCCAGGCTGTGTGTGAAGGATGTAATACTACCAGGATGGTGCAACATTCTCAATCAGAAAAGAAGAACATACTAAAGAACTCGAGCTTTTAAAGCTCAAATCAAGATTTATCTGCATGAAAAATTATATAGGTATTGTAGCATTTTAAGAAGTCACGTTCTTAAATGGCCTTCCAGTACCTGAAGGGAGCCTGAAARAAAGAKGGAGAAGGACATTTTATAAGAGCATGTAGAGACAGCACAAGGGGGAATGGATTCAAACTGACAGAGAGGAGGTYTAGATTAAGTATTAGGAAAAAATTCTTTACTGTGAGGGTGGTGAGGCACTGTAACAGGTTGCCYAGAGAAATTGTGGATGCYCCATCCCTGGGAGTGTTCAAGGCCAGGCTGCACAGAGCTCTGAGCAACCCGGTCTASTGGGAGGTTTCTTGGTCCATGGCAGAGGAGTTGGCACTGGATAGTCTTTAAGGCCCTTTCAACTCACACCATTCTRTATATAAAAAACCTATATACAGAATAAACTTTTTAAAGATATAGCAGGACACTCCTCAAAGCAATAGGAAATAGATGGGAAAGCTGGATCAAAAAGATAACAGCAAGAAATGAAAATCCGTATGGTTTCTTTATCAGACTAAATAGCACCTTTTGAGAACTCATGAAGAATAACAAGGACACAACACAGTTTGTTTCCCTCATTTACTCAGACAAACAGCCTGGTTAGTTACTAGACTTCTTTACCAATTTACTACGCCAAGAGAACACTTCAAAGGTCAAGCCCAGTGAGAGGAATCCACTGTATGGAAACAGGGACATGGAGAAGTTTTACACAACCCTCCTAATTGACATGGTCAGTTCTACATCCCCTGCAACCTGTTTGGGAACAGGTCTTTGGAATCTATGCCTTGATTCAGAGAAAGATCTGTCTCCATAATCAAAATGTTCACAATGTCTGTCTGGAGAGCATCCTTTCATCACTGTGATGGCCTTGGTCCAGGGAGGCAGGGCTCTGATGAAGAGGTGATCTGCCTGGGGCTGAGGGTTTTGCTCTGCTTACACTAAGAAGAAGCAGAGCAAGCAGGCAGCAGGAGACCCACGTTCTCATCCCTAATCTTTTACAGACTGTGCAAAAAGTTTAAGTAGTACAACAGTCAGGACTTGCCATGTATTTTTTTAATAGCTAAAGTACCATTTTGTACAATGGGTATTATAATATTTGATTTCAAGGGAAGAGTGAAGGTTTGGTAAAGGCAGACCACCATGATCAGCTGCATGGAGTACTGGTGCCTGCCAGCAGGCCTTGGCCAAGTTTGAAGATGAAAAGCAGTTTCTTTGTGCAACTTTTGAACTGTGTTGCTCTGGCTCTGCAAACTTGGTCCAAAAAACCAGCTTTGCACATAAGAAGCCATTTGGCATATGGTGGGATATTAGAGAGWAGAGACTGTCCACTATAAACACACCTTTATGTACTCAGGAGACTCATTTGTAATCTAAACAGTGCCTGGGGCCAATGTCTACAAACATTATAGTACTGGTCAGAGATTTCTTCTCTATCTCACCTCTGCTAGTTTTACAAAAAGAAAATAAAAACAYCCAGAACATTCAAAAGGCTCAGAAATCTCTACAACCTTTCTTGGCCCTGCAGCAATTCTGATACTGTTTATGTGGCTAGCTAAGACCAGAGCCTTTAGCTGCCAACATTGCAGGGTCTTGTTAACGTGATAAGGAGAAAAGACTAAAGACAAAATTACAATTTCAAAATAGGATTGTACAGGCAAAGCAACTAAAAGTTCCCTTTGCCAACACAGAGTGCTGGAGCCAGCTGACAGAGACGGGAGAGACGTCCAGCTCAGATCTGTTTCAAATTCAAGAAGCAAGAAGTCTTGCTCCTCTCAGGCCTGCATTTGGAAAGGATTCATCCACTTAAGTGAGCCTTTTCTCATCTGATGGCATCTATTTTCACTTTGTGAAAGTACAAACAAGATGTGTGTTGCACAGCAAGAGAGGACATGGTGATTTTGTTCCCACACAAGTGTTCCAAGCCCCCTTTTTTTTTTGATGGCAGCAGTACCTCTCAAGTACCATAAAAGAAGATACTTTTCAAATTGAGTCCGTAGCTGACCCCCAAGTCTTGCATGTGACTTAGACTCAAGGAGTGCAGCTGCATCACTACTTTCATGCACCTGCAGAGAGATGGAATCTCCAACGATGGGGTCAGCACTCTCTGCTGCTGGGGTCACATTTCAAAACTCAGTCCCACCTGTGAATCTCAGATTCAAGGCATTAATTGTCATGCTGATGATTTCTGAGTGCACAGGGCCCATGCATGAAACACAAATCTGCGACTAAGCTGGTACAAAAGGCCAAGGAATAGAAGGGAGCTGTCATTTTGTTGGGAACTACAAAGCTTTCACCAAAGCCGCTGGAAAAATCAATTCCTGTCCCATCAGAGAATGCAGGCAACCTTTTATCATGCTCCTCTCCACCTACCTTGCTTTCTCCTTCAATGACTATGACAGGCACAGAAGTGGCAGGCCAGCGGTGTTTGGCTGGGAGGGGTTTATCACAATTCCATAAAACAATAATCTGAAAGAGAATATTGGACCATGATCAAAGACCTTTGTGGCAACGCAGCCCATATTCTAAGGTCTCAGATTTCCAGACAGACGTGTTAAATTCAAGTTAGGAATTTCAAAATCCAAAGCAATGAAACAAATCTGCATAAAAATAACACTTCCTGCATTGATTTCACCCCAGCCAACTACTTACAATATATATCCTCTCAGRTAAATATAGATTGGACAGGAACTTGGGAAGTCTCTGTCTCAGCCACATGATACAGATGTGACTGATTTACTGTTACTCTCATTAGAGGCAAAACTGCTTGTGACACTCCACTGCAAGAGGGTGCTCCTACTGAACTCCCCAGGGTTTTATTTAGAGAAGCCAAAAAGCTGGCACTGATGAGATTAAAAGTCACAGCAGAAGGAAGGAAGATCATGTAACAGCCCTTGAGGCATAGGCATCCTTGTGCAGTTTGCAGCACACATAATGCTGGTCTTTAAAGTGCACTCATTCCTATACCTGTCTCATGTAACAATGGGTTTAATTACTATCTCTATTCCACTCCCATTATACTCAGAATTTTTATTTCCCATACATGTAGGTCATAGACCATAGAAWTCTCAGAGGAAAGAAACATCAGAATTGAAACAGAGGGCTGAAACAGGGCTGAGTCACGAGCCTCCACATTCCTGGCAGAGTGGTTTGTCTCTTCTGTGACTGACAGCCAAACAGTGCTGCTTACCTGTGCACAGTACTGGGACTTGGCTACAGCAACCAGGAGTTTCAGCACAGGCTGAGATTGGGAAACCAGGGGAGTTACTGCGTGGATAACGGCAGTGAATGTGGAAAGAGGCTTCAGACCTGAAGTGRAGAGAGATGTGTTTAGTAAAGACAAAATCGCCCCAGTTATTACAGATTAAAGGACTTTGGGGATGGAAAAAACAATCTGCACTTAATGCAAACCTTGCCAGGTTTTTTTAGGTCATCTCCCTTCCTCTCAGATACCAGATGCTTCAGAGGAGATCACACTTCCCTTTAACTCCCACTCTGCGCCTTTAACTTCCACTCTGAAATACTGGACTCCAAAACAATTATTTCCTTTTCTTACTCACTGTTTCCACAGATGTTCTGTTATCTCTTTTTTTCATCCAGTTTGTCCCCCAATATTGACATCTAGTTTGTTCAGCCAAATGTCTTTCTTGACACAGGCTCTCTCTGTTTTGCTGCCTGGCTCTGGATGCTTGATGTTTTTTTACAGATTATCTCCACAAATTCCAGAAGCTTATTCATTTTCCTCAGTTCCATTACAGCCTCTGTCAGATTTTTGCTCTTTCTGGGTTGATTCCTATCCACATGAATCTTCAATTACATCCTGAGCTGATAATTCTGCTTGCATACTTGCCTTCCATTTTTAAATTTTTGTCTCGCTATGATTTCCTTTTTTGCCTGGAATAACACATCCTACTGGTGCCTACCCTTCCTTACTGCTCTCAACCTCATCTAAATTCATCAGTGTGGGGGTCATAGTCGTTTTTCATCAGAATTAGCACAGAAACCTTCTTCTCCCCTTTTTAACACAGTAACTGTCAATTTTTAGCAGGTGAGCAGTACAGATCCACACAAGTGGGATGGCAGAGGCTGAGCCAAAAGTAGCAGCAGTCTGGTAAGCAGGATCCCTTCAGCCTGGAGGCACATTCGCCTGCAGAACTCATTGTTCAAGCTCTGCYTCAGGAAAAAGCCATGAACCTAAGCCCTATTCATTCCTTCTAGTAGGATTCATGTGAAGACACATAGTATGCAGAGTAAATCCATATCAAGTGTGCACTCCAATAAAAAGTGTCATGGGTAAATTRCCACTTTTCCAATTTGCCAAGAAATAAACAAAGAAAGGAAAAAGCTATTCCTCTTATGTCCCCTCAGGCCATGAATGGGTCAGCAACTCAGGGATTAATTACCAGCAACTGAAAAGTATGAGGGAACATACTTTTTTTTTTTTAACAATCTCTGCAAGTAAGAGGCACATGATGCATGTTGATGAGTCAGAGATGTTACAGTCTACAGTGGGCAGTGAAGATTGAGACAGGATAAATGAAAGGCATCATTAACTAGAAATGAATGGTAAGTCACTTGGCACATGCTACTCAAAGACAAAACTTTAAAATTCCACAAGAAATTCCWGATGTTACTACGTTATAGCAAGGATTCACTCACCAAGATTAGCATAGTAGTAAGGAAAATCTCCCAGATATGAGGAATATTGTGGCAGTACAAATAACCCTCCAGGATGTTTGTTCCATATTAAGCTGTTACGTGATATGTGCTTAAATATTCTGTCCTGAATAATCTGGAAAACAAGAGAAGTAATGATTTTTAAAYAGACTCTCATAGTCACTGGTAGAAGCTTCAAGGACTCCAGCTGACTGGAATCATCACCCATTCTGCAAAAAGCTGAGGCACACAGATTACTAGACATTCCTCCTTGATCTCTCTTAAAAGGACTCAGAACCTGCACACTCTGACACCACTTCAGCAGCTCAGGCTTTGTGCCATAGGTTTTAGAGCACCTGATTAGTCTCTCTGGACATGGGGACCATACAATTTATTGCTTTTTATAATTCAAGTCAAATATTTTGTCTATTTGAGTATCTTAGCAGTTGTAAGCCTGATTAGTTCATTGTCAGCTTTACTATCCAGAACTCACAGAAGATAATTATTAGAAGATGGCACTAAAAAGCCAGAAAATATTAGGAGATAAGGAGAGTATTCAAAACCAAAAAGACTTTCAGCAAATCAGGCTGCACTAATTATTAATTTTTTCTTAATTATAAAGGGATATTAGCATTCAGATGTGTCACTGATTCCACGTCTCAGTTCTGTAACAATTCGTCGTTGGATGAAACAGATGATCCTTTCCCAACTACTGCCTGACTGTACAGGGGGTGAAAACCAGAGATTCTTAGATTTCTGAGGTCAGAACAGATTGCTATGTCATCTACTTTATCACCTAGAATACCACAAGCAAAAAAAGAAAAAACKATACCAGGCCATGCAATTAGTGTGCATTTATGAAATTACAGTTGCTTCACATGGGATGCCTGATTGCAGGAACAAGAGTGGTTCTTACACTGATGGGAAATCCTTTAAACTTTCTGCAAAGGCATAAGAAGATTCAGTGGTGGGAATCTCTCATAGGACAAATTCAGCCTCCAAAGAAGGTGCAACTTTCTAAGTGCAATACACTCTTGAGCCACATATTCTTACAATYTGCTTTCCCTTGGAGCATCAGAAGTTAGCAGGTCTGGAGATGGAACGCTGCAAAGGGCCAGGGGGTGGTGAAGGATGARTTTTCCCCCAAGCTGCCTAAGCATGAATGCCTTGCCTTCTGAAGCTCATCTTTTGTTCTCTTCTAAGAAGGTTTCCATGTAATTGGCAGTTTATGCAGTGCACAGGGCTTGAGTGCCAAGAACATGTTGGTTGCTCTAACCCAATGTCTCTGGCCTTAACACAGACGTACGTATCTGGGTGAAACTTCACGCCTCTCAAGCTGGACTGAAGTGCAGGAAAACCAAAAAACAAGCAAAAAGACCCACCACAAGAAGAACAAAAGCAGCTGCTGCAGTCTAAGCAAGCTAGAATTTCTGTAAGCTCCTAAGTTCAGGGACATTTGGTCAATATATGAATAAGTACTGCCACAAGCAGCCGCTTTCCTGGAATTTTTGATTGCCATGACAAGAAAAGATTAAAACACACACCAGTTACATTGTGTTAGATAATCCACTGCTGGTGGCAATACATGTACTGCTAAACTGGGGCAGATGTTAAATGCATGCTTTTCTGAATTTTGCCTACAGCCAATTACCATAGCTAATATGCAGTAATTCGCTCACATGAGTAAGTTAATTTAACTTTTTGTTTTGGAATAACAGACTTAGGACTGTAATGCCATCACTGACAAGAATGTATGCGAATATTTCTAGTTGAGAAGTTAGGGTATCAGTTGTCAGATCTCCCACACAGGAGTGGGGACTGGAAAAAACACAGACAATGAGTGTTGTTTATCCAACTGCAAGTTATGCCACTAAACAAGAGAGAACCTGGAAAGTATTTATTTTTGAGTGTTTACCACAAAGCGTAAATACTGCAGCTCCTCCGTCTTGCTGTCTCAGAACTGGGGCAGAATTGGACAAGTAGAAGTCTGTAAATTTGCCTGGCCAGGAGGTTTGCCCAGGCAGTGGAGTTTTCTGGGGCACTGGCAGCCAGCAAGGCTGCAGGGCAAACACGAGGCTCGTGTTCCGCACCCGGAGCCAGCGCAGCTCCAGCTCCAGCGGGGCAGGGCCCCGGTGCCACAGCAGCTCTGGCTGCCTGGGAGCCCCTCAGCCTCCCAAACCTCACCTGAGTGCTCCTGCATCCTCCTGGGGAGCTGCTGAGGTGGTGCACCACAGGAAAAAATGCAACACTAATTCATCACCCTCCTGGGCCTACATACGAAACCTAGCTGTCTGTCAGGACAGAGGGGGAAAACCTGTCAGAAAGAGAACTAAAAAGTGAAAAAAAATAACATGGAGGACACAAGGAATTAAAATGTAGAGTGTACAGTGTTGCACATATTGCAGAGACAGCCATCTACCTGGTCTCTCCAATGATGAGGCATGACAGGAAGTTTAATAATAGAAGAAAGGGGCTAGGATCTCTGGCAAGATCTCCTTCTTCTTTTGGAATGCATTAATAGTCCAATATTTTTGTCTCCGTCATCCTCGCACTTCAAAAAGTTCACATACTGCCCTAATCATTGCTGCTTTTCAACAGGCCCATGCCAAGCATCCAGCACTTATTTTCTGTACTTTGTGCTGTCCCTCTCCCCTCCTCTTCCTGAGTGGAGGACTGGGAATGCTGTGCAGGAATGTTTTGGGTTTGCTTCAAGAGAAGATGAAGCTGAAGATGTGCAGATATGCTGGAGCATGCATCTGATGTGCCACTGCTGCACAGCCAGAGCTCCCACTCACCAGCCTGCAGCAGACACTGGTGAGCATCACTGCCTAACCCACACCTTGTCCAAGATACTGGGCAGCTCCTTGGGCCTGCCACAGGGGTTTGCTGGCCAAATGATTCAAACATCTTATTTTGGGGCTATCAGCTGCTTGCCTTAGGCCACTGTGCTGGGGTAGAGTTCTTTTTCTTAAAGTTGGCTGCTATGGGGCTGTGGTTTGAATTTGTGTTGAACACAGGGTTGACACTCTAGAGATGGTTTTGTTATTGCTGAGCAGGGCTTGCACAGAGCCAAGGCCTTTTCCACTTCTCATACGGCCACAGTGTTGAGGAAATTGGGGGTGTCTGGGAGGCTGGGAGGCGACACAGCCAGCATGGGTGACCCAAACTGGCCTAAGGGAAATTCCAGACCAAATGACATCATGCTCAGGGTATAAAGTGAGGGGAAGAAGGAGGAAGAGGAAGACATTTGGAGTTATGGTGTTTGTTTCCTCAAGTCACCATTACACGTGATGGGGCCCTGCTCTCCTGGAGCTGGCTGAACACCTGCCTGCCAGTGGGAAGCAGTGACTTAATTCCCTGTTTTGATTCATTTTTTATGTAGCTTTTGCTTTCCCTGTTAAACTGTATTTATCTCAACCCATGAATTTTCTGGCTTTTACCCTTCCAGCTCCCTCCCTGACCCCACTGATGGGAAAGTGGATGAGTGGCTGCCTGGGGCTTGGCTGCTGGCTGGGGTTGAACCACAACAGCCACCAAGGAACTTAAAATGTGATTTATGGTTTCCAGAGGTGTGCAGAATAAAGGGCTGTGATGTCCTTGCAGACATCAGATTTGGTGAAGACTTTTTCTGTGCTGATATCCTCAGACAGGGACAGACACTGGCACTGCAGTTAGTGGGAAAGTGATTATTCTAATGATATCTAGAATCATCAGAGCACTTTGACACAACAGTATTACAACAGAAGATGGATCACATCCACATACCAAAAAAAATCCTGCTAGGAATTTACTTCCAGGCATTAGATTTTAAGAAGAGGATATACTGCTTGCTTGCAGGTTTCAGACAACAAAAGTCACTCTCAACTGTATTAATCCCTTCCTAAGGAAAGTAAACATGGGACTTTACTTAGGCAAGTTGAAATGAGAAATGAGTGAAAAGAAAAGAATCCCTCTTAGCTGTCTCAAAAGCTTGGGAGTCCTGAATTAAAAAACAACAACAACAACAACAACAACAAAATCTCAAACCAAAATCAGTCTCCCAAACAGATGAAAAAACCCAGAACATCAACACCAGGCATACATTAATTGGTTTCATTAAACTAAATCTTCTGGGAAGACTTTTGTCTTGACTTTGTTTTTTCTGCCCTGAGCAGAAACTCCAGCTTGCTGGTTACCCATCTGCTTCAGCTTTAGAGGTTTTGCTGTTCCTTGGGTTTCTGAAACCACATGGGCCAATGTGTCCCAAAGCAGTGCCAAAGACCCATGTGTCAGCGCTGGAACTTGATGTGATGGACACCAAGGCTGTGGGAGCTGCAGGTTATGTGCCCTGGAGTCCAGAGCCTGCACAGGCAGGAGAGGGGCAGTGGGGACAGCTCTGTGCCATTGTCCTTTTAGCAACCCCTAACAATAACAGGGCACATGCAGGGAAGGCAGAGGATGCCTGAGGCACCTG
Source organism: Cardinalis cardinalis (assembly GCA_014549065.1). NCBI lineage: Eukaryota > Metazoa > Chordata > Aves > Passeriformes > Cardinalidae > Cardinalis > Cardinalis cardinalis. Next base: position 3,338,213 of record JACDOX010000058.1, on the reverse strand, counting down.
ATGGACCCTGGGAGCACTTCTGTAAGGGTTAATTAAACTGTGAGCAATGGCACATGGTCTTCCACCTTTGTGAGTCTGATCCTGGTGTGGGCTGTGGTAATTATCACTATCTCATCAGTGCTCATGAGGAGTTTGAGGATGAAGAGCAGTTGCCAACAGGCAGCACAGATGAAGACATGCTCTTCTGAGGGCAATGGGAGCATTGTGAGGATAGCTATGCCAGGGGCTCTGCAAATGTTCCTTGGCTAATTTTCTTCACTGCCATGGAAAAACCTAAGGGACTGCCTTGCAGCAGCTGGAGATTGATCAGCCATGGGAACTCATTTGCAGTTTTCAGGGAGAAGCAGGTACAGCAGGAAATGTGGAGCCTTAACAACTGTGCATTTCAACTGTGCACAAAGACAGGTGCAATCGCAGAAGCATTAGCATAAGACGAATGCATTTGCACTTACAAAGTGAGCCCCTTTCAGTGGTACAAATGTGTCAAAAATTTATGTGAAAAATTGCAAAACAGTTAGAAAAGAAACCTGCTTTTGAAATTGCAGCCTGGGCCCTACTTCTGAAGAGTCTTTCATCTTTCCCCTGTCTTTCAATTCAGAAAGGATTCTCTCCACATTTGAGATCATCTGTCTCCTCTTTTAATAGCAGTCTAATTATGATTATCTATTAATAATTTATAAGAATGTTCAGGCCTTTCCCTTCTCCTGGCGTGAAGATGACACATAGCATTTACAGCCCCCCCTTTTTCTTGAGCCAGATCAATACCCCCACCACGAGGCCTCAAAATAGTAAGGAATGGTCAAGAAGGAGCTCTACAGTAGCATTATTTCCAAAAAGAATTCCAGAAAGGTTTCTTAAGAAATGCATTTACTACCAATGACAAGGATAGTGATTCATAAGCCATAAAGCCTTGCAAAATCAAGATCACAGATGACAACTTTTCCATGTGTTGGGTAGCTCCCATTTTTCACTGTGTCAGTTTTCTAATGTGGATTCCGATAATGAAGAAAGTATTTCCTTAGGGGAAAAAACTCATCAAGATGCTGAGCTTTTTTCCCAGTGACCAATTGCATGTCATGAAAACCAAGGTCTAAAGCCAGTTGAGGACAGGAGCAGTTGGACAGGTATGGAAATCTCATAGCTTGGCAAGGTCTCAGACAATTTTTACTTACCTCTAGTGTAGTCAATACAATCTTCTCAACTGAAGAAAAATAAGCCTCCCACAAGAACTGTGTCTGCTGTCTAAGTGCTAGGATTTTATCCTGATGGATAGACCTGATTGTAGAAGGAATCTGTAATACAAGATGTAATATAGTCAGAAGCTTTAGAAACAACACAATCTCATCAAATTAATATGCTGCTGACAAGCCCTCTCCTCCATTAGCAGGTTGTACAGCTTCAGCAGTCCAGTCCAATGGAGATGTGTGTCAACAGTTAAAGCCTTGATGTAAAACAAATGAGACACAACCCTTTATAACCTCTGATACTGAATATATTATTTTTTTTAATCTGCTTTCTTTTAGTTTTTGATTGTTTTACGGTAATGAGTGGTGTGGCATAGTAAGGAGCTCCTCCAGGCAGCCCTCATGCTTTTCATCCCACAAAACTCTTCATGGACTAGTATTTTAACAGCCTAGTACCTGCAGGGGCTGAGAGTTCAACATTAATCCCCACATTCCAAGTATATTAATGGGATCTGGAACTGCATTTACCACAGCATGGCAACACTAAGTGTCCTAAGGAAAACACAGCCACACCTTAAATAAGATTCCACTTTTTGGGAGCCTGTGGATCAAATTGCATTTTAGTAATTACCTTAGGTGGAAAGAATAATATCTTCCACAACACAGTTATTCACAAGGGAAAACAGTGCTTATTTCTGCCCTCTTTCTACAATCTACACACTAATTGTTGTGTAAGTTGCCTTATAAATAAACCCTAAATTGTCCTGCTACAGCACTTTTCCATTAAAAAATGTAATTGCTCACTAGATTAGAAGGGAAGGGCTTCATGTCTACATCTCTCACCATCCCCATGTCCTTCTCAAAACTAAGGTGTGTATATGCCATTATTTGACTTAGGACATTGACCAAGGCCTCCAGTACAACTTGGACAATGCAAAGTGACATTATCAAGGGGATTTACTGAAATTTGCTTTAGTGATGAGAAAGGCATTTAGACTATGTCACTGCTTTGTGATCATCTTTTTCTAGAAATGAACAGTTGTGTTCACACACAGACAATCACTCAATCACTTTTGTGATTTCTAACTGGAATCACAGAATTGTTTAAGGTGGAAAAGACCTCTAAGCTCATCGAGTTCAACCACTAAATTATGCCAACTTGTTCACAGACAATGATTTCTCATAAATCTTTTAACTGAGTCCTTAGTTTTAAAAGCAAATACCCGGCTATATATTTGGTCCTTGCGCATTCCAGCTTATTCTGAACTTTGCCTGCATCCCACCACATCCAACCCTTTCCTGACCAAAACCCACTCTGCTTATTCTTAAAATATTCTGAGAAGAGCTRGTGATCATTATTTGCTTTCACATGTTCCCAAATCAAATGATTTCCCATGAAACCTCTTTCCTGAAGAAAATTGCAACTTAAAAAATTTACATGTAAAAAAATTTCACAAGAACCACCAAATTCTTTACTTGCAGAGTTTGCAACCAGGTCTGGACACTTTGCCCATGGCTCCACTGGGTGCAATGTCAGATGGGCCAGTATTTGCTCTCTCAGCCCTTCAACTCTTAGACACTCTTAGATCATCTTAGAGATACTGCTAATATAATACAGACTTTGGGCTTATGAGAGAGTTAGCACTGCAGCAAGGTGGAGCAGAAGAAAATGGTCAGATTGTCCAAGATGCTGCTATATTTCCCTCCCCTATAGGCCCTCTAATTAAAACATAGGTCTTTAGGTAAAATACTCCCTGCAAAAGACAGAACCTGAAAACATGTATTGGCACATGTCTAAGAGATCACATCAGTATTCATTATGTGCTCCACTAAGTAGAAGGATAATAAACATTACCTGTACTGGTTGCACAGCTGTGTATTAATCACATTCAGAAATATTACTAGTAGCAAATGCAAGATTTAAGTCACTTAGTGGCAACACAGCATTTTCTCAATAAAGGTTTAACTGCAATATGTCCAACCTTGTGTAGTGTGTATGCACAGGTGTAATCCACCCATAAAATCAATACTCAATCCCCACTACACGTTATGAAAGGGAATGCTGCTCTGACTATGAAGGTTACTGCACGAAGTTATGATTTTACACATCATACCACACTCCTGGAGTGCCAGCAAACACAGTGTCAAGGTTAAAAAGAGCCTTGATGGAGGCTCTGTTACAACAGCTGGAAAGAAAAATCAGAGCTCCCATTTTAAATGCATTTGCCTATTAATCTACTTGTCCAGAAAGACAGGTGGGGAAAATGATGTATTAATACTAATCCAGCATGATTACAGTGGAATTATTAGAACTTTAATAAAAGGTCATTTCAGCAATGAGTAGGGGGGAGGGAAAAACCACCCTGCACAAATAAATGCAGAAAAGCTCCCAGCACTATGATGAGGGGAATATGCAAATAAAAACATCCGAGTTGCTCTCAAACAGGAAATGAAAAACTGTAACATAACAAAAACATTTCCCAGAGCAGACATTCAGGCCCTCTGCCAGCTCTTTAAAAACACTGTTAATAACAGTGCAGTAGCTGTTCAATATGGAAGCAGCTGTGTGAAGTGAACGAATGGCACGTTACCGGAAAACATGAAGATCAGCAAATTATCATTATTTAAAGAGAGACATAATTTTGSTCAGAAAAAATGTGCTGTCCACAGAAGCAAAAATCAAATGGCCCTTTTATATTTGCAGCTTGTATGACATAAAGTAGAATAGGCACTCCACACAAGGCTTGCTAGGCAATCTCTTCACAAATATTTACTTCCTTAGACAAGTAGACAGCCATGTGATGACACTACAAAGATACTTTGTTTTGGGGTGCCACCACACCTGTAGCTTTGAGGGGATCTCTCTGTGGAGGACACTAAATTCAAGGATAAAAAAAAAAAAAAATCAGTCTTAGTGACTACTTTGTGCTTATTCCAGATCTTAAGGATCTCAGCCTTACGCTGGACAATGGCATTTTGGAAAAAACAATTTCTTAAGAACTTCTCCTAACACGAGCTTCTCTGCACTGCAGAATTTACAGAATATATTTGAACTGTAATACCCACTAAAATAGCTGAAAAAACCAAAACAACCATAGTGCATTTAAAACCAAAGTAGATGCTGAAAGTAGCAGGGAATTTGTAACTTCTCAGCCCATTTTTGTTCTATGACCTCAAGATTAACTACAAGTGACAGGAACACTGCTTCAGAAAGCAATGCTACATGGTCCACACATCAGAAAAGGGACAGATTCTGCTTCCCACCAAACTGTTAGATGGTAAGTCCTGCCTGAGAAAATACCTGCCTTCCTGAGGATACCCCTGAGGATAAACCATTTTTTAAGGACTGGGGCAGAATCCGCCCTCAAATGTTTTCCCCTTTCATTCCAGTACCTGGACAGGTCTACCTCAGATTGGCATCCAAGTGCTCCACACCAGAAGAGATTTCATGCTCTTTGCAAAAATAAAAGTCTTCTGCACTTAAGAATGTGGCCTGGTGGCTGCAGCGACCTTCAGGTCAAATAATGAAGGATGTCATATTAAATGAGCTCACAGCCAGCCTGACACAGACAATCCCTTCACGATAAAAAAATCTTTTACAGCCCTGACCTTTTGGATTCATCTTCCCTGTCCATTGAGATGGTGGCAGCAATAATCAAGTGAAGGCCATGGTCTGTTCCTTACCTGTAATAACAATCTCTCATCGCCGATGATGGCAGCTTGGTTCCAATCAATCACTTCCGAGAACGGCAGCTCCCATCCATTGCTGAGCATGACCGGGACGCAGGCGGCCTGTGGGCACAGAAGCACAGCCATTGTCAGCAGCAGTCCCAGCTCTCCACCAACACCCTGACCCCTTCTCTGCACAAGCTCAGGTGAGGCACCACCAGAAGGAACACCTCACCAGGTGAGGTGAACACCAGAAGCCACAGCAGGGCAACCCAAGTGTTTATAGTTTTCCATTTTGGCTCATTCTATGCACTGAAAGGTGGGGTTTGCACGGACAGTGGCACTTGCAATCTGGTGCTTACACTGCCAGACAAGGGCAGAACTGTTCAGTGCAGCAGATGGAACACGGGAGAATTTAATACAAAATGATGGCCTCCCTTGCTGCTTTGTGAACCACTTAGCAAGGAGCAACTTCCCTAGCTTTTATAGCAGGTTACTGACAACCCTACAGAAAACACAGATCGTATTTAACTCCTCACCACCTTTCCCATGAAGGAGTAAATTCTCTTTCCTGTGTGGTATCAACTTTCCAAATAGAGGCAACTGCACAAATAAAAACTCGTCTGTCATCACCTGTCTACAAAAATAAGAATTGTTGTATGTCCCAAAACAAACAAAAAAACCCATATACATTTAGTATCCATTTCTTACCAGTATGATCTGTGTAAACTAATTAAACTTTTGCAAGTTTTACAAGTTCTTCTGCACTGGCAGTTTGTGAATACTTAGCAAATAGGTCAGTATTTCCATAAACAAATGATCACCACTATGTTCTGGTCAGCTCAATCACAACATAAGATCCAAACCAAACACCTTCTGATGAGATGAAATAACCTAGTACTAGAGGATTTTTATCAAACCTGTGCTCTGGTTCAGTTTCCTTTGGATCAAACCAAGCTTAAGTGTTCTGAGTTTGGTCCAGACTAAGGTTCAGGCCTCCGAAAAGATGGTATAAAGGGGAATCTTTCAGACTGCTGTACCTTCCTTGGTAAGATGCATCATGCACAGCATCTTAGACTGGTCAAGTTTACATTACAGCAGTGATTTTTATGTGTAAATAACTGTGAACTTCTGTAAGGAATTACATCAATGCATGAAAAAAGCCAACTAAAAAACACTTAGTAATGTGTTTTCATGTTTAAAACATTGCACTAATGTGGATTAGGACTTTCAACATCATCTGGATCCAGACAGAAACTGGGAATACATCATTATTGGTGAATACTGCTGCTAGACTGATAGCAAAATCCTCAGTTGCCTACATTTTATCACTGACCAGGAGTCCACAAGTGCTGTGCAGTGAGCTAAACTCCTTGTTTTCCCCTCCTGAGATGATGTATCTAACAGAAGCTGCATGACTTTGAGCCCAGACAAGAGAAGAGCTGAGGAGTGCTCTTCAGGAGGATCTGAAGTGACTTGTCATCTCATACAAGCCAGTCCCACTTCCTCCTCTGAAGAGAGAACAGCACTTTTCAGATTATTAATCTTTTCTTTAGTAGGAGAAAGAGGCAAGTGACAGTCCAGAACTTGGATTTCAAATTTGATTGCAGGTGTGGGGTTCAGTGATCACACCTATGTGTCCAGGACATGTAGGGTATCCAAAAAACCCATCAAAGATGAGCAGACATTACACAGGATCTACTGGAGTCCTTCTGGAGAAGCAGCAGAAAGCCAGAAGGGTTTTCTGGGTACCCTGGGCTTCTGAAATGACATAATATACCCATACTTAGGTACCTGAATCCTGCTCAGCACTGCAGTGATCAACACTCTCTAACAGTGGCTGGGACATTGTATGGTTGATGATGAGAAGGGATGGGATGCCATTCATTGACASCTTTACTGTCAATGCTGTGACACTTTCCAAATAGCAAAACAACTCCTGGAGGCAGGACTCTGTAAGGTGTGTTCATTGCCATTTCACTGAGACCAAGCACCTCCTTCTCTCCACTCCAGCCCCCATGGAAATACAGATGCCAGACCCACAGGGGAGCTGCAGCCCCTCACAAAATGCTCTCTATGCCTGACTGAAGATCCAGGATTAGGCTGATGTTTACCAAAAAACCAAACCCCAACAGACAGGCATAAGGTGGAGTAGGCAGGTGTCAGGCTTGACCACTGTGCTGCCTGGCCACAGGGACCCCTGAGCCCTTTTGTATTGCCTTCTGTGGCTGGCCCACAGTAAAAAGGGGCCCACTAACCAATTTTTTAAAAGGTGAAGGATATTCAGGTGCTGTCCCAGACAGCACATGAACTCTCTGAGATCAGCTTATATCCACTTTCATGTGAAGCTTTCATCTGGAGCTTTAACACCTCCAGGCCATGTTCTGTATGTTCAGCAAGCACCATCTCAAAACTGGCAATACATTAGCAGGTCTGTTTTGGCTAAATAAAAACAAAAAGCTATTTTCACTGCCCCAGGGCTTACATGTACAGGCCAGTGTCTCCCAGGGGAAGTCTCACAGCTTGACAAAATACTGCTCTTAACCAATCTCTCAGCCTCACCACATCCAGGGAAACCCTTTTCCTGGAGATAGAGCAATCCAACCTTCAGATGAGTTCAGTGCCTCAGCCCCTCCTGGGAAGAAGCTGCCAATTGCTCTAGAAGTATGAATAGAGGATTTTGCAAAGTGGATTACTGTCCACTAGGGAAATGAAACACATTTCCCTCCTCCCCACCTCCCTGCTATTGCACACTGAATCACAGGCAGCGTAGTCACTGCTTTAAACTGCAGCTCTTACCTGCAAGGCTTCCAAAAACCTGAAAGAGCCAAGCCTGCGGCCACGGGGAACCAGACAGAAAGTGGCATTGTGCAGCATTTCACGGTAATCATACCTAACAAGAACAGGGCAGAAAAGAGAAAATTCAATTAGCGGTGAGTCCTAGAGTAACCGGGCGTGAAAATGCAAACAGCTGTTGAGACACATCTGGATAAAATCATCCCCAACCCAGCCCGTTCAGCACCAGGTTAACTGACTCCCTCCATGCAGGTGTGTCAGTCTCCTCTCTGGCTCCTTTTTGCTCATCCTCAGGAGCAACCACCGTGGGAGAATGCTGGGGAGAGAGGTAATGAGACTGATAAGGAAGGAAATAATTTTGCCTATGCTATAATGAGCCAGTTCTGTATAAACAGTGCACGACTTCCAAGAACAAACTCACACTAAATATTTTGATAACCAAAGCATTGTTGCAGTACTTCTGTGACCTTGATTTCTATTCAGATTTAGTCAAAGCCATGCATAACTGTGTTCACAAGAGGTTTGTACAAAGCAAAAAAATATTCAAGCCATGTCAAAGAAATATTTCCTTATCAAGCAGGCACTAAAAAAGGGATGGGGGGGGATACAATGACTCACTTGGTGGTTATTGTTAAGTGTGGAGAGGAGAATATACGACCAGATTTTGGCAATTAATCACAYAGCTGCAATGATCCATGATTCTCTGAACAAAAGTGTGGATAGACACGTCTGGGGTTTTTTTCCCAATTACATCAACCACCACAAAATCATTCACCAAAACCACACATCAAATCCCAACAGCTTCCCTCCCGTTATTAGCAAATTGTACTTCTGACAAGCCCATGGCACTGTGAATGGCATTGACCTCATCTGAGTCAAAAGSAGCCAGATTGAACACCCTCCATTCTCCAGAGTGTCCTGGACTCTGCACATAGGTGCTATTTTGACAGCAACTTGTAGCAATGAATTTTTTTACACCAATAGTCTAATTTTACCATGTCCTGCAGGCAGAGCAATTTTTTTTGTATATGTGTCTATGTGCACACATATACATTTATACATGATTGTATTTTACATGCAAAGAAGTTAGGATCTATGTTTGTGTTCTTAYACAGGCCAGACAGATGGGAGTAAGCCAATTTTCAATTATAAGCTCTGTCTTTAGGAAGAGACATCTTGCAAAGGCCCATTTGCTTAAACAAGCGTGTATAGCTAATTTGCACAAGAAAAGGTCACTGTGAATGGATTAAGATTATCTCCACTGAGAGTAAAATAAAACCCCTCATTGCATTAATTAAAACTACAAAACAGACTTCAAAGTCCCTTTTTTCTTTTGAATCCTATCTCAACTTTGGTTAAAATACATATATACATATTCTATCTGAATGGCAGCTATTTATTTTTCTCTGTGTGGGATAGAGATTGGCAGYCATGTCCCAGCTCACCAGTCAGCACTGATGCAGCATACAGAGGAAAATAGTAGAACTGGAATACAAAAACTTCAAATTTTTAAAAAGTTGCCATTTTTAAGCACTCCTTTTTTACATATTGAGAGGTCTGAGGCTCATTGCTTTTACTGTGTATTGTAGGACAACAGAAGTTAAATACCAAAAATAAAATACCCTGTAGGGCTAGAATACATCAGTCAGAAGTTCCCCATCATTAGCTACATAAAAAAGTCAAATCCTGTTAATACTCTGGAATGCAACATTATCCACAAAACACTGATGGCAAAATCAGAACAAAAGGAAAGCAGAGAGCAAGGCCACTGCCAGTGAGTCTTCCATATCCCAGTGACATCCTATACTGGGCGCCTTTTCTTTCATATCTAACTTGCTGGTGTTAGGATAGATTTAGAAAGGGAAAAAAAACACAGAAGGATTTTGTTAACCATTTTCCACCTCAAAAAAYCTCAATTTTCCACCAGTTAGCATCTTGCTCCCATTTTTGAGCCTGTTAAAACTTAACGTGTGATTTATTGCAGAGGTCTGCAATAGCACAGTTCCTGGTCATCAAGCAATTTATCTACATCATATGTACACAGAAAGCCCCATCCTAACCTTCATGTATGGGCACAAAATAACTACTTGCTTCAGGGAGGATCCACAAGTACAGAAGAAACAGATCCAGAGTAAAGTAATATCCATCAAGAGCTGCTGAAGTGAATGAATCTCAGCAGAGATTCTATTGAACAAATTTCCTTGCAATTTCAACCAAAATGCTTTAAAGTGACTCGAAGGGATCTTTGAGCTCAGTGATAAGGGACCCATGCCCACTTTAAACCCCTCAGAGACCACTCTGGGATCAAGCATCTATTTGAAATCTGCAAACATGAGGTGCTATTTCTACTCCTAAGAGTCCATGGGTAGCATGCCAAGCAATGGGAGCACTCTGCCTTGGCTGGAAGACAGAAGCTGGCCCAGTATGTTTAAATACAAATTTGGGAACACTTTTTGTGCAATACATGTAACCAGCCCCAAACATTTCTGTCAGGCTGCAAGCATAGCTTTGTAACTGGAAGCATTGCTTACAGAGGAAATAACGTACATGTACCAAACAGTATTAGTATTTCAGTATTTCAGGCTAAAAGTTGCAGAAGAGACCTTTTTTTTTTTTTTTTTTTGGACTGCCAGGTAGCATTTGGAAGAGACCTTGGCCACAAAAACATTGCTTGGTAAATGAAACTCCAGCCCACAGGCCACGGTGAGGACAGCAGAAGGGCAATTTTCACTTTCAGACTCCTTCCCATTCAGCCCACACAGAACCATGCACACAGCAGCAGATTTGATTTTTGCCAGCATTCTGACAGGAACTGCAAAATGTTTATGTACATTTTTTATAGTAGAAAGCATACAGCATTACACCTGAAAGCATCTCTGTGCTTTCCTTAACTCATACTTAAAATACTTTCAGTGAACTGAGTGAAATAATCTCTATGATTAAAGGTGAGTATCTGAGTTAAGTGCTTGCTGGACTTGAAATTTCTCCTTCACTTGTCCAGGAGAGAAATCAGAGCTGGCACAGACTTCCAGGAACACCCTCTCAGCTAGAGTACTGGTGTTGTACATTAAGTACCAATCTGGCATTTAATGCAAACATCAGTACTGCATCAACAACAGGCTTTATTTCCCACTATCTCCACTGACTAATCTCAGCAAAACCTCAGGGAGGCAATCAAGTATGAGAACCTCCACTTGCAACTGGAGGAGGTGTCTTAAACTATAGAGAAAATAGTCAAGTGTTTAGAAGAGGTTCTTCCAGGGTTTCCTCTTATTCTTCTCCCCAGCAATGGGGGTTAGATCTGTTTCCAGAACTACTTATTAACATTACCTGGTAACATCTCAGGATGGCAGGGACATTTGCTACGGTCTTCCAGCTTGTATTGCTGTGGCTTCTGCAAACTTGGAGCTGCCAGTGTGTATGGACAGCTCTCCTTTACCTGCCTACAGGGGTACCTCCTCTTTTTTTACCCAGCTGTGGGGGTTTTTCAGGCTCCAGAAAATCAGAGCAAAGATCAGCACTGCAGAGCAYTGAGCAGGGGCTGGCTGGGCACTTCTTCCTTACTTATGCTGCTTTGGTGTTGCACTACTTCTGGCACTTTCCTTTCCTYCTGGCAGTTTATCTTCCCTAGCATTTACTGTAGAAAAGCTTTTAGAGGAGTCCTCTGCTTTGCTCAGAAGGTATTTATTTCCACAAAGCTCCAGGTTTCCACATTAGAAGACTGGCGGGGAGTTGGGGCACATGCTTATTGCTCATACATTCCTGATCTCTCATTCTGCACGCTTGCACAGAGGTAACATTTTACTGCCAATTTTAGGGTCGGCTTGGCCTGGGTCTCAGCTGCRGCATTCAAATGTTAAAATCCAAAATGCATATGCCTTAAAAATGACAGTTGGGTCTTCAAAACTAAAATAGCTGAAGATTTAATCCAAAGCTGGCATCCCTCTSTAAGTATTAGAGGCATGTTTTATTAACTTTCAGGCTTCTTTTCATAATGATTAAGTGTACCTTGTTCACAGCTAGTACCTTTTTAGGCAGCACAAAAGAATAGCTCTATTTGCAATCAATTCTAATTTATTCACAACTTAATTGAATTATTCCCTCCCTGCCACCACCCATAGTTGAGGAAATATGTCTGGCCCCATCGATCATCCAGGTGTAAACACTGCAGTGCCGGGTGGGCAATTATCCAAAGAGAAACACTGCCTGGCCAAAGGCTCCTATCATTTTAACTCCTTGATCCAACACACAGTGTCTGTCTTCCCCCATCCCCCTTTTTTCTTTTTTTTCTTCTGAAGTGCCGACCATGTCAATCAGCACATGGATTAGAAGGCTGTTTGGCATTCCTGGTTCTCCATTATCCCAAAGAGCCTTGGCAGGCTGCAGAAGCTCTGCATTGACTAATCAGCCATGCCATACATTCCTTCCTACAGCTTAAGCATTTCCCCATGTCACTACACTGTAGAGCTTATAAACTAGCCTGAAAAATATTTTCACTATCAATTTTAGTATAAACTATTTTTTTGAAAGCCACTTCTTTATCACCACTGATTGAAGAGAGGTCTAAAATCTAAAAAGACTGTTTAGACCAGCAGATATGTATAGATGCAGTGATTATCATAACACTTTATCTAGCTATATGTCACCTCTCATGTAGACAACATATTTTTTGACAGGATACAATCACCATTCCCGTTTCACAGATGAAACCTGAGACACAAATGACTGGTGGCTTCTCCAGCAGCTAGAGGGACCTTGAGAATGCTAACCACAGCACCCTGACCTTACTTCTTCCTCTCTGGTGATTCACTGAAATCCAGCTGCATGTTATGGCTATTAAAATTCAGATGGAAATACAGGAGCAGAACCCAAGCCAAATACAACAGGTTTAACTCAAATCAAATGCAATGGGTTTAACCCAGCAGTACATATTTTAACAGTGCCACACATAATCCATCTTTTGGAAGATGCTGGAGCTCATCTTTGGCAGGGACTATCAGCACATTCCGCTGTAGATGTCAGATGTGACTGAAGCTGCTTTTTTACTTCCTGAGCCAAAAAATTGTGATGGCACTTAACCAACTATGTCCAAGGCTCCCGCTCTGAATCTGCAAACCCATGAATGCACACTGCATCCTCCAGAAGTTTCTGTATCATATAAAGTACTACAACAAAGACAGACACTAAAACCCRTAACACAAGGGTAAATGGAGAAGTGTTTCTCGGTTTTCCAGTATATTAATTTTCAGCTATTAACCAATTGGCCATTTTTCCATATGTAAATGCTTAATACAGATGGCTCTGAACTACTGGCTGGAGAGCCGGAGAAGAAACCCCACTCAGTCAAAAGGAGCGTCTTGTTGCTTGGTTTCCACTAAGGTATGTTGGCTTTTAAATAAACTGTCAAGTAAAACTTGGCATTGAAAACACCCAGAGAGTAAGTGCCTTTGTAGAAGGGCTGACAGCTCGGCTGTGTGTCAGATAGAGAGCTGCCCAGGCCTGAGCTGGGAAGGCTCACACATCCTGCCTGGAAGGGAGCCGTCACTGTGAGTGCTTGCTTCTGGATTTATGGCTGCACAATGCTTTGGGGTGATCTGAATGCTGTGGCCACTGGCAGTGCATCTCCTGCTCTGCAAGTGCTGGTTCTGGAATTAGAAAGTTTGGAGGTGCAAAAACATAATTGGAAAACTTTTTTTTCCCTGTTTAAAAGGCTAATTGATTTCACAGGTGTTTAATTATCATTTGCTGTGAGATAATACCTTGTAGTGCCATAAAAAATGGATTTAATTTTCGAGTGCTTGCAAAACCATTGCCAAAGCCAAGTTAGAGCGAAAGCTAGATAATTATTCTATAAATCAAACACACTGCCTCCTTTCTTTGAAATTTTCAATACTTGGCTATAATGATATCTGACGACCTTGAAACTAACATTAAAAGGATTTTCTTGCCAAGTGCTGAAAGGCAGCCATTGGAATATTTCTTTCAGTCCAGCTCATCACTGCAGCTACTGCCACCTCACTGCCCAGGCTGCTGGACTCCAAGGGATGCTGCTGTCTAACTACAGCAGCGGGGGTGAACAGCGACTTCGGAACACTGGTAACGGCTGAGAATGGGTATGAGCAGAGTATGGGCATGAGCAGAGTATGGG